>WBMV01003351.1:427907-824778 GCA_013396655.1 Campylorhamphus procurvoides
CTCTTTTATACTCCTTTATATTCTGTACCCCGAAACCCTATAAGTAAAGAACTCTTCTCTGCTTTACCCATATAAAGTTGTATTGGAAAGGTTTTCTCCCCCTTCCTTAAGGCAACAGAAGACACAATTCTTTTCCCTAGATGCCTTATAAAATTTTAAATATCTTGTCCCTATATAATGCTTACAATTTCAAATCAGATATCTTTATTGCCATATGGTTGTTAGTTTCACCAGTTTACTGATCTTGTCAGCTAATGTACTACCCACAACATCCTTCATTTAAAGTTTTTAATTACTGGAGGTACATTAATAGAGATAGTTATGTTTGCAATGCAGAATATGTGGAAGTTCCAATCTGGTTTTCAATCTAATTTTCTCCTCCAGATAATTTATGGAGAGTATCGTACTGATATCTCTCTATATTCAACAAGTGGATAGTTAGAGCTTAACACACTCAGTGGTTGTCATACTCAGTTTAGAAGAGTCAAAATCAGCTTAACAAAGTTATAAAACATTTAAACATGCTTAGTTCTAGGCTTAGAAAATCAGACCTCTTCCCTGATATTTTTAGCCTAAGATCATAGACTTGCCTAAACTCATAGTCCCATCACACTATTGTGTCAACTTTATCTTGGGAAGAAAAGACCCCAATAAAACCTTTATCTCTTTGTCATCTTTGCTCCTAGCCAGTCAATTAGATGTTATCCTTTTCAAAAGCCATCTGTGTACTACCCTTAGCAGCCATCCAACTATTTACCAGGCTCTGAGGAGAGGACGGTGTGATTTCTGCATAATGAACAAAGTCAAAACCAACATAATAATGTAAAAAATTCAGGTCTTCTCAGGTCAAGAACTAGCTGCATGGTTAGGAGAAGAGTTAAACCATAGTTTGTTAAACCTGAGCCTTTCATATTGCATGGTCTAAAGCACAAAATTCACTGTTAAGTGAATTTCCTGTCCTAAATATTGATGTGTTTAATCTACTTGGTGTATTTTGCTTTTCTATTATTGCTGGTACTGCAAGTGTATTTCACACATTCTCCCTGTGTCTCCCTTCCCTGTAATCTTATGTATCAGATATTAAGACTGATTTGAGAAGGACTGATGAGAATCCATCTACGACAAAGAAAATATCTTGTCTATGGAAAAGATTGGAACGGTCAGTTTTGCAAAGAAATTAAAAAAAAATTAAAAAAAAGGTGCACCACAGCTAATGAAGCTGACTTTGTATTCCAGGTACTTGTTTCAAAGGATATGATTGTTTGCAAGAAAGAATATATTTACACTGACTCTCTCTCTGTATGCTGGTAGAGTGTGCAGATAGATCCAAAAACATTTTTGAAGATTTCAAAATTAATACTACTCTGTCAGATGAAACATATGATTGTATGGATATAGAGGAGTTGGATCTGCAAAGAGAAGTCTTTGTTTCCTCACTAGATGATGAAACAGGTATTATAAAGATATGCTTTTTATACCATTTTTTGCTGGCTGTGTCTATATCAAACAATGGAAATTTGTTGCATTTATTTTGAAATATATGTGAACATCTCAGGAATGGATTTCCTTCAACTTTAAATTAATTTTATTTAATTAAACCTTACTGAACTATTTTTCCTAAGGTCACCAATGTTTCAAGTGTCAAGATCTTAAATCCCTGCTGTATCAAATTTATTTTGGACATTCCTGCCATAAGAATGCTTTGAAAGTAGATACATTTTTTTCTATTACTAGAGGACAGTACATATAGAACAAATAGAAAGAGGACAGAAAATTGACAGAATTCAATTCGCTTCTGATTGTGTAATTCATTTGTTATTATTTTATTAACCCTGATGTTACATAAGAAATTTCAGTAATCCAATTGTACCTCAAGTTTAGCTCCCTTAATGGGTTCCTTGACAAGCTTGAGCTCATATAGCTTGCCATCAACTTATGTTCACTCTTCCTATGCAGTTACTCTCAGCATTATGTGAATTAGGTCCTGCGATGGCTCATTGCTCTTGCTCTCTCAGAGAGCACTTCAGTGGATTTCTATTACCTACTTAATAAATTTACTGTATATTTCTGGTAGGAGTCCTAGAAATGGATCCTACTTTTGGAGAGGTCCAGAGGCATGTCAAACAAAGCTCAGCACATTTCTTGCCCAATTTCAGTGTAAAGGGGAAAACCAACGATGTTTCCATGATAGTAAAATAGATCAAACAACGTGGGTTTGACAGTGAGCTACTTGCTCTGACAAATCAAATTCAGTGAATCTTAATGAACATCACTTAACATCTTTGTATCTAGCACCTTATTGCTTTATTGGATGTTTTGATCCAATGCCAGATCCATGTGTTTCCAAACGCTTTTCCTGCAAACAGAAGTAATATATTGAATCATGCTGGCTCATCACAATTATGGTGGTGTGCAGGTTTCTCTCACTACATTTCTAGCCTTATTTCCACAAATCTGGAATGGAGTTGAAAAATAATATTTTATTTATGTTCTTCTGGTCATTTTAACTACCAGAAGGGAACTAAATGAGAACGTTTTGCACGTTCATGTAAGAATCTGGAATGACTGGGAGATGCTGTTCTACAGTCTATTAACCCATCCTCCTTCCTCATATTATTGCATATTACATGCATGTTAGAGTTCACTGACTGTAACTTCTTGACTCTTCTATCAGACAGGTTTCTTTTCATGATGAAATTTTCTTCCTTAATAAAGGATTATGTTTTTTGAGTGAAACAAAACCACAGTAGTCTTCTTAAACTTCAAGGAATTTGTGGAATTTGTGTTTTGGTATCTTTGTATCTGTCACCTGAAAGGTATTGTTCTTTCACAACAAACACAGACGTTAATGTTTTCCTTCTTTGGTGTGTGTGTGTGTGTGTGTGTGTTATATTTTTGTGGGGGTTTTGTTTGTTTTGTTTTGTTTTTGTTTGCTTGTTTGCAGCCAGTGATGTACCACCTGATATCACATTCACTTTTCAATAATATTCTGATAGAAAAGGACAATTTTCTTTTGAGGTAAAATTTTCATTAAACCATTATTTCCTGAAGTTTGGGAACTCAGATTGTATTGCTTTTTAAATTATCTTTTCCAGTCCTTTCTTCCTTGTACAATGGAATCATAAGTACTAAGCAGATATTGAACTTGGGATTACTTCCAGTCATTTTGAAGAATTCAAACTTTTTGTCCACCTTAAATTTTGCTTTTGGAGTGAAAATTTTCTTATTTAGGATCTAAAAATATAATGAAATTTTGGTTAATCACAGAACACAATAGCAAATTCTGTATAATGAGTGTTCACAGCAGTACTTCCAATAATTAGTTGCAAGCAATCTTGCCATGTACTATTATACATATTTATAGCAACAGTTTCTTGAATGTTATACCTCAAGGAAGGGACTTGTGCATTGACATAGTACCTTTTACAACCAAACCTGGATTCTGACTGTGGAGTCAAAAACTATCATATTGTAAGTACCTGTTAGATAGGTTTTTACTTTACATTTTTGTGGGTAATTTGGAAGTGGAAGAAATGGCTGAACCTCTTGACTCAGTCTGCAGTGAACTGTGTACTAGCAATATAAATAGGACAAAATTTATTGATGTGGAGTACAAAATCATTTATGGACTAATATGATTTTTCTCTGTAAGCTGAGAACCACTGGAAATGACAGATGAGGAGAAAGCCCTAGGTATATTATGCAGTCATAGAGTGACCCTGTGTTATGACAAAAGAGAAAACAACTCTAAGTCAAGGAAATTTCAAAGGAGGTCCCTGCAAGAAAGATGTTTTTGTACAAGACCTTGCTGCAACTTCCTTCAGAAAGATGAGAAATTGAAAAGGGCTAGTAAAGAGGTATATGAATAGCATGGAAACAGAAAAGTTTTACTTCTTTGGGGAAATTAAACCTGATAAAGAATCTAAAAAAATATATATAATACATCAGTGTGGTGGGAAAATTAAGAATTCTTCAAGAAGAACGATAAAGGAAGGATGCAAACCGAATAAATTCAGACTGGAATTAAGCTGATACAAATCCCTGGGGAATAATCTTGTGTTGAAATAGTGAGGAAGAAATGTTTGTTTTTAAGATTGTGCTGTCATTAAAAGCACAATTGTATGTTAAAAATTACAGCCTCCAAACATTCTTTACCATTTGTTTTTATGTTGGTGGGTGCAAATGTATTAACCTACAAACATCAGAAAACAGTAACTTTCTTGTAAGTTATTGAGCTTTATAGTTGTTTTGGTTTTTTATTTGTTTGGGTTTTTTTGTTGCTGATGTTGTTGTTTTGTTTGTTTGTTTTTTTCCTGGCACTTATGTTACCATGAAGAGAAATAACAGTATTTCCGGTAGAGGTATCCTCTGCCTGCTTTAAGCAGATCTGGTTGCAGCCTCTGAAGACTTCTTTTCTCAGATTAAAACTTCTTCACTGAAAAGATTTTCTTCCCTTGCACTCTAAAAACTGGTGTTTCGAGTTCTGTCTTGATAAGTAAAATGTGATGACAAATATGAAAAATTATCTGCTCCTCCTTACTTGTGAAATTTTGAGTTATGGTTCAGCAGAATTGAATGTTTGCTAGTTCAAAATTATTTGCATTCTCAACAATGTTGTTCATCAATTCCAGTATGACATGTACACCTGACGAGATGGAAACTTTGTTTTGTTTATTTTTAATTCATGAAATTTTCATACTTCATTGCTATTTTTAAAATTCCTTCATTGACAGAAAGTTATTTCTAAAGGCAATGAAAACTCATCTACACTGGATCATAAAGATCTTCTGTAATGAACTAGAGCAGAACAAGACCTTCAACTCTATTATGTCATGGCTTTATTTGTTTAAGGCAAGAGAAATGATTTTAAATTGTTTGAACAAGGTCCAGTGCAGAGTGTCTTTATGTCAGCTGTTGTAAATTATTCTAATGGCAGAACTGACAGTTTCTCAAACCATTTTTTCCCTCCAGAATGCACTATTTTACTATAATCTGGAACTACTTCTTTTCTGTGCACTCTATATGCCACTGATTTTCTGCAACCAGCTCTTATTAAAAGCATGTCTATGCAAAAAACAGAATAGATTTGCACCTACTATGTGGCACTGGACCCAAAACTGAAACTGAAATTTATGTCATTTTGTGGAAATCTTGTAGAATCATAGAATAGCTTGTATTGGAAGGGCCTTAAAGATCAATTTTTTTTCTGTTTCTTGTTGTTTGTTTTCTTTTTTTTTTGTGTGTGAGTTTTGTTTGTTTTTGTTGGTTTGTTTTGTTCTGCTTTGTTACAGAATTATGTATTATGAAATCTAATGTGTTCATCTTAAACAAGAAAAATCATTGATAAAAGGCAGTTAACGTTTTTTTCCATTATTTCAAATTCTCAGTTGTGTAGACAGGTTGAAAGTGCTTGTGTGGCCTTAAATGATTTTCCACGTATGTATTTCTATGAATGTGCTTGCATCTTCTCAAAATCAGTGATCTAGACAATTTTCTTAGGTCAAAATATATCATGCACCTAATTGAAAATATAAAATTGAGCTGCAGTTCCCACCTTGATCCTGCCATAGCTGTGGTGCTGACCCAAAGAACTAGTGAAATTTTTAGTCTTTCCTCTTTCTCTGATAGAGCTTGGATTAAACTGCTGATGTTTAGAAGTACTTATTATTCTGCTGTGTTCCCATATTAGCTAAAAGTCGTCTGTCTTTCAAATCAACCAAAAATGACACTGCCATATCAGAAACATGGTAACAATTCTTTGGATACATTACTTCTTTTGGATATTTATTGCAGATCACTTTCTATTAATACTAACATAATTTAAAGAGAAGAGAAAAGAAAAGGAGTAGAAGGAAAAATATTTGTTAATGAAAGATCAGTCAAGGGATGCTAAATTTGCCTAGGTGTTGAAAAAATCATTGTTTTTAAATGGCTACAGTCTGAGGAGAAGATATTTCGCATCTTGGAGATTTAAGAAAATTAAATAAGAAAAGAATTTGGGGTCTTATTTTTGAGAAATTGTTTTTGCTGTCTCTGATCCCAGAATACTAACTTTATGATGATTATGCCAACAGTACCAGACCTATATTTTTACTAGTAAAAATACGAATATTTTAGGTTCTTCCACTTTTGTTTTTGTTTGGCTGGTTGGTTTGGATTTTTTTTTTATTTTGTTTTGGTTTGTGTTTTTGGGGTTTGGTTTGATTTTGGTTTTTTCCTCCTTATCTTACATGACCTCTCTTGGATCCAGAAGTCTTTCTGAGGTAATAGGAAGCCAAATTTCAAAGCTAGGTGGAGATGAGGAAGAGATTAATTACTTAAGTTACTGCTGTTATGAAACATATTGCACTCACAACCACATGGTTTTAATTTTTGCATAAAAGTAGACTTCCAGCAAATTCAATCTTCTGGTTTACAGTATGATATGTCTGTTTGAAATCCACATCTCAGTTGTCTCAGCTACCTGAAAGCCTATGCCACAGTGATAAGGGAATCAGGTACCTGATTCAATCATATTCATGTCCAAATTTCTTGTCTAGATGTCTTAAGCCTCACCTGAACATGGTTTTTACGGCAAACATGAGACAAGTGTGTCATTTGACAACAGACACAACAAAACACCACCAGTTACATACCCTACATTGATTCAACACTGAACAAAGAAACAATGTTTTGTTTAAAATATACTCTATAAACTGTACATGCGGTATAAACTTGATATAAAAATCACAATTTCACACCATCCAGTTGTCCAGTGAACACTGGTTGAAAGTTGTGACATAGTTGCAATATAAGCTGTGAAAAGATATGAGGGTAAAAGAATGTGTAGTTAATCAGGAGACAGTATTAACTGTAAAAATGATGACTCTTTTCTAGTCCACAGTGCTTTTTTATGACCTAGAAGAGATTTGATCCATACCAAGTCTGAAATATGTCCTTCTAAGGGAGGCAGGATACTTGTCTCAGGTAGGGCAGCAGTATAGTCTGCATGTTTACCTGCTGTACACATTCCTTGTGTAGTATTTGAATGGAAATGACTATCAATGAATAAAAAGACACATTTTGAAGTAAAGAGCCCTGGGAAGCCTTAAATCCTACAAGTAACTGAAATGAATGGAGAAAAAAAATAAATTAAAAGCCTGAAAAAGGAAACAAAAAAGACAAAAAATTACAAAACTTTTATTATGCGGATTTACCAGGAAATTGAGTTTTCAGGTAAGAATGAAAAGACTGTTGGCAGTCAAATGTCAAAATGCAGAAAATGTTGACAGCCAAATGTCAAAGCTGTTTGCTATTCTAAACTTTCAATAGTTTAAAGTTCCCAGAAACTAAAAGTCAATTACCAAAACATCATATTCACACTGATACATCCAACTGTAACAAGAACCGGAGACCTGAAAATTCTCCACCCAATAATTGATGTTGGTGATCCAACAACAAATGCAGTTCCTGAGAACAAATTCTGTACCTTTTACAATGTATCATTTAACTAAGGAATGTTCCAAGCATTTCGTCTGTATGTTAAACGAGAGAAAACAAGTCACAGTCTAAATAAATGCATAATAATTCAGGTTTCCAATATAATATTGCTTCATATCTTAATTTGTGTCATTTTTTTTCCCATGGTCTGCCACTCTTTTAAGTGAAAGAAATTACCTACCTTTGGTTCTGAGACCCAACCCCGACACGAGTTGAAAATCTAAGACTGTAGATTAAATGAATCAAGACTTTAAAATGCTGACAAATACTATGAGTTATTATATATGAGGAATTCTGACTTTCAGTTCAGAGAAAGAATCAAAAAATGCCACATTAATTAAACTATTATGTGATCTTCTGTTTGCTGAAGGCATTTTGCTAGATTCTTTCAGGTAATCTTTTCCCAGTAATGTAAAAAAATAATTTCAGAATCTCTTTCTTTCATCATATTGTTCTCAGTTCTCCAGAAATTCATTTTAGTTCTTGCTCAAAGTATATTTCTAAAATGGTAGCATTAGACAAGGTTGTACTTTATCTTCTCTTTCATTTGTTCTGCTTCTCGAACACATCTTTATTCAGAGATTCAGGGACATCACAATCAGTTATAAGAATTCTTTAGTCTTCTTTTTTGCATTTTTTTTAATTAGGTGAACATCTCACTTAAATCATTAGCAAATAAATCAACTTTCAATGAATCTGAGATGCAGCAAAAGCCTACAGCAGGGCAGGCATGCTTCTGTGTTGGCTCTGCAAACGTGGCAGTCCCTGGATACTTTGCACTCAAAAATATTTTTGCACGAGAAGATTCTCAAATGACAACCAGCAAAAGATGAGGTAAGTCCTCTTGTATGCTACAAGCAGCAAAAGAAAGGAAGAAAAAGAAAGAAAACAAAAGAAATCTAAACAAACAAACAAACAAGACACTTCTAAGGCACACCTCCCTGGAAACCACAGCCATCTGACATAGATAAGCACTAACCTAAAATTTATGTATAATGATTCTCAAAACTGTGGAGCTGCAGATACCTCCTTAGCTCTCACAGGTCTGCCTCTGTTTGGATTTTCACATGAAGATGAGCAGGACTTTTAGGGACACAATTGTCAGAACCTTTTTATTAATTTACTGTTGTAACAATTGCTGCAGGAATTCACATATCTGTGGCATGTAAATCTCAGCCAAGTTATTCAAAAGACAGTTTCTAAATCTCACCCCTGTTTTTTTATTCCTTATGTGAAGGTTTTCTAAAAGCATGTTTCAAGCACACTTCCAGAAAATCTATTCCAAATTTGTTCATGAAAAGTACTTGGACAAACCACATAGAAACCTTGTGTTAAGAAGCTGACCAGCAGTTTGTTTGAGTACCAAAGCCAGAGAGCAAAACTGTGGCTTAACCTCCCCATGCACAAATCCAGTAATTGGGCAGCTACAACTTGAAATGCTTAGAACCAGCTGTATTTTACAGAAACCTGAAACCACTCCACATAGTAAGGTAATGTAGCAACATATTGCCTTCTTTTGGTTCTTTGCAGACTGATTTATGGTCAGGATGTTTTGCTTCCATTACAGATAAGAGCACATCCATTCTGAGGGTCTGCTGTTCAAAAAAAAAAAAAAAAGAGAGAGAAGAGAAAGCAATCAGGTAGCTTGGCAGCCTGCCAGAGTTCTTGTGTCCTCCCCACATGTGTGGGCTACCTGGCTTTCCTTCAGGTCTGGAAGATGCTATCTTTAAAAGATGAGGTGCCAAAGACCTATTGACCACAGAGACATTTTCCAGTGCATGCATCTTACATCGAACAGGTCAGAATTAATTTTAGATTTTCTGTATGAATTTATCTGCAAGTGAGACATTTCCTCGACAGCGGAACAAAGAGAGTCCATCCACAGGGATGGAATTAATTGAAAGAAACACTCAGGCAGAAACTTAATCCAGGTAGGTAATCTGTATAAATTCTTTAGTGAGAAAAAAATTGTAGAAGTATATTCCACATCCAATACTCTGCTCTTGAGATCTTAAAATACATAAGGGTAATCAATAGGAAGCTGCACAGGAACAATCCTTTGGATGAAATACAGGACTTTCTACTGCATAGATTTTGCAATTTTTTTCTCATGTTGAACAAAGTGAATTAAGAATGGCATTGAAAATGCTCTAGTAGTGATTATGGCTCACCTTCTCACAGACATTGTTTATACAACTGCCATTACATGCACTAATTTGGAGAAACTAATTTACAATTTTTTATTTTCAGGCTGACTTGAAGATTCAGTTTTATTGCTCTACAACACTTTCCATGAACCCATAGGGGAAAAAGAGTTCTAGCACAGGAGCTAGCAGGGCTTGTTGACAGAGCGTTAAACTAGCTTGGAAGGAGCAAAGGGACAAAACCAGGCTCTCCTATAAGGAGCATGGTGTGCCAAAACTTGTCAAAAGAGCATTAATGGGGTCCCTCAACCTGCTTCCTGAGGTGTTGGCTACAATGTATCACTCCTGATACGTTTCGATGCCAATGCCTGCACCATGAGGAACAAACAAGAGGATCTCAAAGCTTTGGCTGAATCCCAGGGTTTTGACATCATTGGCATAGGTGAAACACAATGGGATAAAACCTGTGTTTGGAGTGCCCTGTTGGATGGTTACAGGCTCTTCAGGAGGGATAGGCAGGGCAGAAAAGGTGGAGGGATGACACTGCATGTGACAGAAGGATTAGAATGTATGGAGGTTTGGCACACTTGAGAGCCTCTGGGTAAGAATCAAGGGTCAAACAAATAATATGAATGTCATTGTGGAAATCTGCTATAGAACTCCCAGCCAGGATGATGATGCTGACAAATTATTCTTCAAGGAACTATGGTGACAGTTCCAAGTCAACTGCCCTTATTCATATATGGGATTTCAACTTGCCAGAAATTAACAGAAAACATCACACAACTCAAGGCAGGTCAGAAAATTCCTAAAAACCTGGATGACAACTTTATGGATATGATGGTTTAGTTTTCTTGGTTTTTGTTTAGGCCTTCCCTAGTAATCAGGTTATAACTAAGGAAGTATTCCACACCATTCCTTCACGTAATCAGGGGTATATAAGATGGGGAGTTTCCTCCCTCTCTCTTGATCTCTCCCTTTCATGTGCTTGAAGGACATCAGCTCTCTGTGCCGGCCTAGCTCTTATCTCTATGAGCTGAGGCCTCTCGGAGAACCTGCTGTCCCAGCCGTACGAAGGGAAAGGACTGCTTTTTCTTAAGGGCAGTGTTGGTGAGAATTGATTGTATTAGTTACTTATTGAGCTTTTTCCTGAGTTTACGAGTGTGTGTATTTGTTTGGTTTGGTTTTACCCATTTTTGTCCCATTTCCCTTTCCCTTCCCCCTTTTCCCTTTTAGGGTTGTTCTGGGGTTTGTTCTGTAGATTCATAGTGTTTGATTGTATATAATTGTAATATATGTGAATATGTATATATATATACACTTTTACTACAATTGCCTTTTTGGGTACTTTTTTTCCTTCTCTCTTGGAGTGGGGGGGGATCTGTGTGGCCAGGCTTGGCAGGGACCCAATCCAAACCTCCACAGTGGAACAGATCCGAAGGGACCTGTCATGTGAAAAGGGGAGATTTCCTCAACATGTAGTGTTTGATTTGTCTGTCAGTGCCCAGGAAACCCGAAACCCTTTTGCCCCAGTCTGTAAGTGTCCTATTATTGGGACCCTTTACTGATCCATTCTGCTGGATCAGAGGACATTCAACTTCCCTTGCCAGGTAATTATGCCAACAGCATAAGGAAGACCCCTCAGCGGGTATTCCTAATTTCTCCAAGTGTGTTACCCGCTGCTGGCAACTACTGTTGCCTGAGAAGGGCTCACACTAACAGTTTAGTGAATAACACTCTTTCTTAATATCACATTGTAACAGGTTGAGGCTTGTGATAATATTTGACTGCAAACATGTATTTAAAACAATATACAGAGAAGCTCTTATTCCAATTAAAGTATTCAGCACACATAGAGTATAGTTTTTTGTCGGAGAACACTATCTCAAAGGCTGCCAAAACAACCAGGCAGAAATGGACAACTACATTAAAACTCAAAAATTCATGTTTTAAAAGATGTTTTGTAGCATAGATAGAGATTTATTGTATTAGATACATAGTCATTCCCCCTGTATTTGTATGCTGTATTCCGATTGGTGGTGGTTACTCGGTTACCGGTTTCCCATTGGCTGTATATTCCCTATTTCCCATTGGCTGGCTGGTGATGCAATCCCAGCGTCATCATGTGAGGCTGGCCACGCCCCGACTGTATTCCCCTCCTTCCCTGTAAGCCCTTCCCCTACTTGCTGCGTTCCACCCCCAAACTCCTCCCACTTTCCAAGCTCCTCCCTGACCCTATATAAGTCCCATGCTCCATGAATAAAAGAGTTCTAGCCTTCACCCTACCATCGGCTGGGACCGTTTTCCCTTCTTTCCCTTACGGCACGTGGCAGTTTTTAGCCAATGTGGCAATGGGAAGACAGGTTCAGCCCATTGACTAATCGCAGCAGTTATGATATAGTCTTCCCTAACTTTTCCCCCGTTCTTGACTTACTTTTATACTATTTCTTTATGTTTAGGTAGAGCTTGAGTGACTTTAGTCATAAATACCTTTGTTGCTGATTGGTGTAGAATTGTCTCCCTTTGCTTTTAAAGATACAGTCCAAAAAAAAAAAANGAGTTCTAGCCTTCACCCTACCATCGGCTGGGACCGTTTTCCCTTCTTTCCCTTACGGCACGTGGCAGTTTTTAGCCAATGTGGCAATGGGAAGACAGGTTCAGCCCATTGACTAATCGCAGCAGTTATGATATAGTCTTCCCTAACTTTTCCCCCGTTCTTGACTTACTTTTATACTATTTCTTTATGTTTAGGTAGAGCTTGAGTGACTTTAGTCATAAATACCTTTGTTGCTGATTGGTGTAGAATTGTCTCCCTTTGCTTTTAAAGATACAGTCCAAAAAAAAAAAATAGAACACATGCTCCGAGGGGGTGGTCATACCTTGGAGGTAGGTAACTTTGGGATGGAGGTGCACAGTAATATTACAATTAGGTTTAATGAACCAAGTTCATCCAAGGAGTAACAACAGTTGTTGGCTCAACAGCAGGACATCTCCCATCTCCCTTGGCTGACAGGTGCTGTATGGTTTTATCAACTGGAAAGTACCACTGAGTTTCCCTATGTGCCAGGATTTCTACAGACCCTGTCCGTGGTGTCTCCATTCCACCCTCTGTTCCACCTATCTTAGCAGGTGTTTACTGTTGTATGGGGAATCATCATGGACTTGCCATCCATGTTCCGTTCAGCTGCTTTCTACCCTATAATAAAACTTCTGTTAGGATGTGAATATAACTTATCAGTTTCCTCTGATTTTCACCCCCAACCATCTTCCCTCAAGAGCCAACTTGGAAAGATGCCATCCTTGATCTGCTGCTTTTTAACAGATTAGATCTCATGAGCCCAGTGGATCTTGAAGTGGAGACTGGTGATTCTCTTGGCCACAGTGACCACAAAGGGATCAAGTTTAAAGTCTCTGTTGACAGGAAGAAAAGTGCTAACAAAACCTCAACTCTGGACATGAGGAGAGCAGACTTCAGGCTGATCAGGGAATTAGTAAGTAAGGTCCCCTAGGAAAATGTTATTGCAGGTTGTGGGGTCCATCAGTGTTGGTCACTTTTTCACCTCTTAAGGGAACAGAAGCAGAAAATTCCCGATGCTGAAAGTCAATCAGGAGAGGCAGAAGGCCAACTTGGCTGTGCAGGTACCTTCTCTTGGAAATAAGGCAAAAAAAGGAAGGTATATGCCCAGCGGATGCAAGGTAAAGTGACATGGGAAGAATTCAGAGATGCTGCTTGCCACTGTAAATGAGAAAATTCGTATGGCTGAAGCTCAGTTGTCCAGAAATGTGGGGGAAAATAAAAAGAGTTTTTTCAAATATATTAATGGCAATAGGCAGCATAGAAATATTGGCCCAATACAGGATGAGGATGGTCAGCTCACAAACAGGGACAGAGACAAGACAGAAGTGTTTAGTGCTTTGTTTGCCTCTGTCTTCAACACAGATGATGGTACAAGGGGGTCTCAGTGCCCTGAGCTGGAGGACCATGACTGAGTATTGTCAAAATCCAGTTAACCCTGAAATAGTGCACAATCTGTTGCTCCAGCCAGATCCTTACAAATCTATGAGGCCTGATGGGATTAATCCCAGGATCCTCAAAAAGCTGGCTGATGTCATCACAAATTCTTTCTGGATGATTCTTGAGCAATCTTGGGAATCTGGAGAGCCCCAGCTGACTGGAAGCTGGGGAATGTTGTCCCAGTTTTCAAGAAAGGCAAGAAGGAGGACCCCAGAAAGTACAGGCCTGTCAGTCTCCTTTCAGTGCCTGATAAAGTTATGGACAATATTCTGGGAAGCATTGAAAAACACCTGAAAGACAATACAGTCATTGATCACAGCCAGCACAGCTTCATGAGAGGAAAGTCCTGGTTATCTAACCTGATTTCCTTTTATGACAAGGTAACCCATCTAGCTGATCAAGGGAAGTCTGTTGATGTAATCATTTTGGATTTCAGTAAAGGATTCTGTAAGACTGTTCAATGCCAGACTGAATGGGACTCTGAGCAACCTGGCTGAATAAAAGGCAGAGGGGTTGTAAAACACAAAGCTAGATCATGGACAGACAAAGTAGGGCAAAACAAAATTAAAAATAAAACAAAAATAAAATAAAATACATTTTAAATTGTTCAGTTTTCCTTCTTGAATTTTTTGTCTCACATACCTTGTAAGTATGTTTTAATATTCCTGAGCAGACGTTTAGAGGGCAACTCAGACACAGAAATCAGAAAACAAATAGTGACTTTCCAATGTTAGTCTGATTTTGAAATGAAAAATTTCAATTCATACGTATAATTTTCAGATTGTTACAGTGACTTACTAGAAAAATTTAGAAAATATTTTAAAAAATTTACTAGAATTTTTTGTCAACTCCATATCTTAAGAAAATGTCTTATTTGAATTTGAAAGATTTATTTACTGGCATGCTTACAGAAGTTTCTGGATATCAAAAGATATCTAGGAAGATCTTGTATATACAAGATATCCAGATATCTTGTATCAAAAGTTACAAGATCAAGATAAATATTTCAGATAAGCACACATAAGGCTTTATTAGTATGTAAGATGGCTTGCCTCTTTTAATCTCTATGGTTGGGAAGATTCGTGCTGTTTTTTGTTTGGACAGTATACAACATTAACCGCTTTTGCTGTCTTAGTTTTACACTTAATTTTTTGAGTTTGAGGTCAAGAAGTACAAAGTTCTATGGAAGTGAAGAAAATCAAACAAAATATCTGAATGTATTTCCATATTAAAAGGGTGCAGATACAAATAATGGCAGAAGGGGTAAGGGCACTCTGGAAGGCAGCAACTTGGAAAAAGTGTCAGGATAGGCTAGCAACTCCTATTTACTCTAGTGAGGTGATGTGGTAAAATGGATAAGTAATTTTTCATTAGTGAGATATATCGAGACTTTTTTCCTTAAAAAAAGATGTTCGTATTTTAAAAAGGATATTAAAAGGTCTATCATTTAAGTTTCAATATAATTAATAAGTTTAATTTATCTCATATATCACACAACATATATATGCTCCTCAGAAAACCATACTGACCATGACAGTTGATTTTCGACCTCTTAATTGCTTAAATCAAGATGAGATGCCTTTCTGCAAGAGGTACTATTGGTAAACACAATCTATGCTTCAAAGACAAGCTATTCATGCTGTAGGAGATTTAGTGAGATGAAGGGGAATAGCTTGTGACACAATAACACAATGTAAGAGTTCTCTGACCTTAATGTCATAAATTTATGAGAATATAAAAATGTATGTATTTTTCTTTTATGATATGCATTTAAGGTGGATATTTCTGTTGCAGTTCCAGTTTTCACCCTTTCTAAATATAATACTTGTACTTATGAGTAAATTTACACAGTAGACCAGTGAAATTGAGGGCATGCTATGTAATACTTATTTAAAACAAAGATTTTATTTCACTTCAGTAACTTGGTGAAAGCAACTGTTAGACTGCTAGAAGAATGTGCTCTTTCTGTTTAACTTGCTTCGCTATTTGCATTTAGCTGTACTAGTTATACTTATTTTAAGAAGTAAAAAGAAGAAATATTTTCTAGAGAAACCTTTAACTGAGATCAAGCTCAGGGAAGTAACACAATTTTTTGCAGTTTTCCTATTTAACTCCTGATCTGTCAGGGGTTTTTCATTTTAGTGTCATGGCATCAACTTTGTGGATGAAGAAGGTCTATACTGTCATTGATGATAATACATATTTGAAAATGACCCTTTATCTGAATTTGTATTCCTACTTTTCTAATCCTCTTTGAGTTTTGCTTCTTCTTTTTCTTTAATACTTGATTTTATATAGAACAATTAAAACTTCATAAACTAGATGATTTAGTTATTACATTGTTTTCCACAGCTGCACAGCATATAAAGTATCAATAAATTACATGTTATCAACTGTTGTTTTTGACAGTTGTTACCTAATATATCCATGCATATGGCTACAGAGATTGTGTATGCTTTATAGCACAGCTTATAATATTAGCTTCATAAATGCATATCTTAGTTTATAGGCTAGATTTTGCTATGCCTGACTAAAGGACTTAGACAGAAAACATTTAGGAGAAAGGTAATGAAGCAAAGAAATGCAGAGCCAGAGTTCCCTAAAAAAAGTGTGAAAACTGTGAATAGAAGGATGCCCCTGACAAACTTTAAGTGCTAAAGATTAGAAGTGATTTAAGACCTTCTAAGCACATAAAGGAGAGTCAGTAATACTGAGCTGTTCTGCTAAGGTTAAGTATTTAAAGGAGAGGCTTCATAGGGCTGTTAGGATAGAGATGCTGATTAAATAGTTGGGGAAGGCCTGTGACTCCAAGACTTACTCTAAGAGATTTCATCTCAGAGAGACCCAGGGAAAGAAGGTGATGGTAAAATTTGTCCCCAGACAAATTGAGAGGGGAGAGGCTGAGCCTCTTTAGCTGACTCTCTCAAGATTCAGAAGGTATTTCAGATTGATAGAGAGTATCTCATAATTTTCTGTGCTGGGGCAATCTACCACATCTGAAACTGATTCAATTTCATGGTATCACAAGCCACCCAAATCTCAGTGCACCCTGCCTAGGTTTTTGCTTTTTCTCATAACCATATTTCTGTCTGCAGAGAAAAGGTCCTGCATTTTAACATGGAACTTTTGCCCTCCATGTGTCTGTTTTCATAGCATGCCCACTGGGGTGAGAGTATACAAGGCGTGAGAAGCGTCTACCCTATTGTCTAGTTTGAATGCAGATTACTGTCTACAAGTCACTTGTCATTTTCATTTTGACTGTGTTTCTCTTGGTTTTCTTTCCCCCAAATCATAATGAATGCTGATGTCTTTGGTCCTTTGCTCATACTCTAGCCACAGCCAATCAATCATAGCAAAAAATAGTCAAATAAATACAGTTAAACCATGTCACTGGCTACTGCTTAATCAAGCAAACCAGACTGAGAACAATCTCTCAACTTTCCCTTTCCTGCTGTGGCAATGTCACTGTTTCATTGCCCATCAATGGAATGTTTCCCAAAGAGTAACAGTGCAGTTCTGGTAGGTAACCCATGAAAACGTATTCATTTTGTGAATCCAAGGCTCTTTTGCTGATTTTATATATTTTTTTCCTGCCTGATTATGGAGTAAAAGATGGAAGCCCTGCTATAACAACAAAAATCATGTTTGAGTATGCTGTTTATTCAACAGACGCAAGCAGGTGAATTGCATAGCCATAGAGTATCAAGGGAAACTTCTGAAAATATGGTGATGTGAAAAACTCTTTTGCAGAGGTCTTGAATCTTCTGAAAACTGCAAATATAGCATTTTGGTGTGAAGCTTTATGCACCCTGTTATTCTATCTCCATAGGCCAAATGGCACTGGAGTTGACCTTCTCTGAGTTGGAGAATGCATATTTTCTTACAGAGATGTGAAAAAAAAATCCCTGAAATCTACCCAAAGCATTTCACCAACATTTTGTTTAGTGGAAACTTGGTTTTAGAAAATTATCTAGAAACAAATCTGAAATTCTCTGCATGAAATGGTAGTAATGGTGGCTGCATAAAGTGTGCAAAACAGATCTGTAAAGATTTGAGAGGAGTTAAAGTACATCCATCTAAAAGATCTAAAAACAATAAATCAATTACTGCAGATTTTTTTCATAAATCTAAACTTGCATGGTTGTGTAGCACTCCTGTTGTGTAAAACAGCACACTGTGGATGCCTGATGTCAAGCAGTCAACATATTTTGGAGAGAGCAGGCTAAAATCCAACCAGAAAACTAAATAATTTTGTGAAAAGTTAACATCAGTTAACCCAGTCTAGTGTTTCTGTCCACAGACAACGTTGAATCTGTCTTGTTCAGAAATTGAATCAATATTATGCTGAATCACAGAAATACTGAATGATGTCAAGTAAAAGAAAGACAATCATCTCTAAAAGAGAAGGGAAAAACCTACAAAAAAATGCCCCACAAATAAACAAACAAAAAACCACAAAAACAAACCAACAAAAAACAGCCAACAAAAAATCCAAAAAAACCCAGCAAAACCCTGTAGGAAATCCCTCTTTAGATTCACTCCTATGAATTGTGTAAATATTTGAAACTATGTGTAAGTCATAATATCTATGATTAATTAGCCAACAATTAAAGGGAGAGTGATAAAGAAATCAGCAGTAATTCAGGTTTTACTGTAACTGTGCTTGGGATTAACTGAGCACAATTTAGTGTCAGTCAGGAGACTGTGGAGGAAGAAACACTGAAATGTCACTGAAATGATAACATGAATATTTCTATGATTTCAGTGGAAAAGGCGGATAAG
Source organism: Campylorhamphus procurvoides (assembly GCA_013396655.1). Classification (NCBI taxonomy): domain Eukaryota; kingdom Metazoa; phylum Chordata; class Aves; order Passeriformes; family Dendrocolaptidae; genus Campylorhamphus; species Campylorhamphus procurvoides. The sequence continues at coordinate 446,328 of WBMV01003351.1, forward strand.
GAAAAAGAGTGAAGTGGACAGAAGGATGGTGTCCTAGTTCAGCAGGAGGGACCAATTATCACTGTGTGGGTGTGACCAAAGCTATGTATTCTACCCCCCTATATTCATTTCCCAAGAACAATGGACCATTTGCAGCAGCTGAGGGAGTCATTAGCACCTTCACACCCCGCCTGAGGGGGCGTGGCTGCTAATGTGCCATCAACGGTTCAACAATACCCCATGACTCACAGAGTTAATCACCCATTGTGTGAGTCCCCGCCCTGGGGGAGAGACTGGGTGCTCCCTGAGGGTACATAAAGGGGGCTCAGAAGACCTCAAGCACAACTTATTGGGTCCAGAGGAGCAGCAGGACCTCAAGAGGAGTAATCTACCACTCTCGACCGGACTATGACCATCACTCCTGACAAGACCACAGCCATTATCTGCACCAACAGGTCAGAGAGCTCAGCACTTGGTGGGGTAGGAGAACGGGGACACACACTCCAATCCCTGCATCACTGGATGGCATTCCTCTTTTCCCTTCTCAACTTGACTGTTTTCATCTGTGAGCATTCATAACCACCACAAGGATTGTCATGAGGAAAAAAGAGGTGGGAGAAAGCTCCGGTTTCCCTGCCCCTGCGGACACAGGATTGTTGCTGCTTTGCTTTCCATTTTTCTCTCATGGGAACTAATCTGGGAACTGCCTGCTACCTCGCCTGAGGGGAGAGCCCAGCTGGCCGGGTGCGACAGCACCACCTGCTGCCCATGGATATAATCGCATTTCCCCTTTTTGGGGAGTAGCCAAGAGGACCTTTTAGACGGTTTTGCCTTGTCATTTGGGGGTGGGGGGGTTTGTTGCAGACTGTTGTTGTTTGGTTCTTTTCTGGAGATATATATATATCTGTGTTGTGGTTAAGAACTGTTATCTTTTTCTTTACGTATATTTTTCCTAATAAAAGTTCTGTTTTCTAAATTTAAAGGAGAGGGATTATTTCTTGGCCAACATAGATATCTTAGTTCTCCCTCAAACTAAGACAGATGGAGTGGACAGGAGTGAAATACAGGTGCAATGATTTTGAATTATAGTGATAATTTTTGTATTTCCTGTTTCAGATTGAATTGGGAAAGATTAGAATTAGCAAAAATGTTAATTGTATAACCTTTTCTAATTGTAAGAATAAAGACAAAAAAATCACTACAGAAAATCTTTCTATCTTCTGATTATTAGGTGAAACTAAGCTTTACTTTTTATTTATGCTTTACTTATTTGCTTCCATAATGATTATGGATTCCAGAAAAATTGTTCCCAAGTTCCTGAAGTTGACCAAAGTTATTATCTTCTGGAAATCATTTTTACTACTACTGTATATAGCTTACTTGTGAAATTAGATGGTATTTGCATCTTTCCTGCTTCCTGACCCTTGGCTGAGTTCTATTTTTGCTTGCACACACATGGAAATTTATTATTTATAAATTTAATTCTGTAAATTATTTAATTATTTATGCACAAACTGAAATGTAGTTTACACCTGTGTACCTCAGAGTAGGACTTGGTTCATTGCCTTCAGATTAATTCAGACATGATAAAAGAATAGAAAGAAATATTTCCTATTATCTCAAATACATAAACAATTGAATTTTATCTGTGAAACTCATTAAGAAAAGGAAATTTTTTTTTATTTCTCAGTTATTTTCACATATAAAATTTACATTGTTGGACACAAGAGTTTTATAATTCACTAATTAATCAAAATCAAGTAGGACAGTTCCTGTTTAGAGGACACATTTTTTATTCATACAATAACAAAGATATCTAACAGAATACAATAAAATAAGCAGCAAGCTTATGGGTATCACCACATGGTCACAAGTATTCCATAAGTAAACTGAAGTATAAAGTGAACTGTGTCACAAAATGAATGAAATTGGAAATCACCTCACATTGTTCAATCCTCCTGCTCAGAGCAGGGTAACCCACAGCAAGATGATTGGATTGGGGTTGTGCCTATTTGTTTTTTAATATCCCCAAGAACACAGACTACACAACCTGCATGGGTAGGTTCTAGTGTATGACCACAATCACCAAAGAAAAGCAAAAGCCAAACAAAGGGAGTTACTTTTTTTTTTTAATGTTTATATGGAATTATCTATGTTTTAGTTTGTGTCTACTGAGTCTTGCTCTGTCACTGGACACGATTGAGAAGAGTCTGACTTCTCCCATCAGCTACTTAATACATATTGCTAAGATCCTCACCAACCCTTTTCAATTTGAACAGTCCCAACTTTCTCCTCCTCAGCTCATGCCACAGATATTCCAACACCTTCATCATCTTCACAGTCACTGGACTTCATGTGCACTGGCTTTGCTCTAGTAAGTGTATTTGTCTGTTGTAGTGGAGAGCCCAGGCCTGGACGCAGCGCACTAGATGTGTCTCATCAGGACTGAGTATAGGTGAAGAATCAATTCCATCAAGCTGATGGTAGACCTTTAACTAGGGCTGGCCTTATTTGCTATGCTAACTCATGGTCAACTTGCCGGCTACCAGAATCACCATATCCTTCCTTGCCAAACTGCCTTCCAACCAGCTGGCCCCGGATGTTTTCTGGTGGATGATGTTATTCCTCTCTAGGTGCAGAACTTTGCATATACCTTTGTTGAACTTCATGATGTTCCTGTGTTGCCTTAAAGAGTGAGGGAAAAAAAACTGCAGGCAACTTCTAGAAGGAGATAAGTGAGCAGGAGCTTTATTGAGCCAACAGGCTCCAGCAATACATTTACACAGGAATCCCCCTTTAGACCCGCGTTACAAGATTTTATAATAGTGTCCATCCAATCCCATTCTGTTATTTCCCCCAGTCCTGCCCCGTTCCGCCCCTGGCACACCCTGTCGGAAATTGGGTCTGGGGTCTTGGGACCCTTCCTTCATCGTCATTGTCTACTTCAGAGCATGTCAGGTCCTTGGAGGACTTCCAGATCTTCAGATTTGGAGGTCCTTCTGTCTATGTCTTTATCTTGTGGTACAGGTTTCATTGCGCTTCTCTGCAATTCTACCTTGAAATAGAGACTAAACAGCTACTGGAATTCTAAGGGGTTGATATAGGATGGGGTTAGTATGTATAAACATTCAGCTACTAAGTTATTTTGCTAGTACATTAGATCTACAATAATTTCTAACATCTATAAAATTGAAAAATCAAAAATTAAAGAATCTCTTAGGCATCACCTGTCAGCCCATTTCTTCAGTCATCTGGTGTATCAGATGCTCTTCCCAGTTTTGCGTTCTCAACAAACCTGTTGAGAGGGCATACTACCCCATTGTCTAGATGATCAAAGAGAATATTCAATGGTGTTGGTGCCATTATCAATCCCTGGGATCCAGCTGGACTCCATACCACTGATGCTAGCAGTCCAGTAACATAGCAAATTTTATTATCACTACTGTCCACTTATCTAGTCCACAGTTCATCAGTTTGACTGTGGGGAAATTATGGGATACAGCATCAAAAGTCTTGCTAAAGTAGACAATATTCACTGGTCTCCCCTCATCTACTGAGCTAGTCTTATCATGGAAGGCTATCAGGTCAGTCAAGCAAAATTTCCCACTGTGTCTTCTCCTAATCACCTTCTTACCCTCTGTGTATTTGGAAACTGTTTCTAGATTGATTGTTTCAACAGTTTCACAGTATGAGACTGATCAGCCTGTATTTCCCCAGATCCTCCTTCTTGTCCTTTCTGAAAACAGAGTGGCACTTGCTTTTTTCTAGTCCTCAGAGATCTCCCTTAATCCCATGAGCTTTCATAGATGATCAAGAGAGGACTTGCAATGGTATCAGCCAGTTCCCTCAGCACTTTTCTTGTGTGTATTCCTTTCATTTAACTAATCTCTAATCGTGCTGAGGATAAGATTTCCTTTCCCCAAACGTTGCTGAAGGTTTCAGGGTCCTGAAAGTGCTGCAGCAATGTACACCTGTGACAACAGAGATGAGGAAGGTACTGAACATCTCTGCCTTCTGCTTCACTCAAGATAATTTTAAATTATTGAGATTTAGTTATGAACTATATTTTATTGCACACAGTGCATATAACATTACAAGGAATTTATAAAATAGTATTTTTAGACTTCAGTTACAATGTACTGTAGAACATAGACTTAAATATAGTTGTTCTGGGAGCTGTTCTATGGAACATACTGATTTTTATGGAACATACTGATTTTTTCATGAAACATAAAACCCTAAGTTACAAAATTCCATATGAAGATATTTTTCCCTTCACATAGCAAAAAAACCCACTGACCTGTTGAATCAGTAAACCGTGTCCAAAAAAGTTGCTTATGTATTCAATTTCACTCATTTTATGGAGCTGGTACATATATTGATTAGTTAACTTCAAGGTATGATATTGCGGTTGCTGCTGTGTCTGGGGTATGTTTCTATTTTGGTCTCACTTTCAAGTGTAATTCTTCCAAGATCACAAAGTTTGATTTTATGAAACTCAGTTTTAGATGTCTGTTATGTAAACTGCTTTATTTGAATAGTCATTTAGATTCCTTTCAGAATCGTTAGAATGAAAGTATGCTTATGGAACACAATTCACTTAGATGTATTAGATAATCACTATAATAGCACAAATATACTGATTAATAATAAAATTACTAAAAATCTCCTTTTTGGCATAAAAATATGACTTTTTTCTGTTTTGCTGAAAGATCATGTGGTAATAAGAGTACGTGTGCCATTACAAAGGAATAATATTAACATGCAATTCTGAGATAAAATCTACAGCAGTATTTTCTCAACTTTTTTCCTCTTTTTGACAATACTAATAATACAAATTATCTTTTTAGTTTGTCTAGTTTCTCAGTTTTTGCTCAAAAGCTAACCCTTCTTTGCTTTTGTCTACAGTCAATAAGGCTAATCTAGGAGGATTAGGGCCAAAATCTATGGTAATAAAACAAATGACATGCATTCTGCTTTTCACGTAATTGAAGAACTTTCTGTAAGAAAGGGGTTTTTTTGTTTGGTTGGATTTTTTTTTTTTTCTTTTCTCTAAGTAAAGTGCCTAGGTTTTTGTGTGAGTTTTTTACAAGTTTTTCTTCAGATGAAGGAATTTGAAAAAGCATGAAGATTAGCTCAGTTAGTTAGAGGCTGGTGCTAATAACACCAAGGTTGTGAGTTTGATCCCTGTATGCACCATTCACTTAAATGTTGGACTCGATGATCCTTGTGGGTCCCTCCCAACTCAGAATATTCTGTGAGAATCTGTGAATAGTCTTTCATCATGGAAAATGAAACTAGGATGGAAACTCCAGGAAATTAATAAATATTTAATAATTATTTATTATTAATAATTTAATATTATTTAAATAGTTAATGAATTGTTTTTAATTCAGATATTATTTTAAGAAGTCTGCTCTCCAAAGTTTTAAAAATAAAAAAGAGAGTAAAGGAATAGAAGTCTTGATTTCTTGGACCCAAATGTGAGAAAATGAACATCAGGAACCAAACTGTTTCCCACAGAAATATAGTGGTTTCTTATAATCATTGTTATAATACATATATTTATGTGTATGTACATATTTAACTTAGAAAAGTGTCCTCTACTATATAATATGCTAAAAGCTATGCTTAGTATCAGTGAAGGGGCTGTGTGTGGGTGTTCAATACACATGCATACTCTAGTAATAATGGAAAATTTAGAGAAGTGGTTTTTCCTTTTTACTATTCTCATATCTTGCTTAAGCTTAGAGGAATATCTTTTTGCAAAAGGTTAGAAAACCCACAGATGAGAAAATGAAAGTCACAGGAAATAATATGCAAGCCTCCCAGTTACAATGCTGATACCTTGATAAGAGGTGAAAGTTATTTCCTCATGATATTTTCATTGTAACAATGAAATTCATGTTTAAGGACTTTTCAAATAGCTGTAGACCAAGATCCATTGACTAGTAGTTAAGTGTATAAAAGTAGTGCATATTTGATTTTGTCACCATTTGAAAAAAAATATTATGCCCCTAAAAAGATATATTTTAATTTTTATATCATTATTTAAGTAAAAGCATACTAATCAAAAATGAAGCATAAAAAGCCATGAAAATACTGTCTTTTCTTATAAAAATTATGTAGAAAATACACTACAAAGTTTGTTGTCCTTGATCATACATTATTTTTCATTTATTTTATTTTTACTTGATATATTTAATATGTTAAATTAAACTATCTAATAAAATAATAATATAAATATTAACATATTTTAAATAATTAATAAATGTTCACAACTTTTTATTATATCTAATGATATTTGTTATTTTCATTCAATCGCTGGTGGCATTGGTGAAATAATCACTCTAACAGAATTAATCTGCAAATGAGCGCCACAGACTAGCTAATTTTAAATCACATTTCCTGTCAGTTTTCTTAATGGTTATAAAATGTAAATAAGCCTTCTATCAGTGCCATATTTGCTCCTTTCTTCTTGGATTTGGTCATGTACTGGACATTGAAGGAAGCTGCATGATAAAATACAATTTCACTGAAGCCCAGACTACAACTTTTTATAGGAAAAAAATGTTTCTTTGGACATTTTTCTTGGTTTCCAAGGAGCTAGATAATGTAGTGGATAGGCCATCATTTGTCTTTAAATTGTCTGAAGTCCATTCTGCAAAGACAAGTAGCACATAAATTAGAATTCGAGTGAGGTACTTTTAATGCACTTATCACAGTGATATTTAATTAACATTGGGCACTACAGTAGCACATATTTCCAATTACCAGGTGTCTAAGAACTATGACCAGGTAAAATTCTAATGCAATCATTATGCTATTTAACAAGATGTGTAAATAGCCAAAAATGTTTAATTTAAATTTAGCATATTTCAGGGTTTCATCCCATCTGTTTTTAAATGCATCATCTCTATGGTCTGTTTGAGGCTGATTCACAAATCTGAAAGTGTATACGGACGCCTCAGGACACTGGAGCTCAACTTCCTAAAAATTTAACTTCCAGTGTATGTCTGTGCATTTCAGGGATTGATAGATTTATTTATTTATTTATTTATCTATTAGTGACTGCATTGGTGGGACCATTCTTGTTTTCATTCTTGCACCCTAGATAAGACAGAAAGTGTGCCTTTTCATGGAGGCTTGTTTGGTTGGTTGGTTGGTTTTGGTATTTTTTTTTAAAGCTTATTATTTCTAGTGTAGGAAATTTCTTTGCTGTATATGCATGAGTGTGGGATTCCTCTCGCTTCCCCTTTCCCTAGTTTCAAATTCAGATTTTCTTTCCTGCCTTTTGTTCCCATGACTGCAGTAGCTGAAAATTGCATAACATCATGTTATTTATTTGCACCTGAGATGCACGGAGTCATCTTCATCTTCCAATTACTGTATTTATTGCAAAAGCTGTAGCTCATTAATTGCAGAAATGTTCTATTTATTTGACACATCAGTTATATATCTGGACTGACTGCAAGCTGACACTAAGCACAATGTTGGTTTTTTTTTTTTATTTATGTGGTTAATTTCCTTCTGAAACCATAGCTGACATAGGTGACACTTCATGAATCTAAAAATGTAGTGACAATACTTCTTCTGCAAGACTGCCTTATGAGTTTGGGAGAAGGCTACAAAACCAAATTCTGTTAAATTATTAATGCATTGTCAAAGAGAGTGTATTCCAATACAGATAAGACATCACAACAAATACAATCTGAGTCTATCAGCCATTAACCAAACTTTTGCTTAGTTTTATTGGTTAGGTGTTAGCATACCTAAAATATTACCACTGACGTTGTATTTTACTAAGTATTTGAATTCTTCTGAGTTCTGAAGAAAAGTGCTTTTAGTTAATAAAATTAGTAATCATGCAGAAATTTTGCTTTCCATTAATACTAATGGACAAGCTCAGTTGTCTTGGTACCATTACTCAATAAAGAATCTAAATAGACCATCCTTTTTCCATGTGTTATTAGCAATATTAATATGTATCAAAGAGTAACATGTGTTTATATATGTTTTTTTCTTTCACAGACAAAATCTATTTGAATTAACTTTTTTGTTATTTTACTGGATTCCAAACAGCTGTTCAGTTTGGCAGTATTCATTCTCTGTATAATTAAAGAATTTTCATTCACACAGTATATATGAGGAAGGCTAGTTCACCTTCTCTTGCTGTTTGTATCTGAGTATTTGCTTTGCTTTGTTGACCATTTTTCCATGATTTTTCTTTCCAGCCCAGTGCAGAACAATATCTAAACAATGTGACTTACATTGGGAATTGTAACTCGCAACAACAATGAAAACTGATGGTAAAAAAATATGTTGAACTTCCCCTTTCACGTGGTTTCCATACAGAAACACCTTTCAACTTTCTCAGCACTTTCACAGAATACCTTTTGTCTTATTTTTTGTAGGAAATCTGGCTTTTCAGGAAACTTACTTCTAGAAGAAGTATTTGCCAAAATGAGAGAAGATCTGAATTACTCATAAGTAGCTCAACTCTAAGGATAAGTTGAGCTGTTTAGTGTCCAGGAAAGAATTCTTAATCATGAAGAGCATTGTGGGAGCTATCATGATGGTATTTGTGGGAGACAGACATAAGGAGAAGGGATTCTAACTGCCAGATGGTAAGGTATTAGCATATTCCACTGGCTTTTTATGTCATAATGAGGTTTAACACTTCTCCTTAACTCTACTTCCTACAGTTTATTTCATTAGATTCCAATCCCATTGTAAGTGATACTCAATATTATGGCTGAGATATTGTCTAAGGGTGTCCCAATAGTAACAATGTTGCTGTTATTTCTTGAAAACAGTCTTTCTTGAGGACATGAACAAAGTGAGGTATTTGAACAAACATAAAAAATTTCCAAATAAAGAGATTTTCTTAAATTTTTAAACTTATATTCAGGATAGGTCTTGCTTTTTTTGTTTTTGATTTGTTGTTTTTTTTCTCTTAAGCTAATACACTCTACATATCTATTTATTACAGATTTTTTGCTCTTCAAAGTGGTGAGGAACCAAGAAATTTTACTTGATTCTGTTATCAAATCTGTGCAAACTATGGGTATATGGAAACATATATTGTTATGTATATATTCTGTACCACCGACAAACTGCTTGTTTTCTTAATGAGCACATTGCTCTCTCAAAGAGCAATTATGTATTTGTCACTATCCCCTTCCACTGTTAGTCCCTATTAATTGTTCTCTATAGGCCCATCGAACATGGGCTCTCTGTGAAATGAAGCATTGCAGTTAGGCACTTAGAAAAAAAGTATTACCACCCTAGCAGATGGAACATTATTAATTTAGTACTAATCAGCTCAACAAGGGTTTTACAGTTTTTGCCTTTAAAGTTCTGTTCCTTCATTGTGTGTTATTTACATCCAACTTGAGTTCAGCTTCAAAGACTGACAGCTATCAGTAGCTGACTGGTGATCTCTCTCTATGGTTAGATTCACCTTGTAAAGCAATCCCAAGATTGAGTGGCCAGGAAGATGCAGATTCGGCTACACACCTGTAATATTACTTTCCTTATGCTACACTGAACTGTGAGTAGGTAGATAAAGGGCAGTTTGCATTGTAGACCACCAAGGAACCATGCTGTTATCCTGTCAAATTGCAGTGCTGGGAAGACAGATGAAGACAAATGGTATATTTCTGAGCCACCTTTTCCCAGGCAGAGGTGAATGAACTGTCAAAATTAGGGTCTTTCCTGGACTAGGCCAGCTGTTTTCTTTTCCTCAAAGCGTCAGTTGGTATGACTGTTTGAATTATGATTAATATTGCCATCTTCTTGTCAAAGCTGTTAAAATTTGCCTTTCCTATATGACTGTAGAGCACTTCAGGGAACTGAAGACTTTGGAATAGTTTTTTTGATTTTTTTTGTGGCTTTTGTATTTTTTGGTGGTGTTTTGTTGTTTTTGTGGTGTTTTTTTTTTGTTTTGGGGGGTTTTTTGTTTTGTTGTTTCTTTTTTTCCCACACCAGTTTTACAAAATATATTATACTGACTGAGGTGTTTACCTATAACAGACAGCTATACCTATTACACTGTACTTACATAGCATAGTTATGTGCTTGTATTGACTGAAAAGTATTGTCTTCCTGAAAGAAGAGCAGCATTTTTAAATTATTCACTCATACTTTCAAACTGAAAACCTGTGGCTCCTGTGTGTATGTATGTATAAACCACAAAATACATATAGTCCTATATGTAGATACGCCTTTAAAAGGCTTCTGTTTTTAAATTTCATTCTGGAAATTAACAGCAGAACACAAAGAACTTTCAGTTTTTAAGTTCTGTGCAGATACAGGCACAATGTTGTTACCTGCTGAAATATTCTTCTTGCTTGTATTTTTCTGTTTTTAACATATTAATAAAGCTATTTGCCTTGGTACCTTTATAGGAATTCAAAGGGTTTCTAGACATACAGAAGATAAGACAACAAATGTTGGAAAGACCTGATAGACCTAATTTAGGCACTTGGATCTATATTTTTAAATTACAGATAAATAGCTAAGTCCCAGTACAGTAAATCAAAAGAGAAAGCAGTGTTTGAAGGGATCCAGGGAGAACTTCTCAGCCTAAACTTAGACATCTTCAAAGATTAAATGTGGTCTTTGTGGTACTTTGATTTTGTGTGTGCATGTGTGTGTGTTTTAACTCTTGTGCAGGTAAGGTCAATTTACTTTCATTCATACTGATTGTGGTCAAGCAGTTCTCTTGATAACAGTGAAACTTAACTGCAGACTGCTCGTTAGTGTGACAAAGGGTATCAACTGGAAGCCACTTATGCTGAAGCTTCCTTTCATGACACTGGGACTAGGTTTTGGCATTTAGCTTGTGATTTTGACTTTCATAAGTTTTCAGAAAATCAAAAAAAGGAAGAGCCCTGAGAATGTTAAGTGGGATGCTCTTAATCTTAATCACAGCAACATTTGACTGTTCCCAGGCTTTTAGGATTTTCAAAATAAGACTCCAGCTCTTTTTGGCATAATCAGAAAAAAATATACAGAGTGAAAGATATGAGATAAAAATGCTAACAAAATGTTTAGATAAATATTTTGATAAGAATTTCATGAAAAGTATGGAGAAATAATAAAACTTTTCTTCCCAGAATGTGAAAGGCAAGGGTTGAAACTAAATCAAATATTAAAAGTGTATGGGTTGAATATCAACCTTTAAATCCATCTGTTTGATATCCTTTCACTTGCTGTGTTAGAGACAAGATTGCATTACTGGGAAAGAAACAAAAAAAACAACAAAACAAACAAACAAACAAAACACACAAAAACCCACATAAACTTTCCCTGCCATTTAGGGAACAATCTGAGTTTTGAGTTCATCAGGAAGTAGTTTGTATTCTGAGAAACTGAGAAATTAAACTTCTATTCAGCAGAATGTAAATTTGTCATTATGGCATCTCTGCCTCACAGAGGGGAAATATGACTTCAGAAAGCAAATTGTCTGCAGTTAGGTGCCTTCTGAATTGGGAGGGAATGTTTTTCACAAGGCTGTTTTCAACAGGCAGGGTGCATGTTACGGTCATGTGTCAGATAAAATTCAGAAGTTAATTAAATCACTTTTCAAGAGTGCATGGTAAGAGTGGTAAGGCTTCTGTAATAAAGGTAGGGCATAGGACAAGCCTTTCAGAGGTGACCTTCTCCTTTATTGCACCAATTCCGTAGTGGGTAACAGTTATTTTATCTTTTCTTCTTCCTCGGTAGAATTGCTCATATTAAATCAGCTACAAAATCGGATGCTCTAATAAAGTAATGTCCAAAGTCTGTAGGAGACAGCAAGCCTGAGTACTAACATACCTTTATTATATTCTACTGGATTTTTTTTCCAATGCAGAGACAAACAGCTTCAGATCATTAGATAACTGCAATAATTTAGAATAAAATAGAAAGATAAACAGCCATAGAAAATCTTTTCAAATGAGATACTCAGCCAAAGAACTTCTACTTGTTAAAGACACACAATAAAAAAATGTGTTAGATATGTCTGTTCATTAAATTTCTGTGCTTTAGAACCCTTTCATTTATGAAAAATTTTAATATTAGTGGATCTAAAACAGGAAGCACTTGCTGTTCACAGAGCAGATATGGGAGTGGGAAATTTTCTACTATGTTATTTTGATATGCATTAGCTTTTGGAGTTTTGGTAGGAGCACTGAAGTGTAGCAATGCCAGTTCCACAGTCAAGTATTGTGTATGTTGCAACCCTAGTGTACACCTCAGGGTCTTTTGAGGTGGGTAGTTGTCTAGGGAAGCTCTGGAAGTAATATATTTCTGGATTGTAGCAGGTTGACCTGCAGGAAAAGGTAATTAATACTGTGTACCACAAAGGCACAAAAGAACTCTTAATGATAACTTCAGCTTGATGCTAAAATATTGAATTATAGTATAAGTTCTCCTTATCCTGCAATCTTTCTCCTGTCTCTCCTGGAACTTTTTGCCATGTATATTTTCACTTACATGTGAACAGAATATGGAAAAATGAAAATTTAATAAATTAATTTGAGAGAAAATGTAATGAAAAAATCTCAAATAAAACAAGAAATGCACCAAAGAAGAAAAAATATATTAGCATTGCTATTTAAATACTTTATAATTACTTTCACTGTTTTACTATTGACTGTATTTTATCTTCCTTAAAATCTCACAATATGCTCAGCAGGTCACTGGTATCAGAGAAAAATCCTTGTTGAAAAAGGATGCTATGCAGATGTTTCATAGCATCCAGTTAATAATGTCAGTTATTAATGTCAGTTAATAATGTGACAGTGAGAAGTAAATTTAAAAGGCAACAGCTGTAAAGCCAAGACCAATTTTAATAACACTGCACATAGAAAGTAGAGAAAAGGTACATGATACCAGATAAAAACTTCTGTTTAGCACTCCACGTGTCATCCACTTTTACTTCAAGGAGTGAGAAGTAAAATGAAAATGTTGCTATAATTTTTTTTCATGGAATTTATTTTATTATACTAGGATACTGTTTTGTTTAAAAAGATGGTTCAGTTATGCTGTCTCAGGCAGAGTTTTCAAAACCACTCAAAACACTCAGTGTTACCTTAATTGATTTTTCTTTGAAGTAAAGAATAAAACTCCTGTCAAATCTGAAATAAGCTGAATTAGGTCAAGGGTGGAAAACTGAAAAAAATAATGTCCATTTCTATATCTTGGAGGACGCATAAAAACTTTCAAAAAGTACTTAAGTTTGCTTACAATCCTAATGTTTTTCACTTTTGAAGAGAGACCATGAAGTGGTTGCATGGCACTTGTTTAAAATAAAGGTCTTGATGTATATTCATTCTTGACTATTGATGCAAATCTGAGTTTAAATAAAATATATTTTTATATAATGGCATAACTCTTCAGATCTTAAGCCCAGAATATAAATTCTTTTAAAATCAACATTGATCCGCTGTCAGAACTAAGTAAATTTTGTGTCTGACAGTCTTGCAACCACACTGTCCCGTAACTGATGGCAAACAGTGACCACCATGGTCAGCTTCAAAGTCAGCATCTCCTGGTAGTTAAGGTGAGCCAAGAAAACCTACCAAACGTAATTAGAAAATGTCAAGGGTAAGTGTTCGTGACACACAAATAGTCTGATTTTCCTGCTGTGAAAGATATTGTTGTGGAACCCAAAGAGTAGCCTCATTAGTGTTACTAATTATCTCCTGCTGCTTAAAAATGTGCATTAATTTTTTTTAAAGTTTGTTTAGCTGGGAATGTGTCAAAAGTCACCAGTAGCATAACAAGGTCTCAAAGTAGATACAGAACCGTATAGTAACATGAAGGCACATGCAGACAATATTATGTTCTTCCATTCCCATTTATAGCCAAATAAAATTCCACTTAAAACTAGCAGTAGGGTGTTTATATTGTTTATTTATTCTGGTGTACCAAAGATATGGAATATGAGTAAGGCAAAATTATTTTAGACTTGTCTTTATTTTGGTAAGATATTAATAGCTCAGATGGAGAAACGGCAATCAATCTTCGGAAAAGAAAAAAAACCCTGCAGATATTATGAAACTTATTTTTTAGGACTGAGCGCAATTAAACTGAAAAATATTTAAATATAATCAAAATATGATCAATGATCTATGCTTTTGTCCCATCCCAAAAAAAAACTAACGAACCAACCAACCAAAACCAAGAACAAGAATATTTTCTAGTGATTCTCTAAAGTTCAATGACTATTGATAATTTTGATATCTTTACACATGGTTTTAGATTAGTTTTAGAATAGAAATTTATATATTTATATAAAAGGTAGATTTATTGTAATTTGGGAAATATTGATTTTTATGAAAGATATTTATAGAATACAGTCAACAGAGTAATATATTAAAATACTGCAAATATATGGAGATCAAAGACATAAGTCCAACACAGCAAAGTGAAAAATATTTTTACTTTTGTTTGAATGCACAGAGACTCCTTGTGAAAAGTACCAACATGTTTTGGCAGAGAAAGACACGGCTTGCAGGATGCTCAGCAGGGGTTGGCAGTTTTTCCCTTTTTTTTTTTTTTTCTTTTGTGACAGAAAAATGCATTAGTTTTACTCACAGGAATATTCCTTTGGGGAGTTTGTTTTAATTTATATATGCAGGGCATGGTGCTTCCAAGATATTCTAAAGATGGACTTCTGCATATATCAGGCTGTGGAACTGAAGAAAAGTACAAGCTGAAAGACTGGCATAAAATAACATTTTATCTAGAAGAGCACAGTGACTGTCTAACAGAGTATAGGCAAGTTTAATTTTGAGCAATAAGGGGCCTTGCTCAAAATCAGTGCAGTCTACATTTAAGATATAAATTACTTACATATATAAGCAGGAGATTAATTCAATTTTCTATTGCCAATCAGTACTAATCTGGTTTCCATATTTCAAATTATGTCCAAAATTTGTAATAGAAATTCTGTTATTTCATATTCTAAGTGTTTTCTAAGTTGTGGAGGTGAAGAAACACCTTTCAAAGTGCTTTGACTATATGTAAAGAGAATGAGTCCTAAACTTTCTCCCTAACTGCTTGTGGCCATCTGACCTTGGCCAAACACCAAGTGCCAAGGCCCTACAACAAAGACCCCAAAGGCCCCCCCTGGCCACAGGGAAAAGGAGGGAAGGAAAAAAAAGACTGCAAACTGAATTTCAGCAGAACTGAAGCAGTATATATATATTTTCACATGTAGACACATATATACATAGAAGAAAGGAGAGAAAATCTAGTATCTCTATATGCCTATACACAATAAAGAATAAAAAGACGAGTTTTTCACTTCCATCTCACCAAAGCCACTGCCATTTTTTTGTCTCAAGATGCCTCCTCCCTGACCAGACCTTGACTGACTGCCACCCATAGCTGTGGCCTACTCCCACACCAAGTGATGACCGCAGGGAGCTCCTTTGCTCTCCAACACTGTCAGAAGAAGGACTGACCCCTGGCTTCCTCCCCTCCATTTTATATCTCTGCTTATGTAAAGAATAGGATGGAATACTTCCTTAGTTATGACCTGGTTGCCAGGAAAAGACCTAAACCAAACCACTACACTGCTGAATCAATAAGGAGAGAGCATGTTATACCTTTGAAAAGGGAGGATACCTCCCTGAAAAGGGAGATGTTCTCCCCTTCCAGGTGAACTCCAAAGGGCACTATTATGTTAACAAAGCTCTCTCATGAATATCAGGACGTTGAGTAGAAGAGTAAAATTTTTACAATCACCCATAATCTGCGCATTATATAGACCAATATGTATATATGGATCCAATGCATTTGTTACCTAGCTTTCTGTCAGATGTGGTCTTCATGATGCATAGGAGAGCATGAAAGAAAACAGAAAATGATGGAACTTTCACAAAACATTCTTATGGGGCCCAATATAGAGCAACACCTTGTACCAGAAAAAAAAAAAGTAATGAAATATTCTGCTGGTACCACAAATAAAGAGAAGGTATTGGCAAGAACTAGTAACATTATGTATGAAGCAGCCTTGTTGGTTATTTACTTTGATAGTAAATAAAATGGACCAATCAGATTGTTATATGAAGGAGAAGGTCTAAATCATCCAAACAAGTTGAGCAGTGCACATATCTGTAGGACTAGTTGTTTTTCTGTATCGAAATACTGTGACTGCAATGGTCATTAGACATTAATATCTCCACTTCATAGCATCATAACATTTATGGTTTTTCACAACTAAAATTAAGAACACTTCTTTCTTAATTCCTGATATTGATAACACAATTATTGTTTTTTAAAAATAGAAAATGGAAAAATACCATTGCGTGCTGTAATAGTCT
This sequence comes from Campylorhamphus procurvoides, assembly GCA_013396655.1. Classification (NCBI taxonomy): domain Eukaryota; kingdom Metazoa; phylum Chordata; class Aves; order Passeriformes; family Dendrocolaptidae; genus Campylorhamphus; species Campylorhamphus procurvoides. Next base: position 462,629 of record WBMV01003351.1, read on the forward strand.
GAAAGGATCAAAGTAAAATGATCCTCTCTTTACTCTGTACAGTCTATTGTAAAACTTTATAAATAAGTGGAATTTTCATATAGATGTGTACTTTAAACATGACAAAAATTCATTTTCAAGTTTCTTTAGGCTATATTGGAATGTAAGATACAGTAGAATTGAAGCTTTCTTAGATGTGGGCCTACTTCAAAGAGCAGTACTGTACTGCAGTTTTAAACAAAAATTAAATCTGACAATTGCCTGAAACATTCAAAGACATTCTGGCAAGAAGTATAGAATTTCAAAAAATATCTGACTTTCTGCCAAAGCCCAAAGAGAGATGAGTGAGTCTATTCTGAATGACAAAACTGACATGAAAAATTGAGTCAAGTGGTTAGACCAAGAAATTTATTAACTTTGCCCTTCTTTTTTGCTATATATATATATAGCCTATATGAAGTGTACATGGACAAGGGAAAAGTAGTGTCACTTTCCAATTTATTTTTCCTCCTTATTAAATTAGAAAGTGTGATATAATATCTTCATCTCATCATTATGATATTGAAACATAAGTAGGTTTGTCATGTTCTTTGGTGTCTTTATTGAAATGTCCTATAGCCCTCTAAAGTTCTACCTTTGGTGGGAATTATAATAAAATTCTTTGACAAAATAGTTTCTGCCAAGTCATAGCTGTTAATAGGACTAGCAAAATTAACTATGAACTGTGTTCAGTGACCTTTATAGCACTGTACATAACAATTTACTCACATGTCAGATAATCAATTTCAACAAAGTAGTGATGGATGGTCACTTTAAATTGTTACATTTCTTTTTTTTTTTTTGCTCTTACTGTTTCTCTCAAACTTCTGGAATGGAAGATTGAAAAGTACTTTTGGAATGCAAGACTGAAAAGTACTTCTGGAAAGGAAGATTGAAAAGTACTTTAGGAATGGAGGATTGAAAAGTACTTATAAGATAACTTTTCTTCATTCCTAATTAACTTCTGAAGAAGAGTACTTAAGAGAGAGCTTTAAGTACTGTGAGGCACTATATTTTACAATCTCAATATCAAAAATTTTTCCTAAGACTTTACCTGTTGAGCAATTTTGCTATTTAAGTCTTAGTTCTATTTGGTTGAAATAAAAGAAGTAGATAAGAATTTCTGATATGAGATTTTATTAATAGTTTATATTTCTATTATTCTTCATTTTTTAAATTTCCCTGTTTTCTCCTACCCTTTTCTTCATGATTCCTTCATGCTTTATTCAAGAACTTTATGCTGTAAGAAGTAGCTGGAGAGAATTAAAGTTTTCTGAATTTAAATTTCAGGGAAAATATAATCCTAATCAGTATTTCCACCTTCATCTCAACATCAATAGTCAAGCCAGGTACTGTGGTTGTAAGGACCCACAAGGAGGTGACATTAATGTCAAGCCTTCCTTTACTGTGTAACTAAAGAAAATGCTGACTAATGATACTAGGTAGATGCTAGTTGTTGATTCCTGCCATCATTAATGCTGGCTTTGTATTTATTTGTCTTATAAATCTTGGAATTATACATTTAGCAATCCCATGTAACTGTGACCTCTCAAAGTTTTCAATTACATATTTCATCTTTCATCCTCTCTGCATATTTTATCTGTCTTAAGTATACATAAAGAAAAAGCCTTTCAAGTTTGTTGCTGTGTCTCACTATTGTAGTTTCTATACTGACCAGAACAAGCTGCTAAAAACTTCAGTGAGACCTCTGCACTAGTGAGAAAGTTTCATGCTAGACTGTGTCAGATAACCAGACAGACATGCTACTGTGTTGTTGAACTCTACATAAGCTGTCTTCTTATCTATTTTTTCTCTGGTATGATGCTTGTGGATATTTATATGCAATTTAAATATACTGTAGGTTCTCAAATATGGCAATATGTTTAATTCAAATGATCTTGATATGCATTTTGAACATATAAAAATGTATATACGCAATAATCTCTGTGTGGAATTGAGTCAGGCATTTGAATTCTGCTCTTAATTTTAGAAAAGTTTGACTCACCTAGATTTCTAGATCTGATTTTTTATTGTATTTATGATCCATATTATATATTATAATCACTCTACTCAGGATTTTCCTTTGAGAACTTATTTGTAAAACAAAACCAAACTCGCCTTCAACACAGATACATGTTACACATACTAAGAATTATGATTAATTTGTTCGTTAAGATAAGATGAATGAGAAGTAAACAATGTAAAAATATTTGGAAGAAGTGAAGAACCACCATTAGCCACTGAGAAAGCCCTAGTACAGTTAGGAGAAGCTGGATTAGTCCCTCCTTCTACAACACTGTTCACTGTGATCATTCTTACTAATGACTTTTCTAAATTGTCAAAAAATACTTGTAGTTTTCTGAAGATATATGTTTTCTATTACAAGAACTTCCTCTTTTGTCTTGGTATTCTGATTCAGAGTAGAGGAAAAAATGTGGCCCTGAAGTAAAAATTAGCACCAGAAACATAATTTCTATGCCCCTTCTCCTTAAGTGAGCCTTCCTCTGTGACTGTATCAGTTTTCTAGTCATCATGTCAGCCTGTCTCTCAGTGCCTTAAATATTTCTGCCTAAATTATCTCTTTGAAAGCACGAAGTTAAGACAATTCTACAAAGATTGAGCTGTTTTTATAAAACTAGGGCATGCAGCTTTGGAGCACATAGCAGCTTTTTCAGTTGTGTTAAACCAGTCAGGGTATGGCTGAGCAGAGTAATATACCAGATGTTCCATAATGGTTCCTAGTAGTGATTCAGGACAGACCTTTTCTAGGAGCAGTGTGCTACAGAAATGCTGCACATACAGATGTTTTTTTCTATAGATGGAATAATGATAAGTAGTCTAGTAATTGGAAAACATTATAAATCAAAAAGCATGTGTCACAGATTTTCTAGGTGAAACTTCTAGGTGGATCCAAAGCTGGCACTAATCACAGACTATTAGTTATTTTTAAGGCATTACAAAGCAAGGAGAGGAATTTGGAAAACCAAATGTGAGGAGGGAAGAAGAAGAAGGAAATAAATTATTTTATATCTGTCTTAGGAGTCAAGAGGTCTGTAAGTCTTGTCAGTCAACATGTCCTATAAGTCCCAAGGACAGAAAGATATCAAATAGTATAATAAAATTCAACTGCAATTGAAATTGAAGATGCAATGAAAAATTAAGTCTGAGAGCTTTAAATGGACTCCATATTTTACAACACTGTGTGATACTTGAAGATTAATAATGAATATTTCACATGTTCACATCACAAAATTTCTCTAAAAATCAAAATTCTTATGACTGAGTAGTGACTGAAATGTGCTGCTTTTGTATGGGCAGAGAGAACAGCGAAAGGACTCTTGTTTCACGTACTTTTATACAAGACGATGTGCACTGATGTCTTGTAAGGATATTTGAGGCAGAATTCATATATAAAAAAGGTTGTCAATGGGCCTTTTTAAAGTTGTTTTGCTCAAATAGATTCCTTTTGGGTAGAACCAAAAGATTGTGGGATGGTAGAAGACCAGGGGAGCAGAATTNATAAGACACTATAAGACACTCTGATAGTCAAAATTTTCAAGGGTTAGTTGAATTACTTATGCATATATTTTCTGTTCATAATTAGTGGTTTTGTAGTGATAAGGCAAAAAGTATCCAGAGTGTATTTGATGCCTTTGTAGGACTGTGAAGTCATGAAAGAACAAGACAATAATAACATTTTTCCATGGGAATCCTAGGGATTTCTATGTGACATTATATTAGAACAATAACTCTGGACAAGTTATTTCCAAATGTAGTGACAGTGTCTTTTCAGCAATCTTTTTAAGTGACAATGAGATTGCTGAAGCATTTGGGATAAGAAAACTTATCACAAGACACCCCAAAATTGTTCCTATTCTAAAAAAGATGAGTGCAAAGATTAGATGTGCAATTAACCATTGTCAGACAGTCTGTGATTTTTAGTAGTAGGCAATATGGTTACACTATGTCATTAGAAAAAAAAAACCCGAAACCAGAAAAACAAACCAAAACAACAAACTTTAAACTATCTAAAGGAAAGTTGTTCAAATATTAAGAGCTTTACATGCCTACATTACTTTGGAAAAATTCTGTCCTAAATAAATATCCTGATTTTTTAAAAAAGTGCTGACTAGGTGCTAGGGAATTTGCAGCTGTTGAGTATTCAGCAAATTAAGAAATTGCATGTCTTAAAACTTGTCTGTATAGACAAAGTTTGAATAAAAGTGAAAATTTAAAACTTATTATCTTTGGTTAATCCAGTGAGTGAACACTTATACCTGGTACTTACTGTGTCAGTAAAATTCTAGCTTCATATCTATCTGTTAAAATTTTCACAAAAATTTTAGGACATTTAATAAATCATAATTTAAGTGGGTTTTTTTCTGTTGTTTCTCATCTGTGTCAGTAAAGTGCACACATTTCTCAGTAAAGTACTGGGCTTCTACATTCTGGGGTGAAAAAACTGAGAACATCATTTACTTTGAAATTTCTTGAAACACATTGAATTGATAGGGAAGCTTGTTTCTGAACCCTAGCACAGAAACCATGTTTGAATCTGAAGTTGTGATTCATATTCTCTTCTGTTAACACTTTTAGCCATTAAATATTGTTGGTAAAACTAACACATTAATTAATAAGCTCTTCTAATATATTAATCATTGTGGAAAATGACAGTTGGTAGTCCTTGAAGAAATACTGAATGAAAATATAATACTGGAATGAAGAACTTGGAAGACTACTAGTGCACTGGGACCTCTACAAATGCAGATTTCAATCACCTATATAATTAAACTTAAGACACCAACCTCTCTAATAAAGAACTTATTTCTCAAGTACTGTAAATAAATACTTTAAAGAGTAGCTATACCCAGTACATAATTAGTCAGGTGCTTTGACAGAGATCGTTCAGGCAACATGGCTATTTAGCTGCATTTTGCAGCTCTGGGGCACTTTAGCTGTGGTCAGCATGTTGCATTGCATGCAATCTTGTTACTCTGCACTTTGAAGCCAGCTAAACTCAAATGATGGCAAGGCATCATGTTCCTCAGTTAGATCTTATAATTGTGGTTTACAGCCATGATCCATTTTTAAATGCCTGTTCACAAAAATTATTTTGCTACAAATCAGAGGGTATGTCACTCATTAGTTAAAATTGTATGGTCCGAAGTTATCACTAATGCCTTGAAATTTAGTTTATCCAAATGTTTGCTGCATCCAATCTTTGTAAAATATTCAGTTGTGTTGGTCAGATGATCAGGAAGCTACCATACAAAAGTAATGGCACTAATACTTCACTGTTTAAGCTAGTGATATTTAAGACCAGTTCTTGTCGATTTTAAATATATATGTCTATATTGACATTTCCATTTCAGACAGAGTTGTTCCCTGCATATATAATATGCATGTTGTTTGCTACATATAATATTATGGAATCTAAATTTGGCTCACTTCCTGAATTATTTTACTGCTTTTAGTGCTGAACAATGCTTCATTTCTAAGGTCATCAGGATAGACCTGGGTAGGTGTGTATAATAAAGGTCCTATATGTGCGTGGAATGGTTAGGGTTTTTTTAAATACCGTGATCTGCAACTGAGAAGAATAAACAGGAAAAGGGAGGAAATTATAACTGAAAAAATGTGAAATCAAAAAGACTGAGCATATGTTAAACAACATGTATGAGTAGGAAAGTTAGGATTTATTCATTATCTAAAATATAAAAATCAATTAGAGCTTTAAGTTTCTTCCAGATAGTATACCTAGAGAGGAATTTCTGTCTTTCACCTGCAGACACTTTTTCTGCTGCTTTCTCTGATAGTAACACTTCTCATTGATGTCTTAACTGCCACTTACCTCTTCACAGAGCCCTCCATTCTTGCCGCTTGATGAGCGCACTTTCTTCTGTGTCTTGCAATCATGATAAAATTACAGGTTTCATATAGTCTATATTTTTTGCTGTAGAATTCCTTCAAAACCACTGTGAATTTACTTCTAAACTGTTGAAAATTATGGAAGTGATTACAAGTTCTACTTTTAATTTAATGTAGAAAATGTTACTTTCATTTTGACATAGACATGTCCAATGTCCTAACGTGTTCTATTTAATTCCAATATGCTGTGTCACTGTCTGTGGTTCTGTGTCAGTATTTACTTAGTAATGTATGAAAAACTATGTTGGTTAGCTTTTTGACTTTATAATTTTTATTTAAGTTGAACAAATAAAGACATGATTTTTTTAAGACCAATTTTTGAAAAGAGTTCAAAACTTTTCTCTATAAGGGTAAATTTTTGCCTAAAAAGAAGGAGTCCATATGGGTGTACATGGGTCTTTTTTTCTCATTCTTCTGTACAATTTGGACTTGGCATCAAAGTACAAATACTAGACAAAAATAAAGGAATTTTATGTACTGGGGAACTGTTGCACAGTCTGTGTGTCTGAACAATGGAGATAATATATTTTAAAGCACATATCTTGACCCACTGCACAAATTCTGATTCATGTGAACAATTGACTGTTTTGTTGTTCTTTTTGTTTAGGGTTTTTTTTGGTTTTTTTTCAAACAGATGAAATTTTTACTTTTTGATTATTCTTAAATATGGTAAGCATTTCCTCTCTAGACTAAATGCAATATTATTGGTTTTTTTCTTCCTTGTCTGGTGTGTAAATGCATGTATTTGCTTTTCACTGCGCACTTTTTCTGTCATATTTACAGAGCATATATTCCCACTTGATCTGATCCCAGAGCAAAAGAAGTTGATGGTTGTCAGTTCATGTTCGTCTCACAGTACAAACATATTTAGACAAAAGAAATTGCTACACAGAGCACTTTGGTTTGGGTTTGGTTGGCTTTTTTTGTGTGCCTTTTTTTTTTTTTTTTGGTTGTGCATTTGGTGGTTGGTTGGCTGGTTGGTTGGTTGGTTGGTGTTTGGGTTTTTTGTAGGTTTTTTTGGTTTTTTTTGTTTGTTTGGGTTTTGTTTTGCATTTTTTGGGGTTTTTTAAACAAAAGAATGAAGGCACCAGAATATACACTTCTTCTTAGAAATAAATACAGCAGAATGATGAAGCTGATAAATACTTTTGTCTTTGAGGCAGAGCTGCATTGACTGTGATGAGTTTGACTTTGGCACAAGAGCTTAGTGCGTGTAATGTTACTACCAACTCATTGTGGAGGTAAGATATTCCATATTCCAGGCCTTCCTTATCTGCGGGCTCAAACCTACACCTCTCAGGAGGTCATCAATACATAATAACAGATGGAGTCAGAGGTGAAAGTAAATTTCATTCGAAACGGGAAAACACTGGACAATGACATTTTCCCTCTAAAATGCCACAAGATTGCAATCAAACCATGGTTATCACCTTTCTGGCAGCTGGCAGCCAGCTGGCACCCTGATCACAGCCAAAATACCCCTTTCATTCACCAGAGGGTATACTGATTTCCCCACACCCGGGCAGCTACACTTTAGAATCCATCTGAAACAGGTGGCTGAAAATTAGCTTTTGCACAACTTAAACTGTAGCTGCCAGAATCCTCTATTTTTTGGATCTAACTCATTAATTGATGGGAAGAAGAATTTTAATCATATTGTTAAAAAAGAAGAAAAAGATAAGTGCTATTCTGAAGTACAATTCTGTAAGTCATTGTCTTTGGGGAGCAATTTAAATTTTAACTGCAGCAAAGTATAAAGCTCCTGTTACTGACTTTCTGCTCTCTAGACTTCTGTGTGATCAAATAAAAGTAGCAGTAGCCAGCATCAGGTAGCAATAAAATTTAAATGCTCAAAATTTAGGAAATAAGTTCAAGGACTAAAGACTAGTAAGTATTATAAAGATGAAAAAGTTAACTCTTTTAGAGGTAATATCACAGTAACAGAAGGGGCTTATAAAACTTCTAATGAAGAAAGTCAGCATGAATTAAGATGAAGAAAGTGTAGGAACATGATGGAACTCTGCAAATATTACTGCCTTGAAACATCTAGAGAAAGAGGAAAATCAGTGTCTTTAATGCCTTCTTCAGTGTTGTCTGTTTTCACTATTTTAAATGAGTCCCTTGTCCTCAGGTTCAAAGCTCTATGAACTGAGTTCCATCTAAATGTTCCCACAAAGACTGATGGCTCTTCCAAAAATGACACATAAACATAATCAGAAGGTTGATGTCTCAACATTTAGTAACAGTAGAAATAAGTTAGCTGTTAGAACTCAAAAAATGGTTATACTTTAAAAATATTATGAAATATTGTTCTTGTATCTCATGACTTTTTTGCTTGTGTGGAACTTTAGGAAAATATAGTCCATTTTGTGACACACCTTGTCATATTTTTTTTTTCTGAAACCTAGTTCTCAGCTGTGAATATGTTTGCTTAGTTACAAGTCTGAGGAAATTTTCACACACCCCAAACTCCATTTAAATACTTAGCAACATGGGTGCAGCACATCAGTTCTGTGTGATGCAAACTTAAAAAAGATGTTAAAAGATTTAAAAGGAATCAGCAAAAAACCCAACGCCCCCAAAAAACAAACAAGCAAAACAAACAGACAAACAAACAAAAACACAAAAAAAAAACCCCTCCTGATTTTTATTTTCCTGCAATCAGGATAATCCTTAAGCATTAAAAACTGATATATTCTCTGTATTTTTTAATAGATACTTTGGTCCTTATTCCAAGAAAGTAAACTAAAATCAAAAGGAGTAGCAATAACTTTAATTTTTTTCTAAACCTATAAAATAAGTGTGGGGAATGGGTGAAAACTAGTGTAAGATCTGGAGCTAGGGGAGTTTGTAGATACCTCAAGAGAAAAATCCCAGACTCTTCAATTTCCCAGTTACGCTAAAAATCTTGTCAATTGTTCTTTGTCCTTTCATGATATCCATTTCCAGCAAGGCCTTAAAGAATTTTTGTGTGTGTGTCTTAAAATGATTTGTAGCAACTTTGGGACAATATAAGCCTATATAGAGAATAAATTTCTGAAAAACAAATAGATATATAAATACATACTTTAGAGAAGAAAGAAAACTAATTTTTCATAGAGTATGCCAAATGTACTATTGGAAGTAGTCATTGGAAATGCAAATATGAAATATCTTTGCTTTGCAATACTCTAATTTTAAGTTTAATTTCTAGTTTAATACAGTGTATTTTTGTTCGCCTTGTTAAATAGTTGAAACCTAAGTTAAATGGGTTCATACAATTTCCACAGTATAATATGCCTCTGCATTTTCATATAGAGTAGAATAATATCGAGTTACAGGTATGTATGCTATATGTATGCTAATATATAAGCTATATCTATGCTAAAAAAAAAGTATTTTTAACACACTCATGAGTTACCTAAATGTTCAAATTTAGTTTCTGCTAGCAGAATATTTTGTTAAACTTGGGTGGAATTTGAGCTGGACTTAAAAATCCTCAGAGATTTACTTTGTCCAAAGAAATTCTTTTTCTCTGCATATATACAATTATTGTTATGATGCTGTCTGATGAACTTTAATAGACTAACATTGGCTTGATTGAGTGTCTTGGAGAGGAAGTGACAAGATGTTTTTCCTTTGTATCTGATCAATTGAAGCAATCATCTATAATTATGTTGCTCAACCAAATGCAAAAAAAAGCTTCAGTGGCTCCCCTAAGTGAGAAAGACTCCATATTCTTCATTCTTTTCCAGCTTGATAGAAAAATAATCCCACTGTGCGTATGCCTCTAAAGACGCAGTAACTTGGTGATTTCTAATTTTTTTCTGGTTTTTATTTTGTTGGTTCATATAATCACGTGGATCCAAGGGAGATGAGAAAGTTCCCTCTATCACTTAGGGTTTTCTGGCCCCTGCTGAACCAGGAATGCCCTTTTGAAAGATACTAATTGGTTGCACAGCATTTATTGTCCAGATGTCATGCAAGCACTCTTCTCAAAACCACAGGACATTTAGTTTCAGAGGCTTTGTGTAATCAAGTAATCAATAATCCACTTTTATACAAGAGCATCAGGCTTCTCTATATAACTGAATTCTGTCCGGCTCATTAAAAGATGTTCTGTGTCTCCAGATTTTTTTAGATAACCATTTTACTAAACTTGTAGGGTTAATAATATACAGAGTACCCCACCACAAAGATGGATCTTATCGATTAATTTAATGCCTCAGTTTTGTGTGGGAGCAAAGGGACTATTTTCCTCTTATGGAGACTCCAATCAGGAGATGACAAAGCTTGTCCTTCTCAGTGTGAAGATTCCAGAAGGCTTCTCTGGGTAAGTAGTGAACTTGGGTCCACTTAACCTCCTGTGACCAACATGGTGTTCAGGCCACAGATTACAAGGTGAACACTAAACATTGTTTTAGAGTGGAACTGAAGAGCTTCTGAAACAGTGTCATTATATTGTTTGCTCGGAGAACAGCCTATGCAGACCTAAACCCTGAGAAGAAAGACATTAGCCTTTTCTTGCAGCACAAAATCAAAATGCCCAACAACACGAACTTTTCAGATGTCCGGCTGTCATCTTTAAAAAAGCTTAAATATGTATTTTGTATGTTATTTCACAAGGTGAAATTTTCCAAGTGACACCGAGTTCAGCTGTGTGTTTCTGGACTGTCAGATTTGACTCTGAGCATCGTGCTGCCTGTCGTACAGGTGTAATTAGCAGGATGAACAGACTGCTGTCCCCCCTGCAGCCTGGCCACAAGAAGCATCTGGGCTCAGGGTCTGCCCAGGGACATCACCAATACTTGCTGGGCACATGGGGAGGGTCTGGCTGTGGGAGAGATTTTAGGCTGATGTGGTTTTGTTGTGCGTACAGATCTCTTCTCCTCTTCCAACACAACTCTTTTTTTCCAGGCTCTACCTCTGAATCCTTGACAAGGTCCTGTTACCCTGGTACACATAGATTTTTGTAAAATAAGAATGATATTTCTCTTTCTTTCAGAATGAGTGAACTAAGCACTGAAATTTTATGTTGTAGGCAGAAAATGAAGATAGGTAGGCACCTATGAAGGTAGGCACCAAAGGAAGATATAACTTCTAAATGGACTTCTTCCTAAAGGTTGCATAGGGTCTGCATTAGAAAAGTTAGCTTATATTCTCCTTGACAATATTAAAAGGAAATACTCCCTTGTTGGGGATGTGATGTTTTTATGGATGATTTTTTTTTTTTTGGTAACACAGCTACTTTACTGGTGTAAATTCTAATATAAAATATATAGTTAAATATTAGGAGTGGGTAGTGAGGAACATGAAAGTTGCAACATGAAAGTTAGGACTTGATCCATTTACCTTAATATTTAATAAGAACCCTTGTTGATATAAGTGAGCATTACGTTACAGCCTGCATAGTCCCCACTGGTTTGTCTGACTGTCACAGTGTAGAGAAGAAACCTTTATATACCTGTAGGTGCTCCTCAGTGATATAGCGAGAACAGAAAACACATGCTGCAGTGGTTAGGAAACAGTTTTAATTATACATATTGTTGATTAGGAAAAAAAAATATCTTGGAAAAGGAAAAAATGAAATTAAGAACGTCATTGCCATCAATTTTTGCCTGGAGTATATCAGTTTTACTATGAACTGGAAAGCATTCAAAAAAATCAGGTAAAAGTAAGGTTGTATTTAAAGTATTTTCAGCAAATGCCTGATTTAAATTTAAAAAAAAAAAAGAATTTTAGACCAATATTGACTGAAATATGCTTAACTAATGTATTTAGGATTTGATGGGTAGGACACAAGGAGACTATGACTACTCATTCCAACCTTTCTGACTTCTTTGAATAATTATTTTGTGCATGTTGAAATAGATTTCCCAATAACTTAAAACAGGAAAAAAGCTAAATTTTTCATTGTTGCTGTGTATATCTAGTAAATGTTCTAGCTGTTTACTAAATAAATACAGTATGCATTTGCTGCATTTGCTGTTGCCTTATGGTATATGTTACCTTATGGTTATGATTATAATAAGATTAATTATGAATATCACAAGAATATGCTTGTTAATATATTTTATTATGAATCACATACATACTTACTTAAATAAGCAAGTTATTGCTGAGATGTGATTTTTAAAAGTCTTATTAATTCAATGAAATTTATAGGCTGATAACCAAAAGAAATTAACACAAGAATTCAGAATGTTTTCATGGAAAGGGGGAGAAAAATCCTGCAGCACAGAACCTCCAGACCTAGAATTTTGCAATTAATATCATTTGGAACCAAATGATATATGTGATTTTCTCTGAGCAATTCAAAGCGCAATAGCAGCATTCATGATATAAAAAAGAAAAGCTTAATAAATGTCTATTACACAGAGTAGACACAAGTGGGTAAAACTGCAAACTGATTAATAATTTAGATAGTTTGCTAAATATGTCATCTTAATTTAGTCAAGTGGGTTTCACTTTCAAAACATTTGCTTGAGAAAGGGAGGATTGAAGTTCAGAATAAGCGGGAGGGTAAAGTCTGCAACGAGTGAATGGTTGTCTGCATGCTGAATAGTGCCACAGATAACAGTTTCTGCAATTAGAACAGTGCATATCTGAAGTTACTGGAACTATGCATTATTACAAAAGTATTACTGAAATGTCTTTTATTGAACTGTAGGTTATAAGAAATCCATAGGAATTTAGCTGTGTAGTAAACATTATCTTGAGTTTCTTTCCTTTAAGAGCACAGTGTGCATGCATAGATCTGATTACTCACCAGGTTGTTCATATAGACCAGATAGACGTGGAAAAGAAGAGACTGAGGAAGTTTAAATATAGATAGGCTCTGAAATCAAGAGTGATTCGGGGATGGGTGGAGGAAAGCAATAATTTCTTATTTCTCCTAAATTAAGAAACAGTGGTTACTTAATAAATTTAGAAGGACATGGTTAAAGCAAACACTTATTTTTCACACTATGTAAGCTGTATTGCCAAAACAACATTGTAGAGTCTAGGTGAATGATCTAAGAGAGCACAGATTCATCACTGCTTGTTAAATACAATATTGAATATTAGAATCTGGAGAGAAAAGAGTGAGGGAAGTAAAACTCCAAGGACATGGTCCAGCTAGACAGATGTCCTAATCTTTTCCTCAAGTCATCCATTGATGGTCATTGTGAGGGACCTACTGTTTTCACAGAGAGACCAGAGCTGTAATGCACAAACTATAGAGAAATACCAGTTATGGCAAATTCTGAAATCTAAATGAATGCCATTAATGCTATCACTTCGGATAAGTCTGGTTGTTACTTGGCATCCTGTGAAGCTATGGGCCCCTGAGCATGCAAAAAATACAAGTAATTCCACATGTAAAGGGAGAACGTCTGGGACTACTAAATATCTCAAAAATTTTTACTTTACTTTTGCAATTACAGTGACTATTGACTATTTGGGTTGTAAGAAACCCCATCCTTAAATGATCTAATCATGCAAAAGTTTTTTAAAAACCTTTCTGCATCTTAATAGAAGTAACCGCCATGTGTTTTTATAAATGCACTAAAGCAGAACTCCAGAACTCCAAATTTGCTGCGGTGTCTTCTCTGATGGTAGTCAGTGTGTGCCAGGCACTATTTCAGTGCTCAGAGTATATGTGTAATTTCAATTGATTATTCCTTGGCAATGGCACCGTGATGCTCATGGGGTGTTGCTGATGAGAACCGTAACATATGTTTCATGGAAGAAGCAGGCTGTGTTCTGACACTTAACCAGAGAGTTGTAAGTGAGCACGTTTTATACTACATTTTTATAACACATTATTTTGATTTATTTTAGTACTGATCCTTCAACCAAAAGAGTTAACTATTAATGGTTTAATAAAATACATTTTGAAAAGCCACACTGTTGATAGTGGACACTTCGGGCTTTCAGTGCTGCTTTTTTTATCCATTTTTAAAAATAGTAACTTTTGATTTCTCCTTTTCTCCTCAGCATTTCCCTATTTTCTAAATTGTATAGTCAGAATAAGATCTTTAGAGACAGTTTTGGTATGAAAATGAAGCAGAAAAGGCATATTCAGAAAGTTGCTTGTTTATTTCTGCCTCTTTCTTATGTTTCTAGTGAGGAAAAGATGTGGTCCCAGTTTATTGCAGTTGAGAAACTCTCACTGGGTTCATTCTTTCATTCTTTTTCCCTTTCTTTGTAAGATGATTTTTTTATTTGTTTATTTTTACTATGGAGGAATGACAGCAGAAGTGGAAAGAACAGCTAATAGCTGCACTTGAACAGTGAAGGAACAAAGTTATTGAACTATTCATGATCTATTATTTGCTCAGCCAGGACTTCTGAAAAGCTCAGATCTTGTTTGAGCATCAAATTTAATGGTTTCAGAAGTGCAACTTTTTGGGTGCTGAGCCTCTGTATAAAGCATGGGCTTCAAGAGGCATATTGGAGCTGCAGAGTTATGACTGTTTGTAAATGCATGGACAGATACTTTGGTGCCCATGAAGAAGCTAAGGTGTCTTGACGGTCCTGCAAAGGCACTCAGCGTGGCTGGTGGTGGTGTCAGGACCTATATGGGGAAGAGACAGTGGAAAGAAACAGTTTTACAAGGCTTGGAAAATGTATTTATTGCTACAATCAAACTTTTTGTTTCATATTATTAATTAGTGACTCCTTATAAGGCTGAAGTTTTGTTTGCATACAGGAGAAGGCCTCTAAAATCATAATATACCATGTTTTCAAAACAAGAGAAAACTGAACAAAAAAGATCCTTTGAATCAACAAGAGTTTTTAGAAACAGTGCAGAAAATGCTGATACTTAACTCCAGCCTCCCAACACTTTGGGAAGGTGCATCTTGTCTTATAGTTTATGGGTAGGGCTCTCCTGTCACACCACTATGGCAGGAAGAACAAGGGAGAGGTGTTTTTTTTTACATCTTACATGATTTTTAAATAGCATATATAAATCAGGACATGTAAGTGCCTTAGGAAAAACAAGTTCATAAAACAGATTTTGGCTTGAAAGAATATTGAGCTGTAATAAATCTTGGTAGCAGCACTGAAGCATCACATCCTGCCATGAAAGAATGTCCGGCATGGACCTAAGCACTGAACTTCTTCCTTTACCATCTGCATTTACAAAGCATTAAAACAGTGCTTTCAGCTTTTTGTAGAAAGCATTGCAAACTAAGGAATATAATATTCATCAGGAAGTTAAAAGATTCTCCTTTCAAACTGACAATCATTCCCTTAGAACATCTGTTTGGTTTTATTGTACTTCCGATATTTTTGGCTGACATTTTCTTGATTTTCTGTAATTTAAATGTGAAAATAAGTTAACAAGTGAAAAACTAACTGTAACAAGGTATGTTGATTCTAAACCGCATAATACTGTTTCTAATTTTTTTATTACTTATTTCTACTAAGTGATTAGATTTCACAGATTTTGTGCAACAAATAAACCCTTCTATAGTTTCTAAGAAAACCCTATTATAAAATTAAAGAAATCTGATATGGAATTTATTTCTGCTTCGGATAAGTAGTGACATATTAGAAGGTATATGATAGTAGCTTAAGAGGCTAAACTTTGAGTGGAATAATAGCATCTTTTATTAGTCTAATTTTTATAGCTGGAAAAATGGGAAAAGCTTGGAGGTTAATAAAAATCTTTATATGTGACTGAAGGTACATTTACCCTGGTATATTGCTTAATGCAGTGAAAAAGGCCAATCTCTCTGGACACATCCTGTCTACTAGTCTATTGAGGTACCTTAGTTTTTTTCCTTTACATGCTGTTTCTCAACAAAGGAAACTGAGCTATTATGTGGCTGTTATGGACTAATAAATGCTTAACAGCTAGAAAAAAGAGGGTAGAAGTAAACCCTAATTTTTCAGATGTAAGAAAGTTATCAGTTTTGACAACTGATCTCTGCTGTTTGTCCTGTTTATCAGTGAAAGGAAAAGAAATGAAAACTGAATTGACAATGGTATTAAATACTACAATATTTGTGATAATCAAATCTGAACCTGAGTCTGGAGAGTTGCAAAAGAGTCTAGTCAGAGTGACTGAGTGATTAAAATGAGAGGTGAAAATCAAATGACAGTAAATGCAAAATAATGTACATAAAGAAAGCAAAAAAAATCACATAATCGAAGACTGGTTTTCAGAAAAACGATTTTTACTTACTGTAATATCTGAAAACATCATGTTAATATTCAACAATTGAAAGAACATGCACCTGAAGATATTTTCAGGAAAGAAACAGTGAATAAATAGAAAATATGTGTATTGAAATTCAGATCAGAAAATCCCGGAACCTCGAAATGCTAGAAGCTAACAAAAAGTACTTCAAATTTCTGCCTAAATCCTTGGACTTCTTTTTGTTTTCCTGAGCATCCTTCATTTGCTACTGCAGAAGATAGTGTTTTAGACTAAAGAAATATCTGCCCTGTCTCATTAAAGAAATACTTACATTATTTAAAATAGCTTATTATTTTAAAAAGAGGTTATTTAAAAAAAAAGCTGGACCATATTCTCACATGACAATGAGCACGGTTCCACTCAAGTCTGCATAAACAAGATGATTTACATCAGTTGAAAATGTCCCTTAATCTCCACCTTTTTATCTTGGAGATTGTTTTCAGACATTTGCCAGCTACTGGTCCCTTTTTATTCATTATGAGTTTGAGTTTGTGGATTTATAAATTCACTTTTCTACTTCCCCTATGGTTATAGTTATTCTATTCTGAAAGAGAGACAAATGGTTTTCTTAGTAAACCTTCCAGTAAATTCTTCTCAAATATATCAGAGAAGCATCTCAGACATAAATTGCTCTTGTTCACAGACACTGAGAATATAAAGTACTTAAAGAACTCCAAAAGACAGTTCTGACACTGACAGTGCTATTTATAGTTAGCTTACTCTAAGAAGACACACTGAAATAAGGAGATTTTCTGAAGAGTTAATTTAAACTTTAGTCTTACTCATGATTTTTCTCCCTAAATAATAAGACAAACATGTCTCACTAGTTTGTTGTGGAGAAGGACTATTTCTGTTACTGTGTCTGTAACTAAAGAGGCCATTTAGCAGAGTTCCCTTGATGGCAATTCATCATTTCCTCACTCATTTTGTCATCCCGAACACCAGTCATTCTGCCAGGGCAAAGATTAAATCAAACAACTGAGTTCTGACCTATGGGGTCATGGAGTGGGAAGCAGACCAGGATACAACCTTGGAAAGGAATAGATGTGCATTTATCACATATACTTTATTTTACAGATCACTCAGAATTTCCTGGAAAATTGTGATCTTCATGCTATCTCTTCCTTTCTGACAGTAAAATTTGTCAAGATGTATTGTCGTGTTATACCTGCTGCTTTGATAAGTGTTAATTTTTACACAGATTTTCCTAAATTATTTCACGCATTGTTAGGAGACCAAAGTTTGTATGTAACCAATCCATAGTTCTGACTCCTACAGTCTCACAGAAAGAAGTTTCTGGTGATGGAAGCAGTGACATGTACTGATGAAGAACAAATTTTCCAGGTTCAGTACAGCTCAGTATAGATAACATTCAAGATTCTTCATCATATCCTGCTCTTGCTTTTCCTCCTCTCCCTGTTGTGTTAGAACTTCTTTGTAATTACTATTTCTACTGTATTAGAGCTACCCAACTCCTTAGGTGGTACAGCTAGGTAAGGCAAGGGGCAAATTCAGTGAAAGATGAGATCTAAGCATAGTTTGATCTTGCTATGTTTCCATACTTTAGCATGATTTGCTACCTCCTTTTATCCTGCTTGTCTTCAGGAGCTATAGTTACTGAAGGACCCCTATGGATGGGGCACTATCACTTTCCCTTCATGAGCCCATGCAACCATACCCTGAAACCTTCTGCCAATGCATATGAGCTGAAAGTACAGTTTATTTCCAGGAGTATTTCACTGGATAAACTGACAGTTGGAGAGTTTAAATGAAACTGATGTTCCCTAACAGACAGGAAATTACAAAGTTGGTGTTTCCAGACTTGACAGATACATAGAAGATTCAGATTACTGAAATGTGGTCACCAGTATAAGTGATGCTGCATGGTCTGTATGCCCTCTGTAAAGTCTTTGCAAATATTGATGAAGGAGTCTTATTGCTTTTTATTTTATCAAGTCTTTTGTGCACCTCTTATCTGTTTGTCCCTTGACCTCAACATAAATGTTACCAAGAGTATAATTTCTACAATGTTTATACATTAGTGAGACCCAGTTATAATAAATACTAATTCAGGTCACTGTCTTCAAGCATAATCTAGCTGGGGTACGAGTGGGTGATATAATTTTGACATTGAATAAACAGTGTAATGGCATAGCATTGTTGTCATTGTCTTTATCTAATCTGCATCAGGCAAATGCTACCATAAAATACTATTTTGCTCATTAAAGGATAATTATTCAAATCATAAAATCTCTCTCTTGTGCTTTTACAATGCCCTAGAGTGGAAATTCCTGATGAGAATTGTACAGATGCTCAATGAGAGGAAAATCAGAAACATACTCCATATTCTTGGAACTAGGCCAAACTATTTATGTTCTTCTGAACTGGGACTGAGATTACTGGTGCTGTTGTACAAGTATTCACTCAGAGGGTGGTTTATATATAATATACGACATAATTTCTGGGCTATTGCTGCCAACTGGGGAGTCTTCCAAAGAATTATGTCTCAAATACTGAATCACATTTGAATGGGATGCACTTCCCTGTTATTTCCCAATACATCCATATTCCATCTTGCCTTTTTAATTAGTGAATATATTGACTGTATATGTGTTATTAAAATTGCCTCTGCCAGCCTGCATGCTTTTAATTGTGGATAAATTTATTCCATCATCTCTCCCTAATTGTAGAAGTCTATGTTTATTGCAATTACTACTGACTGCTGGAAAATGGTCTGCCTACTCTTGAGTCTTACACTGTGTCATGCATATGGTTGTGATATTTTTGTTAGATCATTCCCTGTTCTTTCCACCTTCTCTGTGCCTCACATAGATTTTGATCTTTTTGTTAACGTTTGTTGTGACTATAACATGTTTCAAGATTCCTGTGGGTTTTTAACTATAAAAATACAAAAGATCCCAGGGTAAAATATTTCATAATTGTCCAGGATTCTATCTTGGCTTCTGATGCAACATAAAGTATGAAGGACATTATCAGTACTGGTGCATTTGTCACATCATCCATCATCAAGCACTAGTATGTTTAATAGTACTTAATTTAATAGTAATGGTCATAAAATAAAACACAAGAAGTTTCACTTCAGCATGAGGGCAAACTTTACATTGCAGGTGGCAGAGCACTGAAACAGGCTGCCCAGGGAGATTGTGGAGTCTCCTTCTCTGGAGACATTCAAAACCCACCTGGATGGGTTTTGAACATAGCAGGAGAACCCTGTATCTCCTGCTTTAGGTGACCCTGCCTTGGCCGAGGGGGTTGAACTAGATGATCTCCAGAGGTCTTTTCCAACCCTAACAATTCTTTGATTCTATAAGTAAAACATTGTTTTCTGAAAGAAATTGAGGACCCATTTTATAAAAGTGCTAGGAGGGTGGTGTTTCTATCAATTTTGAATATGGAAACACTAAGGAAAACTTTTATTTGTCTGTGTCATGAGTTCCACAGTTGAAAATGACAAACCAGTGCTCCTCAGGGTTCTTTCACTGGTCTGTACTTCTATGTATTACTCCTCTACTTTTCAGGTACAGTCTGATTGTATTTGTGAAACTGTAGGTTTCTGAATGTTTTGTTCTCTGTTCCACATTTGCATTGCCAGAATGGATCAAAAAAAGGCTTACTACTGTTTTTATACTGAGATGATATTGTTCAGAGCTGGAAGCTAGCTATGTGTCTGGTTAAATTGTCAGCATTCTGATTATATTCCTATTATTTCTCATTTCTTTTGTAAACATCTTTCCTTTGAATTTTTCAAGTGTAAAGGGCAAGTTTTCACAAAGAATGAATAACACTCTCTTCTTTTTAATATTTCAGCTCCTTTGTACTACAAAACAAAACTAAGTATAACATAAAAACTCCTTTTCCTCTTCTTTTGTCACCATCATTCATGTCCTTGAATGTGGCAATTTGTAAAAGTTATTGCCTACATACAGATCCAAATGGTAACAGGCAAATGATGCAATCAGTACCTAATCTTTATTTCTCAACATAATGAGCTTTTTATTGTCTTGGTCTGAACAATTCAGGCACAGACATTCTATGTTACATAGTAGCTTGTAATTTAGCATTTTTAACCTTTTGTTTAAAGTTTTATCTTCAAATGGATTATACTTGCTCGTGTAGTTTTGGGTTTAAGTAAAAGTTGAAAAACATCTCAGTCCTGTTTCACCATCTCACCTTCCTGGGGGAAGTAAGAGAGATCAATGGCATCAAATGAGTAATCTGTTGGTTTATTGCCCTTGAATATATCTTCTATATTCCTTAAAAGTTGCAACAGGTGGAGAAGTAACCACAGCCTGCAGAACACTCAGTACAAATATTAGAGTTGGAAAAGAAGGTGAAGATGAAGCTGGCAGGGTTTTATTGTGAACTTGAAAATTTTGCTCTTGGTGGATAAGCAATGTAAATAAAAAATTAAATACAAAATGTATTTGTTTTTCTGTATATCTTTTTGACTTTGAGAAAACAAAGCAACCTTCTTTATACTGTTTTAAAAATGTTTGCTTTGAAAATACAATATTCACTGACAATCACAAACCATCTTTTAATGTGAAATAAATATTAAAAACGGATTGGTGAAAGGTTTTCTAAATAACCCAAGTCCACCTTTTTTCTTTTTTATTTTCTAAAAATAACCTTCCTGAAGTAGTCATTGAAATTACTCACAACATGAGTAAAAAAGGTTAAGAATTTCAGTACATTTTATAAATAAATATCAAAGTTTTCAGATAGAAATCTGCAGCGTCATATCCCAGTTCAAAGCAGGAAGCCTCTAGAGGATATACAGATCCACATTCTACAGAATAAGAGTCTTTGTGTAGGATGTGCAGCTAAAAAGCATACAAAAAAGGTTCTCTTTGACAAGTGTCACCTCATCAGTCTCATAGAGCTGATGTGTTTACACTAAAGGAAAACTAAATATGAGCACATTTTCAGGGCTCACCTACTGATTTCTTTGAACTTGGCAGTCAAAGTTTCACTGAATGCAGTTCCACTGATAACAGCTGTGGTGGGGGGAATCGGCTCCTCTACGGTCCCACGGCCTCCCGGGGTCTGGAGGGGATTGCGAAATCCCCACGTGATCGACAGTAAAGAGCTGTAGCACCCCAAGAAGGAGTGGTCATAGAAAAGCAATAAATTACCGGTGTCCAGGGTATTTAAGCCCTTCGGGCGGAGTTTGGGAGATAGGATGTGATTGGGTAAGGGTTCAGGGGGAGTGGTGTGTTTTGGGGGGCACAGGGGCCAATAAGGGAGCAGGAGGACCAAAGCCCAGTGGGAACCCAGGGATAGGGATTGACAGGTGATACATCCAATAAGGTCGGGAGGGGGGCGGGGCTGGATAGCCGGGAAAAAGGAACAGTCTATTTTCACACGTGTGGTGGGGGCTTCTAGGGGTTACAATCTAAACAGGGGAAAACCCGCACATAAAAGGCGCAGGTAATGTTGAATTATAAAGTCTCTGGTCCTTTGGAAGCTGTCACAGCGCTGGTCCTGTCTCCAGGGGCTTCTTTTTCCACGATGTATAGTCTGGATAATCCTCTGTCTCTGCTCTGCATATGCTGTGGCAGAAAGTCATTCCCAACGCACTGATATGTGTTTTGCCTATGAAATCATATCTATGAATGAAAGTACACTCTGCTACACTTCAGTATCCTATTCAAACTTGAAGAATTTATTTTTAATTATTTTCCAAAGGGGTTGAGAAAAGGATTACAGGACTTATTGAGGGCAAATATTTCCCAGGACTATTTATGGATTTGAATGCATACTATGACAATATTGTTCATTTGCCTCTCTTTGATGAGTTTTATTTTTTTTCTGTCCTGAATAATGCTTCATTGCATTTTATGGGTGTGGTGGCAAATCTCCAACAGTATTTTAGAGTACTTAATTTACTAAAATGTTCTCTTCCAGGAGTTTCATTTCAGGTTTTGGTGTAGGCTCAGTTTTGGCCTTAAAAACATACCTGTTCAACTGGAAAAAGAATTGAGCTTTTTTTCTCTTTATGCTGCAGTTCCTGTGTCATCAGACAAAAACCATTCTTGTTGAAGAAGATGAATGGAAGACCAGAGCAAAGAATTTTTCTGTATTAAGGTCACAGTGTTTACACCATATTAGCAATTCTGTGCATGAGGAGTTACTTCAAGAAGATTTTAACATTGCTTAGAAGAGAACTCAAAGAGCTTCACATTGCCTATAAGGATTTCTCAGACAGCTGTACAGCACCTTAGATGTCATCACCCCAAAGGGCAAGTGAACCTCACAATTGAAAAATCACATAGTTCTGAAGGGTCTTTCTGGGAATATTCTCTCAATTGACTTTTGTCTCAGAGAGAGCTTCTCAACACCTAAGTTCTGAGAGATTCTGGAGTCTCTTGAGATACCTGTAATAATTTTGAAAAGCTTTTCCTTATTTTTTTTTCCACTTTTAAGAGAAAGGAGATGGAAGCTGGCTTTAGGCAAAGGGTAAATGACAAAGGATTGTCATCGGGGCAAGAAGATTTTGCTCTTATTTCTTCTAACCACAGAGATTTGCTAATTCTTCCTCTTCTTTTTTAACTGTATAGAAAATAAGCCCCTTAGTCACAGCTCATTCTATGACTTTCCCTGCATACTGATGCTTTCAGTTCCCTCTTGCTAGATTTTTTGTAAGTATGGAATCATTTGCAGGAATCATATCTTCAAGTTGTGAATATTCTGCATTATAATCATCTATCTTTGCATGTGATTGTTGGTATCTGTTTTTTCCCAAAACATTGTACACCTTTACAAAGTAAAGTAAATCCTTAAATTTTCTATATATGCTCTCTTTGAATTTGGCTGCAAGTAGAACAGAAAGGAAATTCTGAAGGAAGAAAATTGAAGTACCCACAATTGCAATGCCTCAAGTTCTTTTCTTCTAGGGGAAAAAAAAAAAAAAAGAAAACAAGACGAACAGAAGAGTGATGGAGGGCTTCTCCTTAGTTTGAATTCACTGGAAAAATGGAAGAGGGAAAAAATCATACTTTTTATATTCTGAGCTGGTTATACACATTGCACATCATTTCTTATATATACATGCACAAAAGGGCTGACCCAGCCCAAATCACTACCACGTATAGTCCTGGCCTTGTCTGATTAACATACATTGTTTCCTGGATTTACAGTCCAAGCTGGCTAATTCATTCTTGGTTTATCTATTACAATCTTGGTCCTTTGAAGATTTAAACTGTAACCCATTTTATAGTCTGAATTTACCCAAGGACTTGTAAATATGAATAAAAAAGTAGTTTACAAGAGAGACCTAGATTAACCAGGTCAGAATGAATACAGTTTGGTGGTGTCTTCTTTCTTAATGGGCTGAATTTAACTAGCTGTTCTCCCTCACTGCCCTTTCTCTGTGGTAGCTGATAAGACCACAGCTGTAGCAAATGTATCTCCCTGTGTCAGACATCTCTCACAGCACAATCAATACACTTCATGGTGTGTTTCGCTCAGACAATGTCCAGTTATTAGTGTGAAAGAAAGAAAGTAAGTATGCATGAATCTGAAATGATTTCTATGGCTAAGAGAAGACTGGCGATGGCCTAAACATTTTGCCTCACACAGTTCCCTTCACTGTGTCCCCCATGTCTTTCTGGTTTGCAGCTAGTATCTTTTGGTGTTTCTTTGCTTGTTGCTTTCCCTCCTGAACAGTTACTTATCTTCTCAGTGTTTTAAAAACAACTAAATCTGAGAGGGTTTTTTGTGTGTGCTTTTTTTCATTGAAATCAACATTGTAACATAATAGTGGGCCTTAAGAAGTACGTAAACAAGCACAACAATTGTATCTGTGTTCAGCTGTATGATGGGAAAAAAAAAGGTCTCTCGAAACAGTCATAGCTGGGCAGTTTAGTGAAAACAAAGTGTAGTGAGTTCATAAACTGTGTCTCTTGGAGGCACAATAATAACAGGCAAGATTCAGGGGATCAGTCCCCCTGATCTGTGCTAGCAAGTTTAATGTCACAAAGTGCATACCATTTGAAGCAGTGGGATGGTGCCCAGCACTGTGCTCCTACAACAAGTAGAAGAGACAGTAATATTTATCTTATAAAGCAAATGGGGACTTGATTGCTCTTTCTCAGATCAATGATTTAACAAATAACCATGAAAAGTAGTCCTTGTGGGGACTGTACCTTTATACATATAAATTCTAGAACACTTCAAATGTGCAAGTGAACTTAAAATGTACTACTTTAACTGAATTGAAGAGTCTGAAGTGTGAAACTGAAGATTTTTTCATATTAAGTTCCTGTTTTCCATTTTTACTTTAATCTGAGTGACAAAGCACCCATCAGTTCCAACATGTAAATCCAATCTTCAGGTATTTTGTATTCTGTTCTCTAAGTAAAACATTGGTAGAAGCATGCTAGGGATGACTGCACATATATTTGCCCTCTCTAGCTCCATGAATGTATGAATTCCCTATAATTGTGCCTGGTCAGGTAGGATAGGTTGCTCTGTGTTATTATGAGGGTGTAAGCTGTGGAAATTCTTTCTTTCCAACTATAAAAAGGCTACAAAATAAAAAGGAAAAATGGAAGATTAGAAGAAAATATTTTTAGAGAACAATGTTACTCACTGTATTTGCAAAAAGCCTTCCTTACAGAGGAGAAAAAAAAAAGAATATTGGAGATAAAACTACAATACAGAGGAGTACCCGAAATTAAATGCAGAAATGAGAACACAGACCTCTAATATTGGGCTTTAAACTAGTCCCTGTGAAAGTCAGCATCAGTATAGGAGAATTTGAGTTAATGTTAGCAGCACAGATCTTCTGTGACAGTGGACATAAAACATCTACTTGTATATCCTGTGAATCTTTACATTCTTTTACTGTGAGTTGATGACAGAAACAACCATTCAATAAAGAATTCTATCTTATATACTATTTTAACACTTTAAATTGACAAAAGATAAGTGAAACCAATTTACTACATATTGGACTCATAGTTAGAAGCAGTAGGGAGAGTCTTGAACTAGACTCGAACTGCTACTTTATTACATAGGAAGACAGGCACATAAGAGACCTGGGACATCATCTTTACTCCCAGCTATTGCTGTCATTCACTGTTATACTTTAAAAAAATAAACAATCAAATTATTTTATATTATTTTACCCACTGTTTCTTTACCTAGAGGGGGTATTCTTGTTCATTGCCATGCTTATGACCAGAAAACTTCTATTATTCAGCTTGAATGCATTTAGGTTCACTTCATAACAATATGTCCTTATCCTTCTCTTAATGTCCTCCCTTGTTTTCTTGGTGTTGCAGAAAGCCTTTTCTTTCCTGTCAGCCCTTGTTTAGGTGGGCCATAATGATTCAAATACCAACCATGCTTCCCTCCCCTACTTGTTCTTCTGGAGGAGATTCAACATTTCAACATTTCACAGGCGTCAATGACTGATGTGCGAGCAGTGCTCATTACATCTACCTGGAAAGCAAAAGGAGGTGGTGGCCTTCAGCATGCTGCACTACCAGAGGCAAGGAAAGCATATGAGACAGAGGGTATTGCAGGCTGGCTAGCAACCCTATGAGTTGAAAGATCCCTAATCCTGGGATGTAAAAATTACTTTGTAGCCCACCTGAAGCATGTCAGATCAGCGTTTCATGCCTTGAGAGTGTCTTGTTGCTCTTTTGATATGGTATTTTTACTTGAAAAAATCAACTGAACATTTTGTAAAAGCAGTGAGAGTTGCATTCAAACCATGTTACTAATTTAGTGTGAATTTATTGTATTGATTCTTTCTAGTACATATGAAGTGATGCCCCTCAAAGAGCATAAAAAGTGATGCAATAGCTCAAAATGCCTAAAAGAGCAAGTGACCATTTGTCCAAATGCTTAGTTTATAGTGAACAGCTATGATCTAATGTAAATGTCCCTTTTTTTTTTTCCTGCAAGGATTAGATTAGGTTAATTTTGTCTGTAAAGATCAACTACTACACTTTCATTTCATACTAAAACTGAGCACCTTTACTGTGCACTTGCACCAGTAAATCTATACTTTTAATATAAGAAAGTTTGAACTACTTGCACTTGTTCTTAAGTCTGGACATCACAGTAGTAAGACGAAAAGGCATTAAAGAACCCTCACAGTTTTATGAGCGACAAACTGTATGGAGAATAAAATGTACCTTGAAATATTGTTCTCAGTAAGTTGTCATTGTCCTTTAACCTAAGTTTAAAAAATCATCACTATAAAATAACTATGTCATTTCTAAATGGGAGCTTTTTCATCTGACACTTTGACCTGTTAGTGTGGTAATTCTTCCTTTACCCTTTAAGTGCCCTTAGCTTAATTTAACCTTGAAAGTAGTATTGGCATAGCAACTCTTTCAAAGAAAACATGAAAGTTTCCAGCCTTTCTGCAGTTTAAAGGTTAATTATGCACACTGCCAATTTCTGCGAGCAGCCAGGCTTTGTACACTCTTCTAGTGTAGAGCTGCAAAGTGCTATTGGAAGAGGATACACATTTTAAAATAAAACTTGTGAAGTCCCCCATTTCCATTCAAACAGCCGGCACTGTCAGTTTAGCTAACCTTTGTTTGCCTGTCACTGTGTTCCCATGATTAAAAGTGAAGATTATAATCATTAACTGTGCTGAGGGTTCACTGTGGGTGGAATTTTGATGGGTGGATGACATTCTGTTTATACGATGAAGTCAAAACCAGACTTCATCTCTTCCAGCTCAACACCCGGAGGTCTCTAGGTTAGCTACCAAGGCCTAGATGCAGTAGTGTCACATGACTTTAATATTAAATACTGCATCCATGGCAGATTGGAAGGTATTTCACTATACTCTTTAATCTCTATCCTTTTAACTGGAATAATCTACTGGACATCGATGAACTTGATTTGACCTAGAGATGAACTGGTATGAAAAAAAAAATAACAGTAATGAAGGGGGAGACAGAGAGAGACAAAGAAGAAAATCTCAGTCAATGTACAGAAACACAGAATTTTTATAGTTCTTCCATTATTTCCCCCCCTTTTTTTTTCCCCCATGGGTTAGAAAACATGTATTAAATGTTAATTTACCTTTTGAGATCAGCTTTTACACTCTGTTCTTAAGTAGTCTTATTGATGGCGTATGAAAGTAATGAGATGTGAAAGTTGTATTATCAAAAGAGCTAGCTCTTCAGAACATAAATCTGAAAATAGCATTTCTGAAAATGTTATTGTACTTTTAATTACACTTATACTTCATTAATGCTGGTTTCTCTTCAAAGATATAGAGTAGTTCTAATATTTGAATTAGCATCACATGGAAGAAGGACTGAAATCTTTTCTAGATACTAATAGGGGAATAGAAGCCATTCTAATGACTTGGTTGATGTACCTGCTTATTATATGATGTGGTATCAATTTGTTAATGCAACAACACATATTATGTTCACTTTTAAATTTTTTTTATTTTTTTATGCCATTTAGTTAGCCAGCAGAGATTTCACAGAAAATAATTAAAATTTAACTCTATGCAAGTGATCAGCAAACTGTCTTAAACTTTATGAGATCCACTAGTTTAGTCAAGTAACATTAATAGGAAAAAATCATACCAAAAAAAGAAAAAAAAGGGTTGCTATTGGGAATTTCCTTGAGCTTCTTGCTACTTCACATCATCTTTTTCTCATTTCCTGTCAGGCTTCACCATCAGATAAACACATTTCTGAATTACATTGAGGTATGCACCAAATTCCAATGGCTTTCACACCTATGCCCTGATCTCAGTTTTGTTATTTTCAATGTCAAAATACTAACACGAATAGAATTTGGAAAGATATTTTGGCGGGTATCACAGGTACAGCTCAAATGCAGGTGTTTTTTTATGTCTTTACAAGTGATGCTTAGAGGGCTAAAGGGCTTGTTCATCAACACTTGAACCTCTGATGAACTTTGATCTTGCCTTTAGCCATTCAGACTCTCCTTATCATCTTTAAACTCATGCACTCAGTCAGAAGGGGCCTGTGCAGAAATAACACCAAAGATCCTTTGCTATTGTTTTCCAACAAATTTAGGTGAGCTAATGTTTCATATTATTCAGCCAAGTGTGTGAATATCGTAGGAAGCCTAAAAATCAAACTTCAGTACTTTTGGTTTTGATTGTTTGTTTGTTTGCCTTTTTGTATTTCTTTAAAAACTTGAAGTGAAACCTTTCTTTCTAAATATCTTCAGACATCTGATTCCTTCTATACTTTCTCACACACTTGAATCGCTTTCTGCATTGGTTAAGTCACTACCCTTACCTTGCTCAAATATATATTGAAAATGCACTTCTATCATGATTTTTTAATAAAATTATCCAATGCATAAAAATCACATAATTGTCCACAGACTTTTTAGTCTTTTGTGGGGCATCTTAGAATATCCTCTATCTGCAGTTAAATCAGTGTAGAAGGATTAATTCCATTGTGCGGCATATTATCAAATCTGAAGATGTAGTTGTACTAACTCAGTGAAGAAAAATGTAACTTAAAAGGAACAGACAAGCTTTTTGTATGTGTGTGCTGTGCACATGTATATGCATCACTTCTAACTACTATGGAAGATGTGAGTAAGAAATGCATATGAAATTTTGGTACCTGAAATGCTATGCTGTGCACAGCATAGCAAGATATCCCATTTTCTTATAAGCATATATAATGTAGGAAAAATATTGTTCAAAACAGTGAATAATGGAAACCTCCTCTGAGGATTTAATCATGGATATTACATATTTTTATGAGAATGCATTACATTAAACCTGTATGTTTGCGTAGAGCACTTTTAATGGAAATGTCATTGAAAGGAAAAGTAGAAGAAACCTGGTCAACATTTTCCATTCAATTATGGGTAATGTTGTAATTATTTCTTCCATTAATTGGACATGATTCAAAATATAGTGATTTCTAATAGATATAATGGTTGTAAAATGTTGACAGTTGGAGAATATCTCATTGAAATTAAAAAGATTAAGGTAAGAGTTTGGAGGCTATTAAGCTATTAATGATAATGAGTATAAGAAACATGTAACTAGCAAAGGTGGAATCCCATTTAACTGTCTTCACAATGAGTTTCCATAAAGCAGATTGAAGGTAAAAAGGTTGCACTGAATTTGACTGCATGAATTTAGTATCAGGGATAGATACATCTCAGTACTAAATTATTTAAAAGCTTCATATAAATAATTACTGTTGAAATTGAAAACATATACACATGGGAACCAGGATATAAATATATTTCACATATCAGAACATAATTTTAAGCCAGCAGTTCAGGGATAAGCTCTTTACCTTTTTCCCTTCCCCCTATCCCTTCTCCCTGAAGCCTTTTTAATGCATTGATGCTGAAATAAACTAAAAATTGCACTATGAACTGCATTCCACCATAGTATTTGAAGCCTGATGCTGCCTCAGTAAAGCCAGTAAACAACATCCTAGTCATCTCCCTTAGCTAAACTCTTAAAGGAATTCCAGAAGTTCTCTATATTTCCATACTGATAAAAGACCAGATTATTGTTCAACATTATGAATCCTTATATCTGTGGCCTTCCCTTTTTTGTTTATTTTGAAATCCAATCAGTATTTTGAGTCTTTGATCCCCTGAACTATTATAGCATAATGAAAGTGCTGCACAATACAGCAGCACAGAATATCGCTGCCAAAAAATATGTAACTATTATCCTGTCACTTGCACAGGCATACTTAGAAGTTGTAGTAGCTGCAAATGCAGCTGATAGCTAATCTGTTTTATGGCTTAAAATTAAATGCTTAAAAGAATGGATCAATTGAGTAAAGTAAATTAAAATATTGCAGAGTAACATTTTTCAGAGTAATATAACTTTTCTGTATTTGTTTCTCATAATAAATAATTGACCACATGATAAAAGTCTGTTTGGACTATTACTTAAACTTTGGTATAAGATGTATACACAAAGCCTTATCCTACTTCATATCTCATAGAAAGATCCAGAGACAAGATTAAAACTGATTCTCAGCACATGAAATTCAGTGTTTCTACTCAGCACAGAGGTTCATAATGGAAAAATTTTTCAATCTGTTGCAGAAGAGAAAGCAAAACCTCATAATTCAAATATAGGGCTAAAACCTTCCTCTTGCGCATAGACTATAGAGAGAACTCTGTTGAATATATGAAAACTGGACTTGTAGTCCCACACTACTTAAAAAAGAGAGAATACTAGTCTGTTGTGTTGCCAATGGGTCCTTTTTAAAAAATAACTTCTTGAAACAAATAATAATAAAAGGATCCCTCCATTGCAAGTCAATTATAGCAGTTAAAACATTAAGACTGTTGGTTTTGTCATGTTAGTTGGTAATATATTCTAGGATTTGATACAAACATCAGGTATTAACCTAAGTTTGTGTTGCCCTTCTTATTAAAGGTTATTCTGTCAAGAAGTGACGCATTTCCCTTGTGGAGGTATTCATTGGCTGTTCTCCTGACTCTAGAGAGAAACTATTTATTTACTGGAAAAATTCACTACATTCAAAACTATATTAGAATTACAAGATTAGTTTTCTTTGCTTGATGAGAAGTTTGAACAAATTTGCTCCAGCTTGGCTTTCAGTAATGCAGAATTTTCATGCTGCCAACAGGAAAACTTTGCAAAGCCAAGAATCAGTTGTTTGAATTCGTAGCATAGCCCTCATAGAGCATACATATGCCAAATGAATGTAAAGGGAGAGCAGAAAATCTTGCAGATTATATAGAACAATATGATGAAATTGAGACAAAAGAAACAAAAACAAAGAAAAAATAAAGAGAAAAGTAGAAATTTCTTAACAGTGTAATTTCATTTGTATTTATTGAATAGCCAAACTTTATTTTATTGATCTTTCTTTCTGTTGTGTAAATGCTGGTATTTCCATGCTTTGTGCTGGGTTGTTTTTTTGTGGGTTTTTTTGTTTGTTTGTTTTGTGGTTTTTTTTAAATAAACTGAATATCTTTTCATAGATACCGTACAAAGATGACAACACGTTGGTATCTGCTTCACAAAATGCCATTATGCTATGGGATCTGCCACTGACAGCACAGAGTGTGGCATCAAACCTGTGTTTACTTTCTTTTGGAGCACCTCTCACCTTCCCTGCCTCCACTGCTATGAAGTCAGTATCTTTCATCAGGTGAGTGGGATGCACTTGAACAGTTCAGCAAGTTTTGACCTGACTCTATCAACTGATAACTCTATGCTGGCCCCAGTCTTATCTTTTCTATGGGACTAAAAGCCTATCAGTCACTTGTAAAAATGTGAGACTTTTTTCCCCCCTTTCATTATTCTTATTACTTTGGCCCATTTTAGGATAATTTACTCATACTTCTGAAAAAAAAGTTCAAGTTGAGGTGAATAGCCTGTAAAAGCATTAGTAGAAATGAAGCTTACATAAATTGGCAATGGCTAGAAAAAAATTTCTGGTTTGCATATAGGAAGAATGCCAGACCTTGAGACTTCTCAGAGCTTCTTTTGAAATCTGAAGAGTTTACAAAACTGTGTACACCATAAATTATTATTCAGTACTCCAGATCTGAAACCATTTAAACATAAGTTCTTTTTATAAAAGAGTTGCATTGACAATGACGGAAGAAATTCAAATGTCTAAATGCCTATGGCTAGCTCAGTAAAAATATTGCTATAACGCTCTGTGGTGAATGTAAAAGTCAATAAATCCGAATATTTTTTAAAAATGTTCAGCTGTACTCTATGGTTATACCTGCACTATAATAATGATGGCTGCAATATATCACAGATATATTGTAGCTTGGTTTAAACTAGTTAACTTGAGTACCAGTATCAATTAGACATGGCAGCAAAGAACAATATATTTGGTATCTTGGATGCATCTTGCAGTGGTTCAGTGCCTACAGCACTGGCATGTAGTTCTGTCATTTCAGAGACTGAGCAGTTCTGGGCATCTTAGCCAAAAATATCTCATTACTAGCAGTAATAAGAAATTTTCAGATGGAATTTACTGAACGCGATGAATACTAATCACATAACCGATAATTGAGTTTTCTAAGGCGAATGGAGACATATAAGGTGGGATATGTTTCTTATCCTAATGAAAATTTCACTTTTCCCACATTTTTCTCATTTTCACAGCCCAACCGGAATAATATAGAAAGAGTAGCCAACAGGTTCAAACATAGGAAATAAATCAAGGAACTCATTGCCAAGTGCCATCAAGACTAATGACTTAAAAGACTGAAAAATAAGTAGAAAGCTGAAGTGTTTCTTGTTTCTCCAGAGCAAGAAAAGATGTTCAGTATCATGGGGTCTTGGAACTCAGTATATCCTGGACTCTGATCTTTGGGTCAGGCTAATAGATTGTTAGCTAGTGTCCTTAATTAGCCAACACTTCTACTCTTTTTATAAATGAAAATTAGAAGTGATTATATATGTGATTGTAATGTTTTTAAAATGCAATCTGTCTTTTAGGACAATGAACGAGAAATATATGATCCTCTTCCTTTAGCACATTCATCACTGAACTTTTATTGAACAGACCTATAAATTATATTATAATGTGGCATTAGTTACAAACAGTAAATAGACTAAAAAAGAAAAAGGATTATTAAAGCTAAGGGAAAAAAGAAATGTGTATGGCTTGAGAGAGAAGGAAAGGCTCAGATGGGCCAATAGGACCCTGAAACAATGAAATCATCAGCACTGCTTTACACAACAGTCTAATTCAATGTGTTAGGCCATAATCAGCTCCGTTTCACAGTGCTTTGCTCCATAAAAGCGGATTTGTTTAACCACAGCCTCTATTTCAGCTTGACTGAGAATGAAGAATAACCAACGAAGCCAGGCATATCTCACGGGTTATGTTATGGGCATAGAGTGAATCCATCATTTGCTGAAGAGGCAGAGAAAAAGTGACAAGCTCATTCATGCCTTAGAGTCATTTTTAGGCCTATAGAAAATTTTAATCTGTGCACTTTGGATGAACTTCCCCACTTCTTAATTTAGTACATGTAGCCATGTGATAAAGTCTGTCTGCCTCAGATAGAGCAGACTTACTTCTCTAGGACATCAGCCCCTCCAAGCAGTTTTCTTCTATGGGTTCAGCTTGGCTGCCTTGAACTTTACACAGACGCATAAACCCCATTTACAGGAGGACTTCAGAGTTAATTAAATGCTGAAATCACATATGCCCAAGGGCTAACATAACACCATTCCAGCAATAATTTTAATTTAGGATTAAAAATAGTGTACATTTTCACATATATTTTCTTTTAAAAATACACATCTATCTTTAACAGCATGGCTCTTCTCTCCCCTCTCTTTGTATAATAAAAAAAATTGTTAAAAAAAAAATAAGAAAAAAGAAAAAAAAAGACAACTTAAAAAATATTGCAAATCAGCAAATTCAAGGAAATTGCTTATTTAGAAAGTGTATGCAGCTGTCAAATAAATTAAATTCTTATTAAAAATGGTGGCAGCTCAGATAAATGAGGTAAAAGCCTTGGCTCATTTCTGCTAAAAGATTTCATATTTGCCTCTCAGTGCCATAGATTGTGCTGCACTGTGCATTTGCTGTGCATGACAGATATGTTTGAAACACTGGGAGTACTGAGGCACAATGAGTATAAACGCTTGACCTAAACTTGACAGTCCCGATTAATAATATCAAGTCTGGAAAATGGCAGCATTTACGGTACTCACGCACATGCCACCATTAGATTTTACCCTCTGCAGAAAGCATAAAAAGATGTGTGAGCTAATTTCTTAATGCCCAAAGTGAATGAAGAAGCATTTTTCTGAAATAGAATTGTTTTCAAAACATTTTCAGATGAAATAGAGTAAACACAGTGTCTTACATTGCTTTCATTGACATCTCAGGGCTACAGTATTTTTAAAATGGCTGCACTTCAGCGAAATATGCAATTTGATGGCTCACAGGTTTATTGTGAACCTTGGAAAAGAGCAAATCACTCTGATATTAAAATTCAGGAAGAAACAAAAATACTAACATTTTTTGGATGGTAGAACCTCGAAAAATGTCAGTGGCTTTGTTTTGCTTTGTGCTTTTGTAACCAGGTTTGAAGTGAACAGCTTGCGAAGAGTTAGGTCTACATCACTTCACTTTCTTCCTGCTTCTGCCTAAGCTCTCATTTCCAGACATTTGAATTGAAGGTTAAGAGGGAAAGTGACAACTAACTAAATCTCAGGGCTATATATATGGAGAGAAAATGTAATCAGCCTTGCTCATTTCAAACTTCAAATTTAAATGTAGAACGAAGTCATTTGAACATACTGTAAGCCAGATGAGTATTTGTTTGATTAAAAGATAAAAAGTTTAAGGAGTGAGTAAGACAGAGACACCAGTGAATGAAATTACTACAGTAAACAAAACATTATGAAATTAGGCCAAAACATGTCCAGTCTCATAAATCTTTTTTATCAGAGGCATTCTAAAAAGCAGCTGAGCAGTGGAAGAATTTGGGTATTAATTTTTAAGAGTGCTTCAACTACCCTTTTCGTTAAAAAAAAAAAAAATAGAATGGGAATATTCAGTCACTGTCTATCAGCAGTATTAATTACAGATTAAGATTTGTTCATTTGCATTCATTACCTATGTATATTTTTCTGTAATAGAGTTAAATCTGATTTGTTGCCTTTTATCACACTGAAAGTAATTCATTTTACAAGAGTCCTGAAAGTATTAATAAAATGCACCTGTCCTCATGCTCTGTCATTCTAAATTTTTGTCAAACAACTCTGTTATGTCCGAATAATTGTAAAAGAAAATTCATAAGAAAAAGTCAACAAAGTAAACATATAGTAATGAGAAACAATGTATAATCTTTTAAATATTTGCATTCTAAAGATGCTACCTAAAACATGCTTGTTTACTGGAAGTCTCAGCATTATTCTCACATCCTGCTTCGTATTATCAGGTAATAGAATAGAATACATCTTGAATAACACTTGAAATTATAATGTCCTTTCACTTCCTATGATACGTATTCCTCCATGGTATAGAGCAATTCAACAACCTGTATGTTAAGACAACCTGTTTCTGTATGCACAGGATGAACAAGGGAATGCAGGAAACCTGTAGAAAAGCTTCATCAAAATGACTACAGTATCTTGGAAGGTTTCTGAAATGTCAGTATCACACAACAGCGTAACATACAATGCAAATAACCATAAAATATCAGTTATCTTTCACAGTCATTTACTCTGGCATCTTTCTTTAAGAACAGAATTTTTTAAAACAGATATTAAACTACATTAAAATGTCTGGTTTTGAAATCACATATTCGTACACACAGAGAAGCTAGCAATAGGAAAGACAGGACTGGACTTTTTTTTTTTTTTTCTAGTTACTAGCTCTGTGCCGTGGTCACCACTCTCCAGATGACAAGTAATCCTCAGGTCTCTCTCTGAAATTATTTTCAAAACTCTGCTAGCTTGACATGTGTCCACTGTGAATGTGTGTATCTCC
Organism: Campylorhamphus procurvoides; assembly: GCA_013396655.1. Lineage (NCBI taxonomy): Eukaryota > Metazoa > Chordata > Aves > Passeriformes > Dendrocolaptidae > Campylorhamphus > Campylorhamphus procurvoides. Next base: position 498,227 of record WBMV01003351.1, read on the forward strand.
AAGAAATTTCAAAGCTGAGAGCAATTTTTCAGGTTGAATTCTTGCCCTCACATCATCTTGTTTGATTGGTATTCAGCTGTGAATAGCTATGTGTAATATAGAATAAAACAAGAAAAAGAAACTCAAAATGGCCAATATATGTTAACATTGTGCATTGCATGTTAATAATTCCACTTTTATTAATTATATTTTAAATATATTATTCTGAAAATGGGAATTTACTGTAAAAATTATGATCAGATAAGCAGTGAATATTGATTTATTGAAAAAAGCAGCAGTTCTTTTACTTTCGTTTAAAAAGATAATAATCAGATAATATTGTATAATACATTGAAGTTGTATTTTCTGTTGTAGATATTTCTAATATTAAAATACCATTCAGTCTTTTTTTTTTTTCTGTTTGTGCAGCAATTACCTGAGAGAACAATTTTTATGGTCTTGGTGAGTTTTACAGTTTGACAGATTTTTACTATATTTCAATGAATTAGAATGATTTTTGGTTTCAGATTTACAGTTGTCCATCACTCAGACATTTGCATGATATATTACTTGTTCATTTTTACATAATTTATCTATTTTTGTGATCAAACTGAGGCTTTAGTTTTAACAAGGAATGGATTACTCAGAGGATTTCTAATGCTTATGCCTCTGGAGATGAAAAAGGGATTTCAGTTGTGAATCTCTTTTTCAGATCAGACCAGGCATATTATAATATTTTGACTTTTTATTCTTGCACTAGGATTCAAATAGAAACAGTTATTCAAATTATTGAAACCCTCAGATATAATTTTCCATTTCAGCTTGAATTCATTCAGGTCAGTTTTGAGTCTGAACCAAATCTCATAAACAGAGATAGGCTATAATTTCAACTGCTATTAAAATAAATACCTTCCAGCATCACCCAAGCCAACTTCTCTTGTTAAGAAATCAAAGAGTTCTTACAAATTTCAGTAAACAATGTTTGACTCACTGGAGTACAGAAGTTGAAAATTCAGTTACATAGTTATGGTTTCCACCTTTAAATTCACAGTCTTTAAAATCTTTTAAATTAATGGTCCTGGGTGTTTTCTGTAAGAAACAGAATTTTTTTTCTTTCAAACTCAGCAAAAATTTATGCTTTCTGAAAAAAATTAAAAATCAAGTTCAGTTTAAATTGAAGCTATTAACATGTATACACTGAACAAAAGACATGATCCCATTTCTTGGAACAAAGTAAGGAAATGAGTGGTCAGCAAAGCCACACACAGATTTTACCCAAAAGGCAAACATTTAGCACTTTCATCAGTTTCCTTTTATTTGCCTCTCTCTCTATCAGTACCACTCAGCTCAGCCTTCGATCTGATGAGAGGGCACTGGTGTCATGACAGAGAATGTGAGCTAATGAAAGTGTAAAGCTTTGGTTCAACAGAGGAGAAAATTCCCATCTAGCGAGCAGAAACTGCAATCTGATATGATTGAGTATTTAGTAGGTGTTGCCATTAAGCACTGAAAGGTCCAGGATAGTTAAACTTGTGATCCTGCAAGCATTAAACATTTGTGTTTGTTGTTTTTTTCTTTTAATTATTGTTGTGGTTTGTTTCATTTTTCAATTTATGAAAGCTTTGAATCAAAAAATCCAACGTTAGGGGTTTTTTTTTATGTAGCATAGCTTGTTACGTTACAAATGCTTTAACGATACCAGAGAAGTATGACAATTCTCAGTCCAAAATGAGAAAGAATCAAAAGCAGAATCAGAATTCCTGATAGTTTAATATAAGGTTCAAACCCATATATGAATTTTGTAGAAAAGTTTTATCAATACAGTAAGCACACTTTTGGAGTGTAAAATCTGGGCCCACACAAAATTTGGAATCTCACTTGCTTTGCACTACATTATCACACTAACAAACATACTGTCCTCCCTGATCACCACATTAAGTATTTCTGAGGTCAATTTGGTTATGTATCTATTTGCTAGTAAGCTCCATGTAAAAATGCAGAAAATCTAAAGAAATTAGACAGTCTGGACCACAAGAACTAATGGAATTGCTCCTTGTTGTCTTATTACTAATCATAGATTTTTCCTAAAATAGTTTCTTCTGTGAATACTATGGGAGGAATTAATATGACCTGACTTAGCCCCATAAAATTTAGAATTCAAATTACTTATTCAAAACTGCTTATTTAGACACTTGCAGAGGTATTTCGTTCCTTCATCTCAGATGTTATAAGTCATTCACAAGAAAAGTCTTTCTCTCCATTGACTACTATGAAGGAAACCCAAGCTGCCAATTTTCACTAACACCCAGTTTATGCTAAAGTTCAATCCAATTAATCAAACGTCTCTCTTTCTTCAAGGACTGTGCTGACTGCTCCTTTTCACTAGTTTGGCATTTTGTTGCCAGCTTGGAACATAACTTATTTTGAACACCCTGAAAAAGGGGGAAATTTTATATCAGTCACTCATAGTGGTTTTTTGTTTGGTTGGTTTGTTGGGGTTTTTTAACCAAAAAAGGGAACACTTAGGATAAATTATTCTCATAAGAAGTCTGCCATTCCATGCATCATTACCCAGGAAATATGAGATTTTGAAAAGCATTGATATTCTTGGCTAGCTTGCTCCTAATGCTAGTTCTGTGTGAACCTTTGAGTGCCAGCATTCATTTTGTAGTTAGTAAGTATTTGGTGGTTTTTCAGCATGTAAGATCTTTTCTAAGGATCTCTCTTGCATTCATATTTGTCAGTTTGGTTACTCATAGCAGACTATCTTTTTAAGAAAAAGCATCATAGGTTCTGAGAAATACTTCTTTGTTCCAATTTTGCATAACAACTATTGTTTTATCATAGAGCTAGATTTTTATCAATCAGACCTAGCATTTCTCTTGCATTTTTAACAACTCTGCAACATTGCCCTGGAAAGAAGTTATGGCAAACTTAATATATATGCTTTAGCAGCTCACAGGACTTAAGAATATGCTGAGATGTATTTTTATGCATATTTAACATACTATTAACATGCCACACTTTTTCCTGAGGAAAACAAGATTTCAGATATTCAGAACTTGAAGATTACATTATCAATTCCTCCATTAGTGATAATCTGTGACCACATTTTCTGAAAATAATTCTAAGAATAAAAAATAACTGGAAATAATTTTGAATTAAATGTTTGCAAATATTTAAGATAACATGTGTTAGCATTTCTAAGAAGCCTCAAACATCACAGAAGTTTAAAATGAATCAGACAAGTTGGAACACCTCAGCTAAGAAGCTTTTTGACAATTTTTTTAAAATACTTCATTCTCTTGGTAACATGACTGTGGCAATAAGTCCAACAATCTATTTCACTATAAAGCTCTGGTTTTAAACTTGAAAAGTCTAAATGGTGAATTTAAAATACTCAACTGCAAACAATGCCAAAAAAACCCAATGAGTTCAAGCTCTGGGTTATTTTGTATCATGTGATTCAAAGAGTAATACATGCAATGCTGCAATGTCAACAAGGCACCATCCATTAACACTGATGCAAATGTATTTTGACAGATGATATTGCACTTGAACTTTTTCACAGTGTTTCCACAAATGTGCAAAAGAACCAAGCAGACAGACAAATACTATTCTTTTTATACTACCTTTTGTGTTCCTGTTCATCACATATAAAATTATATTCTGTTCCTTCATGGCTAATGGGAGGCATAGAGTGTCACTGACTGGGCTACATTCTGAAAGAGGTAGTCCACCTTTTTATCTTTTATTCTACTGTTGGTGACTGGTTGACCTGTTCCATCTTTCTGCTGGAAGAGAAAAAAATCCATGTACCTTTTTATTGGTTTTTTTTTTCTGTGGGTCAGTTTTTTTGATTTGGTTTGGATTTTGTTTGCTTATTTGGTTTTTTTTTGTGTGTGTTTTTTTGTTAATTTGTTCAGTTTGGGGGGTTTGTGGGGTTTTGTTTGTTTGCTTGTTTTTTAATTTATTTATTGATTGTCTGTTTTTTTAATAGATTTTTTAAAAAAGGCAGGTAAAATTCACTTCATGTCAGTGGCAGACTAAGTATCCATTTCCTTATCCCTGTAATAATGTCAACACACTTCTGTGGGTGGATAGTCTGGACATAGGCACTATCTACTATACATACTTTTCATATGGTATTTAAGTTACAAAAGAATTAAAAAATATTATTAAATATAATTATATTAATTATTATTAAATATTTATTAATCATATTATATTAATATTAATATTATATTATATTAATAATTATATTAATTATATTAAATATAATTACAAATATATATTATTAAAATATTATTAAAATTATCCAAACTAACCCCAAACCTCTAAAACAGCAGTGGATACTGCAGACTTGAGCTCTAAAAAATTAAAATGGCTTTTGTCTAAGACAAGCCACAGATTGCAAAGTAAATACTATTTCATGCAATTCCATTGCAGTTTGACACAGAACATAGAGAGAAAAGTATCTGAAAAACTGACAGCAAAATGTTGGGAAGTGCAGTTAGCTAGCTCTTCACTGAAAATGTAAGCTCCTCCTTTCTAGCTTCAGCTCAGAGATGATGTTTATCACTCAAAGGAAGTTACTGACAGAGAAATCACTGCTATATCTTCCACTGGTGTCCTTTGAACAGATTGGTTAGGAATGATGCATTTTAAAATGTGTTGTCTCAAAGTGAAATATATTTCTGTGACTGCATGCATGACCTTTATTCATAGACACAACCATAATATGTTAATTTGGAAATACTTGTTAGATATACAGATGACAGCTATTTGTCACTTACTATGAGATGAGGAGTAACAACAGGGATGTAAATACTAGGAGTTACGTTTGTACCGTGAATCATGTCCACTATACAGTTGTTTACAAAACAACTCCTCTAAAATCTGTGATACTCACATTCGGTATTGAGGTGTTTTGTTATTCCTATGTCAGATCAGTTAGTAATAACTGTGCTTTTCTCCAGTCATTCAAAATAGAATACATCGTGTAAAAATGGTGTGTTATGTTGCATTTGTCACAAGGCGTACACTTAACACTTGCCCGAGAAAGCCTAACTTCCATTTTAAAAAAGGGCAATTATTAATAACATTTTCATTAAAGATACTCTTAACTCACGTTAATTTGTACTTTAAAACTACTTTCACAGGTATAATTTTCAAAATGTGTGTGCTGTTTCTTCCCTTCCTACCCTGCAAAATGTCTTACCTGATCCTTAGTCCTGCTGACACTAGTGAAAGCATGGTTGCAAACAATAAGTTGTGTGAGAAGTGTCGTGTGGTATAATGACCTGTTTTACAATCAATAGGCATTTAAGCTGCCTATGTCTTTTGTGGTGTGAAATTCTCTTTTATCCAGCTCGAAGCCCAAAGTCTATTGATTCATATCAGTTAGGTACAAGCTGTGGTGTAAGTTCTCTCTTTGGTGTCTGTTTGTGGCTTGTTCTGTGATTAACAGATGCTTTTCAAGTATATTAAAACTGAAATTTGTACTTCTCTGTAAAGTATATTCAGAAGGTTATGGACTCCTGTTTCACCACTTGTGTAATTGCTACTGAATACTGTGAACTGCTACTAAACTCAGCATAAAAATGTCCATGTTTAAAGGCAAGTGTAAAGAATTTTGTTTTATAATATAAAATCACTGATGTCCTTGAATTCTAAGACAGAAGTATTTTAGGAGAAATTTTATATAATTTTTAAATGTCAAAATAAATATATTTTAATTCACAGCATGCTTTAGATTAGACTATCATATCTGAACTTTGTCAGACTTTTGTGGATGCACTATAATTAATATGGTCTTTTGTTCTCATAAAAGCAAAAAGAAATCTCCATTGTAAAATGTTACCTGTTGGTTTGGTTTCTGTTCTCAGAACAGTTTCTTCTGGAGTTTGTGCACAATTCCTTCTGCAGACTCAGCTGTATATTTAGACAGAAAAAAATGCTAGGATTTTCTTCTACCTGTCTCAAAATGAAAAAAATACCTGCTGTTGCAGAATATTATCCACAGTAGATATTCCACATGGTTAAAAAAACCCCAAAACTGTGGGGCAGGAATACAGAAGCTAGCTTAATTTCTTAAAAAAAAAAAAAAAACCAAAAACCAAAACCCTAAAACAAAAAAAACACCCCCAAAAAACCAAAAACCGAACAAAAGAAAAAACACACAAAACCAAAACAAGAAAAAACCCAACACTGTATTTGAAAATATTTTAGATATGTGCTTATAGATCTTTATTCATTGAAGTACCTAATCTTTACTCTGCTCAGTGGAACTAAGCTTAAATGCATGTGTAATTTTCAAATTGGGATTGTAAGGGAAAGGCCCTCTTACTGCCTCAAAACTCTTATAAACGGTTGGTTTGGATATGAAATGTATATTTCTCTTGGTATATCAGCAAAATTACAGTAATAAACTTACCACTCCTGCCTAATAGAGCAGGACGGTTTAGCAGTTAGATAAAAAGATCAGTAGTATCTCTTCCATTTTTCTGCTCCGTTAATAGAACTGAAAATATTTAGGAAAACTTTATGACCTAGGGTTCAAGAAGCAACAGGAAGATTTTCACTTTTTTTTTTCCCCGAAATCACTTCTCACAATTAATCCATCTAAAATCTGAGGGAATAGGTATCAACATGATTAAACCAGTCACCTGTTTCTGAATTTTCTGAAGTCTTGTAAAAAAGACAAAACTTTATTTTTCTGAATACAGGCACCAATTTATCAAAGAACATTGTTAAGGCAGTATGGAGCTGTGGCTGCCTGCTTGTACATTGAAGATACTTGGTCTAAACATTGTCAGAACACAGAGATACTACATACAATTATTTTTGTTTTGTTATAATCGCATCAATAATCAAATAGCAGAGCATTTTTCACATGATAACAAGTTTTAAAACTAATTTCTTAATAAAATGAATATGTAGGTAAGGGTGCTCTTAGGTAACTGTCAGAGCTTGAATTATTCTCAAATTTCTGTATTTAAAAAAAAAAGAAGAAATCTGAACCTTTGGGAAAAAAAAATGATAATTTTTCAGGGCACAATCAGGGCTAGAATGGTCAAGTCTTAACTGTGCCACTGTGAACATGTCCTGTATTGTGAATTTCAAAGAAGAAAGCATTTTAAAATAATAATGGGAGGTCTTTTCTCACTGAAAAAAATGTGAAGACTCACACACTTGGGTTCCTGATACTCTGCTCCTTTTTGGTGCACATATACTTGGTAATCTCTGTATCCATTGGAGATATTCAGTCATATGTAGTAAAATAGGAAGCAGTGCCTGCAGTAGGTTTACTGTGCTAAAAATTTGCCCTTTGCATGCTCCATGTAATAGGATGGAGGCATTGCAGACTTCTCACTCCCAGTTCACAGCTATGCACTTGCCAGAGAAACAGTCTGCCTCTGAATAAGTGTAGTCCCTTGTCTGTGAAAGTTTCATGCATGCCTTCTCATGTTATTTAGCATCTGACACATCGTGTCGTTATACTTGCTGCACTACTATACAGGTTGACATGATGCAGCAGGCCACCCCACACACTTATATATAGGACAAATGCATGATCAAGGTAAGGGATGGAAGGGTATTTTTTCTTGTAATGACATTAGTAACAAATAAAAAATTTAAAACTCTTGGGAAGTATTAAGTTCGTGTTGTAACACAGTAATCTGAATTTAGTCAAGAGGCTTTTAGAACACCCCAGTCCCCAAAAAGAAAAATGTGTCTTGTTATGTGAGCTAACAGATGCAAGTGCATTTTATTATGTCTCTTTGCATTAGGAAGCAGCCATTAAATAAAAGAAAAGCTTTCTAAAGCACCCTAGAGGGAATACACAAGGAAGTGTGCTTCAAATGCCCTCTGCGCTGTAAGTATTACTGCAAAGCTTGTTTCATACACAGTAACTTTTCTGCTTTCACATTCCCTGCAAGTGACATTGCAGTTGAAATGATTTAATGAGGAATTATTCGAATCTGAAATAATAGACAGCATCCTTGTTTCCTAATGATAACATCATTGCCTACAACAGATTCTTTATGACATATTAAACAGCAGAAGTATCCCACACAGCTGTCAGCTGCTATTTTCTGGATAGGTAACAATTATGGATTCTTAAGGTATATGCAGTAGAAAGAAATAATAAAGCAAGCCACTAACTAACAACAAAAAAAACCTCAAAACAAAACAACCCCAGCCAACAAACAAAAAACCCCTGTCCCTGAACCGTTCTTGTATTATCTTTTTTTTTTCAGAGTAGGTCACTGAGCACTGAAAATAAAACCTAATTACTCCCAGTTGAAAAGTTCAATGTCACTATTACGGTATGACCTACTTTCTAAAGCTCTGAAATTTTTGGCTGGGTGGATAATGGTTGAATATATTTTTTCACTTTACAGATGGCCCCCTGGATCATTTTTAATATACTACAAAAATCTGAACATTCACTTAAATAAATTGATACTATAATTAGATGAATTTATGGAAAATTTAGGTGAAGCATGACAAGCAACAAAGTGATACATTTGCACAGTATTAGAATATGTATTTATTATTAGAATGAGATCCAAATTGTGCTATATAAGTAGCATAAAAGAGAAATAATATCTTTAAGGAATTACACTGATTATTAAAATTAAGTAAATATAGCACCCACCATTAATTTCTTAATAGGTATTTATGGACTCTGCATTTCAACATTTTTTATCTAATTATGTTATTCATTTAAATTCTGATCCGTGCATGAATGTTTCCACTGCCCATTAGTTTTGTTTAGAAGTGAAGACATGCCATTGTGTGAAAAATGGGAGTTATTACGAGTTTGTTGGACTGCTCCTGATAGAAGCTATGAAATTAAATCAAGTAACTGGCTGCTTTTCAATTTATTTTCCCCGGTATCTTGACTGAGAAAAAAATCTAAATGTCTTTAGTGTTTTTACACAGCCATAGTCTTTGACCTGCTAAATTTAGCACATTATCCTCAGACCGATATCATAAAGAGCTGAAATATGAGAAAATGACAGACTGAAATGTTTTTAAAAGATGGGCTTTTGATGTGTAGGTATGACAAACACAGTAGTTATGTAAATAAGTGAATGCTGAGAGTTGTTAAAATAGAAATGGTTAAATTTATATGCCTGCTCTACTGTGGAAAGTAAAGTTAAACTATTATGATTTGTGACAGTTTAGAAGGGTGTGCTAATTCCTTTTGGAATCTCAGGTACCAAAAAAAGTTGCTGCAAATGTGGCAGAAAGAAATAATTGTATGGTCAAGGTTCATGTTGTATAGAGACTACTATTAAAACAATATTTTGTCAATAAGGAGTGTGAATACACCTTTTTTGTTAATTGTATTAATATAAATGGATTTCCTTTCAAATTTACTCAAACCTCCTGCATATACCAGCAGCAGATATTGAACTTGGTATACAGTAAGAAATTTGAAGGAAAAAAAAATCATTTAAGTGATTAAACTACTTCTTTGTTTATTATTTGAGATAATCACATCAATCATGCTATCAAATATTTGTAGTGAATATGCAACACTTGTATTAAAAATGTGACAGATATCATATTCATATATTAAGCCTTTCCACAAATTAATTCTGATATCTAAAGGCTTTCTTTTTAGGTAATTATATTCTACCTTCAGTATTTTATTCCCCCTCTTAGAGGACAAAAAGTTGTGCACATGCAGCTGAGAAAGTCAATTATATCTTGGGTTGTATAAAAAAAGCATGACCAACAGGTCAAGGGAGGTGATTCTGCCCCTCTACTCTCACTTTTTGTGTCCAGTTCTGGGGCCCTCAGTGCAAGAAGGACGTGTACCTGTTAAAGTGCATCCAGAGGAGGGCTACGAAAATTATCAGAGGGCTTGAACATCTCTCCAATGCAGATAGGCTGAGGTATTTTACAATGCATGTGATGTCACACTGGAGCAGGTTGCCCATAGAAGTTGTGGATGCCCCATTCCTGGAAACGTTCAAGGACAGTTTGGATGGAACTTTGGCTTTGTCCAGCTTGATCCAGTGGAAGGTGTCCCTGTCCACAGTTGAGTGGTTATACTAGATGATCTTTAAAGGTCCTCCCAACCAAACCCATTCTATGATTCTGTGATTTTTCTGCTTATAACTTGCCAGTATTTTTTTTTGTCAGAAAGTACTAAAAGTAATAGGGAAGAAATACAAACCCAAGGCTATGTAAAAAAACTTATCACAGGTTTGTGCTTCTATTGACAGGAAATGAGAAAATGAAGACTAACCAGTGAGTAGTGAACAATGTACTCCTATGTTTTCTGAAGAAAAAAAATTTAAAAAAGGTCTCTGATTGCTTTCTCAAAGGGAACTTAATTTGAATGACTCTGTGATTATAATGAACGATACAAAGTATCAAAATGCATAGTCCAACAAAATAAAGACTTTGCCAACGTGACTCACTGAATTCATGGAAGCATAGTATGATTTGTGTTGGATGGGACCTACCTTTAAAGACCATCTAGTCACAAACCCCCTGTCTTAAGCAAGAACATGTTTTACCAGATCAGGTTATTCAATGACCATCCCATCTGACTTGGAATACTTCCACTTATGGAGCATAACATACTTGCCATCACAAAGGAGTTTATTATAATCTGGAAAATTCATTTTGTCCAGACTGAAGTACAGAGTTCCTTGGAAATATGTTATGTAAGGGGCAAATATTTTCATTTTGAAAGAAAAAACAAATAAAAAAAAGAATGCGTCACTGAGAATAAAGACAAAAATTTCAACTAATGCACATAAAAATAAATTATGGTTGAGTTTAAAATACCCTTAACTCCTTCATGATTTGTGGAAAAAATTTAATATTGTTAAGAATATTGTTGAAGTCTTTAAATTATAAGCCTTAGTAAACTGGAAACAGCTTCAAAAGGTTTTAATCTAAAATCTAAAGGCTTTAATCTAAAATTTTACCATAATGCTTAGTCTGCTCGTCATGATAACGTAAACTGACCCTTCTTTGTTCCAATTATATTAGAATGAAGGGAAAAAAGTCCATCACTGAACAATTAGGTTTCATAAGTAAACAGATTTCAGTATCCAGATCTTATTTATCCAGTAATTTTCAAAAAAAAATAGAAAAAAAATTATTTCAAGTTCCACCTTTCTATATTCAATTTATATTCATATTATAGTCATAATAAATATGTAGCTATAGACATGCTACAACTATATAAATATATATATATGTCACTATAATGATCACCATTTAATAATGTGATGGCATATTCTGTCTGTTGAGGCTAGTAAGAAAATGTTTGCAAATTTGCATCTCAGTTCTGATGCTTAAAATACGTTTTTTTCTTAAGTTTAGATACATAATCTGTTTAGGCCTTTTCTACTTATATAAGGAAAAAAATACATTCTAGCCTAATAAATGCTCACCAAGTTTTCAGCAGAACTTAACACCCCAAGATAAGTAATGCAAAATGTTAAGTAAACAAAAATCCATGAAGTATTTACTTTGTGATTTGAAAAAAAAATGTGTTATTTTATAAATGATCAAAATTCTATTGAGTATCTAATTATTTTACTAACATTTTCTGTTTCAAGTGAATGTCCTTATGTGCGCTGCTCCCTTTAAGCGTGTTATGAGCCATGATGTTTCAGCCTGGAGCTGAAACCTGTCTTTGAAGCATTCCAAATGAGTCTACAGACAATCCGTTAAAACCACAGAAATAACCAAAATAACAGCTTGGAGTTAGGCTGCAAGATCTGCAATGTACTTTTAATTCTTTTTGTAAAGAACATTATTAATATTGTTATAATCAATAAATGACTACTTTGTACAATCTACTTCATCAGAGCTACTTCTGGTGTCAGAATACATTGCATATGTCTTTAGACATGAAAGATACTATACACTTGATTACTTTTTATTAAAAACTTTATTCAACCTTACTTTACTGGAGTTGATTAGGCACTGTATTTTTGAAATTAAATACTTTGATTACTACATATTTTGCAATGGAATCCATTTTTACTCTATTAGTTTATACGTTGGGTGACATAATTATGTAGAAAGCATACATGTGCCGGTACCAAAATATCCTTGTTGTAGTTTAGGAATAGTACTTCCCAATTTAGTGCTTCCCCCTGCCCTCCCAAGACTCTCAAACCAGACACCATTCCTCTCCACTTCTCCCCACTCTTCTCCACACTTCTCTGTCCCCTTCCCTCTCTGGGGATGAAGGTGAGAGCTGGAGGCACAAAGAGGTGAAAATTATGAGGTTGAGATAAGAAGAATTTACTGGAAACAGTAATGAGATAAGAAAACAAACAGTAACAGCAACAATATTAAATAGCAAAAGTCTACAAAGAGAGGGTGATTTATATGAAAAAGTTGCTCATCCCACCGTGAGACCTTGAGAAAATGGCTGCCCTGCCCCACTTTTGTTTGATCCAAAGCCAAGACCTTTTTCCCAGAAGCAAGAGTCCCTTACTTCTTGTGTGTGTCTAAGTGGTATAGCAGGATGTTAACCATTTCCCTTGGATTTTAGGGGTTTCTTCTCCCTTTTCCTGCCTTCCAACTCAGGGTCTGAGTACCTGAAGAACAACTGGTCTTACCCTGGAAAACTGAGGTAAAGAAGGCATTCCATGCCTCAGCCTTTGCCTCGTCACTTGTCACTATGTTTCCACACTGTACGCAGTAGAGGATGAAGATTCTCCTTAGCGATCCTTTTTGCTAATATATTTATATAAATATTTTTTATTGTCTTTTGCACCACTAGTCAGATTAAATTATTTTAATAAATTATTGTTTATTAAATGAGATATCAAGGTTGCAATTTTTTTGCCAAAATAGTAAAGTCCATTCACAGACTAAGCCACTATACTTGCTTCCTGAACGTGATGGTAGGTGAAGTTGACATGTGCGAATTCTGGCGGTTTTTTTTCAGAAGATCAAACTGACTCTGATGAGGATGTAGACCTGGAAAAAAGGTATCTTATTTCCTCCGGTTATAATTATTAGCCTATTTGTATTTCTTGTCTCTTCAATTCAGTAGTCACGGACATATAGATAAGAAGAACTGACTTGTTTATTTACAGTACATAGGAATTATTTATCAAAAAATGTAACCTAGATAATTCAGAAGAAGCTTCAAAATCTCTTTATCTGAGCTGCATCATCAAATGACAGGCCAATAAGGCAAAAAATTAACTGAGATGGCTATAAACTGCAAATGGAGTACTTTTGAATGAATATGCACTTACAGATCCTACTGTTTATAAATCTATTTTTCTTTCATTTTAACACTAATTTACTACATCTCTGGTCCTGACTTACCTGCTATCCTGAAACAAGAATCATCATTGAAGCTTTCTACTGCTAGAAATTTTGTCATGAAATTACCACCAGCCACTCCAGTATCATTAATCTGACAATTTTGCTTATCTCCTTTGTTTATTTCTTCTCTGTTTTTCCATAGAGAACAAGTCATATTATTTAAACAGAGGCCAATGTCACCAACTGTGAAAATAAAAGGATATGGAAGTTGCTACATATATTTTAGGTATTGCGCATTGGTTACTCTTGTTTTTTCTTTCATCTGCTCTGTACTGTTTCATCTGTTCTAGATGAAACATAACAGATGATACATAACATTTTAGACTTTATAACTTCAGGAGATACCAGAGAAAATTATTATAGAATACTACCCAAATTGTTGTCATCTGCCATTACTAATGGAAAAATATTTTGGCACCTAGATGATAAGCAGGAAGTAAGGTTTGTCAAGCCTGATTTTACCCTAATACAGCTGTTTGTTAAAGTGAATCATTACTCAGTGTTCATAATACTGGAAGATCCATTCATGCTAGAGAATTTCTAATAAGGTGAAAATCAGAGATAATAATAAAAAGGCAACCTTCAATCTCTTCTCTAAAGAGACTGAATTTTGAGGATACATACTTATAGGTAACAATATAGGCTTCATTAAGAAAATTAATGCTTTATGTTATAACAGATTTTAAATAGGAGAAAAATTGCAATAGCAATGTGAAAAACAGTGGGTTTCTAACTTTTGTAATGGAAAGAAGAGATTGTGGAAGAAGATATCTTGAAGAGATTTCTTAAAAGTATATGTGTGTAAGAAGTGTTACTGTATTGTATTCTCTTTTAAAAAATAAAATTCTTTAACTATATAATAGAGAGTGCTGCCCATCTTCTGGAAATGTTTTTATTAGTGCAGAATTTTACTAGCCAGAGTTTTCAAGAAAAGTTTATAGTTTTTGGAGTCGTTGAGTGCAGAATTGAAACTGAAACAATTCCCACATTTGTGCTAGGCTCTTCACTACTGGTGTGGGGGAAAAAAAACCCTATAATTTTGAATTTTTTTGTGTGAGTGAAAAATTGAAATCTTGTTTTCCAGGAATGCAGTAAGTTATTCTAAATGCTTTTGCTATGGATCTTGAACAAGTCACGTCCAATCTTATGGGTTAAACCTCTTCAAGCTTTGTTGACTACATGGGTACTTATGAGTGTGAAGGAATTTCATTATGAACTGGAACTCTCCTGTCTATAATTTTATTTTTTAAATGTATTCTGAATATGATACTACTATTTCTAAATAAACAAGCTCAAATACAACACCCTTGCATAATTTGAACATTTGCATGAACCAGGTACCATTCCCAACAGGCATACTGTATCAAGCCATTCAGTTTTGAATGGAAAAAAAGTTAAAAATTAAGTTAAAAAGTTAAAAAATTTCCGTACTAGGGGTCAAGTTTAATTTATAAACTCAAATGTAGCTCCCTGCATTTTGTAACTATTTTTGAGCCCTTTATTTTATTTTTGCTGTTTTGTTAGAGAGCATGGATGTCAAAATATGACATAATATTGCTCTACTTGTTTCACTAATACTGTTGTGGATTAGGATTTCCCAGTGAAATGGAAAGTCAAGCAGAGAGGAGACTTCATTCTACAGCTTCCTGCAAGGATTATCAGACAGTGTAGTGTTTACAATTTAGGTCATGGGAAGCAGTTACTGCTTTCCCACTCCATTAAGTTCAAAATACTTTATCACTTTCATATTTGGGTACTTGACAGATTTCGTTTGGTAACTTCTTAAGTTATCAAAGCAGATTCTAAATTATTTTTTTTCCATCATTATTTTCCAATCCCTTATCATTGTCCTTACCCCTTCCAGTATCTTCTAATGTCAGTATAATCTGAGGTTTGCTCTTTGTCTTACTTCAGGGTAGCAAAGATGTGTGGGCTACAGATGTAAGAATGAGGTAATATTCTGAAGGACTAATAACTTTTGAAGACAGATGAGAATGGGAATATTTAATAGAAAAATTATGAGTGAAAAAAATAAGTGAAAAAAAAAAGCATTCCCATAAATTGAAATCCTGACTTGATCAAAGTAAGACTTAGAACTTCCTCTTCCTTCATCAGGGCCAGAATTTCACGCACCTTGTCTATTTAACATTTTCTCAAACCAAAGAGCCACCATGAGTTCAAGTTAGCAGGAAACATGCTGGCATAAATACGACTCTGGTTTTAATTAGAGCCAAGAGAATAATGGACATTTTTTTGTGAGTAGTTGAGTTGAAAACTCAGGAAAACTATTTTTTTTTTTAAATTTCACACTGACAGGAAAAAATACTTTATTTATCCTTTTCTATTTTTTTTTATACTTTGCTAATAAAAATATGTTTTTATAAGGTAAAATATGAAAAAGATCCATAAACAGTTGCATCTAAGTTCTAACAGCTCTCAAAACTATCAAGCTTGCAAATATGGAATAGAAAATGTTTTCTAAACTTTTTCTTGCTTACTTGTAGCTGAAACTTTTTATTTAGCTTTTTGTGTCTGTTCCAGTGAGCCATGAGGATGAGCCTGAACTGTGTTCAGTGCACATACAGAACAGTTTCAGGTTCCTTATACTCTAAGGTAGAGTCATAAACCTCTACACAAGTAAAAACATATCATCAGTTTTATTATAAGCAAAATGTTTATACATTTGTACTCCTAACACGTGAGGATGAAAGCTACCATTTTGGAGCAGCTGGCACTTGTCTGTGTATTATTTTGCTGTTTCCTCTTAACCATGAGGCATCATTGTTTTCATCTGGCATTGGTTTCTCCATTACACTATTTAAATGTTTGGGGTTTTTTGGCTCAGGACCCTTCATGTTTCTCTTCTCCTAGAGAAAAACTTTACTGAGGAATGTTCTTATTTAGCATAAAACTTTGTGTGTATGATATTTAAAGTTTTAGGAAGTCATCCTGTAGGAATAGACTCACAATATCAGAAGTGGAATAAATCATGCAGGAGATGGGTCTCTGAAGAAGATGAAGAAACCAGCCAGAATGTGTCTTTTACTGTAGTGTAAAATGGAGTCTTTTCCTTTTTTTCCCTGAGCCACCCTTTTCCTTCCCAAGACCCCTTGAGAGAAAACTCTTACCTATGCAGGTATTTACTTTGGCCAGGCCATGTGAAAACCCCCCTTATTGGTTCACTGTTAACCCTTTCCCCATTGGTTTTTAACCCTTGAATCCTATAGGCTGTGACCAGCATTGCCTAAGGCCCCTTAAATACCACTGACCATGTGAATAAATGCTCTCTGCTTCCCTCTCTAGTGGTCTCTGTGTGTCTCTTTGCTGGGACATCTTGGGACCATGTGACTGGGGGGTGGACGGGAAAGGGGGAGTGTACCACCCAGCTGTAGCATCATCCCACAATGAAGAAATTACCATACTTTAAAGTAAAGAAAATATTTCTGTTAAGTTCTCAAGGGAATGCTGCATCCAATGAGCAATCCTGGATTCCTCCTGGAGTGCTTGGGGTAGGTAGAAATCTAGGTGTATGGGCAGAGGCAGAGAAGTCCCTTAGCACCCTCAGGGTCACGGAACAACGTGGCTGTTTACACTTTGTTTAGTTTCACTTAGACTGTTCTTGTTATTCTATGGGAAAACAGGTGACATAAATCTATGCAAGGCAAGTAAGAACCCAAACAGAAGCACACTTGTTGAGGGGAAGCTGACCCAAAGATAGAAAAGGAAAAGCTCTGCACTGCAAAGTTATAAAGCTCCAAGGAAAATGCCATCAGACGACAGTAAATCAGAAACATCAAGGGTCAGATGAATCAGTGGTGGCTGACCTGTCCCCACCAGACTGGAAACTGGTTGGCTTGCAAAGACTCAATCAGGTTTTCTGTCCCAGATAACAATCCCAACTTTGTATATATTAATCAATAAATTATTGATATTTATGCCTGAACAGCACAAATTTCCAACCCAAAGCATTCTATGATTCTATGGCATCACACTCATGGGGTCCAAGTCTGAAACAAGAATGACCTGGAAAGCAAGATTGCATGGCAAACTTCAGCAGGATGCAACAATGCTTTCTATCTCTTTTTCACTGAGCAGCTCTGAGAGCTTGTCTCTGAAGTTAGATCCTGCATATTCTCCTTATTAGAGTACACCTTACTAGAGGAGTCTGACCTCTCCTTTTATAGGCAAAATTGCAAAGGTAGGTAAACGTCAATAATAAGCAAAATGTAGTGATAAACCAATTCTTCTGGGGAAAAAAAAAGACTTTTTTGAATGGAAAATGGAGATTTATGCCTGAGCAATGTAAATTACATTTTACTTTAATTTTCCTCCCCTCCTTCCAAGCCTGGGTGTGTGAATGACCCATGTACGTATCAAGAATATGAGAAAAATAATACAGTTTCATATCCTATCACAACCACTGTTAGCACAATGAATAAATCATTAAAATGATACATAATTTGTGTTTTAGATAACTTTCATCCAAAAGATTTGTCACATTAGTCTGACAGAGAAGAAGGTAGAGTCTCCTCCTTCTTGTAACCTACAGGGACTGGATATTAATTGGTGACCTCATAGGCTTCTGTTGATAACGCATATCCCCTTGTAATTCAGCTATGTTTAACCAACTGTTTATTTACACATCCATTATCCATGACTGTGAGCAAACCATTCATGTTTTAAAATAGTGTCTTCCTTTTTATCATTTGTAGTGGCAAAATGGACCACTTTTTCATGTAATATCTGCACTTCCAGAAGTATACTTAAATAATAAAATGGTTTTATCATAACAGTTTTTTGAAGATTTAGTGATTGATTTCTGAAGATAAGCATCTGGATTCCAGGACACAAAAAAGTGCAAGTCTCATGTTTAGTGCGGTTGCAGAAATCTGAAGGCTGAAACTGTGATGTTTAAGCAAAAACAACAAGCCATCAATCCCTAGTAATTCTTCTTTTGGAATGTATTTCATATTTATGGTTACAAAGCTGTTATTCCCTCAGATGATTTTAAATAGCCACAGTTAAAACGGTTTCTGCCTGATTGTTATCAGGAAAATTACCTAACAAATACAGTGGTTTTGAACTGCAAAAAGATATGGATACTACAGTAAAAAATCATATTTTTCTCCTTTTATTTTTTTTTCTTTTCTGGCTGTGCCTATAAACTATTTTGAGGCCTTTGGCCTGCTATTGTTACTGAAAAACTATTAATTTGGAATAAATATATTATCAGAAAAGAAAACAATTAAGAAGGCAAACACAATCTCTAGATATGTGGTAGACACTGAAATGAAAGCCTAGAAACAGACACTGGTTAGCCTGCTGTATTTAATTCTACTGTGCACAGTGGAGTTCTGTGCTGGCAAAGGCTATAGTGAGAGCCCAGATTTTATCTCTATAATGCTATGACACACTTAACTAAGCAGGTTTTCATATTGAATAACTGTGATTAAAATACCAAAAATTTTTTAAAATGCTTATTAAATTCATGGTATGAGTTTGTTCAAAGTAAAATAGATAAAAAGACTAAGCCTTCACTAGATTAAGGGCTAACATTACCTGAAGTGATCTAATCTCCTAGGTTTCTTCTGTGGCAAATAAGAAGTGATTTGCAGCACCTAAACTTAGTCTTTTCCTTGGAATGTGCCTCAGAAGGAGCCTCTACTGACTCTAAAACAAAGCTAGTACTAAGTTTTAAAATACCACCTCAAAATGTGTGTTTCATCAACATTTTGACTAATGTCCTCTTTGCTCAAGACAGTTTTGAGAAAATCTAGAAGAGGCCCTATTAGAAATCCATACTGAGCTGAGCTCAGCTTTTGTTTTGGTCCTATTCCAGGTCGTAAGCTTTTATTCTATTGATTTTTCTTAATTAGTTTTGGCTTTATCTTATGCGTCTTGAAGGCCATGTCAGTACTAACACTTAACATCTTCCAGCACTGATGGTAGTCATTCTGTTAGTACAGACTGGGTGGGAAAGCATGGTTGCCAGTGTTTAAATATCAGTACATGCAAGTCCCCGCTTATTTGGGTTTAGCAATATGAGAACAGGAATTCCATCACCTACCTGTACTGTTACTTTTGACATGTCTGCTAGTAGTAACAAAATAAAAATGCTATGTTAACTCTTGTTTGATGGTGATAAAATGTGCAACTCCAAGAGTGGTGTGAAACTACTTGTAAAGTGTCAAAAAGTTGCAAATATCTATATCCCATTTTATAATCCCATTCTAATAATAATATAGGGAGAAAAAAATAATTTAATCGAGTAGAACAGAAAATATTCTCTCAAGTAACAGATTTTTAAATGCAAATTTATGCAGAAGGGAGAGCAGTTAATCATTACTGGCAATGTGTTCTTTAATGTAGCAGCAGAGAAGGTTGGCATTTTTTTGTTTGATTTCTTTGGTGGGTTCCTTTTTTTTTCTTTTTTTTTTGCTTGCTAAAGGCATTACTTCTGTTGGTGCTAGGAGGTTCTGAAGCACAAATGTCAAATCTCAGTGGAATGGTATAATGAATGAAAGGGGCCATTAGGTATATCTGGCATGTAACATGTCACCTCAGGGAGAAAGTAGATATGAGATCTCGTGGGGTTTTTTTATGTACATATTTTAGCCTCTGTTTTCCTCTCACATAATTTTCCCAATTATATTTAGTACATCTGAATAAGTGTTCTAAAATGTTTTATTGATGTAGTTTACAATTAACAGCAATTTTCTTTCCTAGATGAAAAACTACTTGTTGAAATAAGCGTTACACAACAAAAAAACTTTATTTTTAACATGATCAACTTTACATAATTTATTTGTTATATGCTTGTTTAGTGCAAATCTACCAGCCAAGGGTAAGAACAGAGAGAATAACTGATAAATGGTATTTGGGATTATAATTTTACTTTTCTCCCTTTTTGAATATGGTGCCACAGTGTTATAAAACTTTCCATGAGGTGACACTTTATCTTTAGTGAATGTGTGATATGTGTGATGAATACAGATATTAAGGATGTCTGCATTAAGGAGTAATATGAGAGAACAAAGAGCTAAATTTCAAAAAGTAAATCAGGAAAATATCATGGAGGTCATTGACAATTTACTGAGACATATACCTGAGACTTTATCAGCAGAAAATTTCTAAATCCTTCAGCATGTCTCTATACTCCTGAATCACACTAGATACAATTAATACATCCTTAAAGATATTATTATTGGTTTTAATAATTTCCATGGTGATAAAATTTGATTTACTGAAAAGTAGACAAAAATTATTCATTCATTTATAGCATTTTATGAAGTGGGGGGAAAAACATTAACAATTACAATGAACTCATTAGAATACGATGGTAAATACTTCATAAGCTAAATTTAATTATCAAAATGTCTCAGAATTTATAACTTTGTTTTATTTAAGGTACCATAAAGCCACTCAATGAAAATTGTGGTTTGATGAAACTTCTTGGAGTTTTCTTTTCTCAGATTAATTTTAGACAAATAAAAATAGTTGAGGAAACATTATAAGGAACATTAAAGGGCATTACTAGTGTAAAAATATTTTTGTTTTGAAATGGAGTAGAACAAGATATTTTTATTGCATGTTAATTCCCATCTCTAATTTTCTAATATTGATAAATTTTATGTAAAGCTACAGAAATGTTTGTTCTACAAACATCATTGCGTGCTAAGCAGAATGGAAAGAGGAGATGTATAGAAATATCCCCTGAGCAAAGAGACATTGCCAAGTTCAGATAAAACAAAACATTTTCTTTACTGAAAATAACATAAGTTGCTCTTTTTTAGCGGTAAGTACCAGATTCAAAGCTATGTTCCATTGCATAGCAACATGACAGTATGTGGCTTTCGGATATAGCAAAATATGTAAGAATTCAGGAATGCTTATGAAGAAAATACATTTATTTGCATTGCTGATAACTGTAGTGGTTCAGAAAATACTAGCAATACAATGAGCTTCAAGCTGAACAAAGACAGAGGCTGTGAAGAAATGGAAACTCAATTTTTTCCAGTAATCCAAAGTTGTTGAAAAATAAGACCTACATCTGCATATCATAAATCCTGAATCCATGATACTGCAGAACAGTATATTTTATAATTTTCCCCATCCTTTCTGTTCACATTAAATGTACTATGATTAGAAGATAATTTTTGGAACTCCATGTTAAAATAGCAAATTTCAAAAAAACGTATGAGAAATTAATTGGTAAAGATTGCTGGGCTTAAAACACAAGGATTAACACTCTTTTTCATGCAATTCAGTGACATGACAAGCAGAAATGTTGACAGAGACAATATAGGCTTTATAATCCACTCTCCCCAAATGCCACCTGGCACACAGGAGGCCTCAAGGCAGACTGGGCTCTGAATGGAGGCCACCAGGGCCCCGACTTGGTTCCTGCAGCATCAGGAGGCACTGGTGCCTCTCCCTGGCGCTGGGGGTGGTGGTGTGATGATGGTGTGAGGTACGTCCTGATGGAGGCCTGGAGATCTCCAGGAAGTTGCTGCTGGCAAAGTCATGTTCAGTGTATAAACTATGAACTCATGTACTGTGGAAAGAGAGACAACACATGGAAAATATGTTCTTTCTTCAGTCAAGTAAGGCATCTGTTTGTCAAGTAAGGCAGTGGAATTTAGAATTTGCTTTTAGAAAGTATTTAGTCCTGCACTGTTATGGTAGAAGATGCCTTTAGCTAATAGCTTTTGGAAGGCAAGTGCCAACTTGTTAATGGTTACTGCAGCATGCATTTTTGGTCATCATGAGGAAGACATGAGTTCTTGCCTTATATGTTTAGAAGCTCCTAAAGTGCTGTAAAATTGTGATACTCCAAAATCAGTAGTTATACATACATTGTTTGAATGAAAAGGAAGATGTCCTCATCACTCCTACAGAAACAACTGTACTTGTGTGTGTGTTTTAATAGGGTTTTTGAGCTGTTGACTTCACTATTTTTTTTTTCCAGCTTTGGTTACTTGTTATTCCTCATTGCAGTTTGAAATAATAGAGATCTTTCTTTAAAAAAAAATAAAATTTACAAGTCAGAGAAAAGAAAATGAAGAAAAGTGGCACATAATTAACCAAACATAATTGGAAAACACAATAGACATATTGGTTGCAGGTGGCTGACAATAAGATAGCTAAGACAAAGTAAACACTATTAGCAAAATTTCAATTATTAAGTGTTGCATGTGAAATTAGTATATGACAAAAGAATCACAAACTAAGGCATTAACATGAAAACTAAACAGTGTAAGTAACCAAGATGTTGCTGTGTTTTGTATTATCAGAGTCATTTTGTGAAAAAGCTTTCTTACATTTGAATTAGGCTGCCCAATCCAGTGTATCCAGGTTCACAGAGGCTTGCAGGGTCCAAAAGAACCTTTCTGAGGTCAAGGAGAAACAGCCTGGCTAAAGGACACTCACTGTTAACACAGAACCACCTCAGCTAGCCCATCTCATGCCGAGCTGGGAAAGGAATGAGTAGAAAACATAGTTTAAAGACAGGAAGACAGCAGTGACTGACAACAGTCCAGCCACCTCTTGCAGTACTTTGTTGTGGATTCAGTGTCAGGTAGGTCCAATTACACCACTTCCTCACCTGAGCTGGTAAGCCTGAAAGGCACAGTGCTTCCTGGCTTGGATTTCCATGTGGCCTTACTAGAATTCAGTCTTACTGAATGTTACTTTGAGTGTTAAGTATTTCTTTGCCCCACTGCAGAGATAAAATATGTCCCTAGGTACATGTGGTTCTCAAGACCACTGCTGACCATTTCACACTATTTGCTCTGTTTGTTGATACAATATCAGGCTGTTAGCAGAGCTTACTTGACAGCCCTCGAAGAGCCCTCATAGAGCTCAGTATAAGGAGAACATAGTCTTGTGAGTGTGTAACAAAGCATGAAGCTGACATGGTGGTCTCACACCACACTGTTAATAATTTCCAGGAAGGATAATTTTATTAATAATTACGAGATAACACAATACTCAAGTGCTACTGAAACACCCACATTTTCTATAAAATACTATGATTAAAAAAAAAAGAAATTAGAATGAATTTCCTTTATATCAGTGAGATTATTTTCAATATCTTATTATTTCTCTTGTTTAGAAGATTTTAAACAGCTGTATGAGACAATTTGAATCAACTAAAACATAACATGAGGCCAAATCTCATTAAAAAGGGATTAGAAAAATAAAATAAAAATCTTTTTCAGTATTTGGAAGAGGAAGGCTAATATTTTGGAAATATTAGCCAAAATATTTTGGAAAAAAAAAGATAGATGTGCTTACTGTAGGTATGTTTCCTGACATGAAACTTATTTGTCTGCTTCAGGGTTTACAGAAAATAGAATAGACTTTGCAAAACTGATTATAATGAACTTATGCATGGCAGAATATTGACAATCATATTTGAAATTACTATGCATTTAGTTTTGAGGGTTTTTCTCAATAATGGAGTGTTCGCAATTTTCCTTATCAACAAAACAGTATTGAGGGTAATATTCTTTTGTGATGAACTATGACTGAACTTTCAATGTCCTTGATCCTTTTTTTCTGATCTTGACTCCTGCTCGGAGTAAATCATGGTATGGTCAATCTGAGTGCTTTGTAAATGTTAAATCTGTTGATTTTGGGTTACTGTATAGAGAAAGTTATGTTAACATGCTTACTTCATTCATTGAGGTTTAATAAAAGTTTGAGAGAGACTAAAGTTTTCATGTCTCAGGACTTGTAGACCCTAAAGTTTTATATTGTATGAATGAAGAATGAAAAAAGATCCCATGTTTCTACAGACTAGACTTTGTTCCCTGAATTTAATGTGAATAATTATTAAAAAATAGCAAATACAATAAAACAGAGAACATGCAGGTTACTAAATGTAATACAGACATGTAATTTCATGGATAATTTGGGAAGGTATTGTGAAGGTATGAAGAAGGATGTAAACTACTCAGGGATTTACATGGAATGACAGTTTCTGAGCACAATGTCAGAATTCTACTTTAATTTGCCGAATATCAATGCAGCAAACATTGAACACTTTTAAGTTGATTTGAATGTCTAAGAGATGTTTTGTATTCAATGGTGTGGGTTATGTTGTCCAGTAATAACTAATGAACATGCAGAAAATATTTTTATTTTCACTTTATAACTTGTTTTGAATTATTGTTACGTATTTCAGCTGCATGTTTTTGTGTATACTTAACATATCATTATCTTGTTTGGGAGATGTTTGAACTCAAAGTGAAAGGAATAGAGAGTATAAAGTAATCTTCAGCTCATGCACAGACTATATATACCTTTATCAGTTTTTTAAAAAAATTCATTATTTTAATGTATCTAATTTAGTCTTCTTCTGTGGGGACTCAGTAATATTAGAACAGAAAGGATGCTTACGGTGAAAATCATTCAAAATCTGTGCAGCAACTATTTTTATCCTATTCATGATACTATAAAAAACTTCTACCAAAGCTACAGGTGAGAAATAGATAAGATCCTTCTGGTACATGATTTGTCTTCCTTGTTTTAGTCCCAAGAGTAATTATCAGAATATATTTATTTAACTAAGAGCTTATACAAATTTAGTGGTCTTGTCTCCTACTTATCTGCCCTTAGTACTTTTATATGGTCACTTTGTAAAAAAAATATTTGAAAATTATATATATATATACACACACCATATTGCAGAAAATATCTCTGTCTGTGTATGTGTGTAGGGTCCTATATATTGCTATAGATACATAGATGCTCCTGTCTTCAAAAAACTGATATATTACTCTAGTACGTAAGTGTAGTATATGCAGTGCTCCAGGTGGGGTCTCATCAAAGAAGAGTAGAGGGACAGGATCACCTCCTTCTCTCACCTGCTGGTCATGCTGCCTTTGATGCAGCCCAGGATACAATTGGCTTTGTGGACTGTTAATGAAGGTTCTCGGGCCCAGGAAGGATGCAGATGACTCAATATGAGTTACAGCAAGACTCCAACTTTATTAAAGACAGTTCTATACTTATAGTATTTCAGACAAGACGTGCCTTAAGCACATTGGCACAGCACACACATAACAATCACTTATTGGTTATAATCAGAAGGCGAGTTACTACATGACCTCATCTAAGTTCTCAGGGCTGCAAGATTGTTTATCTTACAGCAGCCGTCTGCTGACCTTCGCAAATGGCTCCTTTATTCTTTTCCCATGAGAAAGAATCCCTACAGACTGTGAGCACATATTGCTGGCTTGTGTCCAGCCTCTCATCCATCAGCACTCCCAAGTCCTTCTCTTGATCTGTTCATCTCTCAGCCTGTATTGGCACTGAGGATTGCCCCAACCAGGTGCAGCACCTTGTACTTATTCTTGTTAAACTTCATGAGATTCCCATGGGCCCACTTCTTGAGCTTGTCCAACTGCCTCTGGATGGTATCCTGCCCTTCAGGTAACCACACCACTCATTCATCTGCAAATTTTCTGAAGGTGCACTCTAGCTCTTCATCTATGTCTTTAATGATGATATTAAATAACACTGGTCCCAGTATGGATCCCTGAGGGACTCCATTTATCACTGATGTCCAGAGGGACTCTGAGCAATTGATCACTACCCTCTGGATGCAACTGCCCAACCATTTTCTTATCCCTCTAGCAGTCCACTCATCAAATCCATTTCGCTCCTTGTCCTAGTTCAGCAGGAGGGACCAGTTATCACTGTGTGGGGGTGATTAAAGCTATGTATTCTACACCCTCTATTCATTCCCCAAGAACAATGGACCATTTGCAGCAGTTCTAGAAAGTCGTTAGCACCTTCACACCCAGCCTGAGGGGGTGTGGGTGCTAATGGGCCATCACCGGTTCACCAATATCCCATGTCTCACAGAGTTAATCACCCATTGTGTGAGTCCCCGCCCTGGGGGAGGGANTATTTAGAGAGAAGAAAGTAGGGTGGGGATAATAAGAAAATACTTTGGTAACAGTCAATGAAATAAATAAAAATGCAAAAATAAAAATAAAATGTGAGGAGACAGAGATCACAGACAAACTGATAAGGCACATAGGCCATGCAGTGATGTGGGCTATGCCTGTATTAGCAGGTAGCACAGGGAATTAATTGCCTGTGGATCTGTAGAGGGAAATAAGTAGTGCTGAGCTGTGTTTTGCTTTTTTTTTTCTTTCCCTTCATCATAGTACTTCTGGCCTGATGGTAAATATTTCCATTAGTGATTGATTGAAGCATATTAGGCAAGCTCCCAAAGTACACTTTGCAGAGGACTTGCTGCTGAAAGAAGTCCAGGTTGTGTGCTCTAGGACTGTGCTGTGATGAGAATCAAAATCCAGCAGAGCACACCTACTTAACATCTTCCTTTGGATTAGGTGTGCAATTTGGAAACATATTCCCCAGCTGTTTCCTGTCACTGCCCTTTGCTTCTTTGTCACAGGGAAATCTTAGGAAACAAAAAGAGAATCTTCTGGATGAAACTAAATTGAAAGGTGCACAGTAGACTGCAACTGGAGACCAGACTATTTCAAGGTCACTTTGTACTGTGTTGGATCCTCAGTGTCCTGTTTCATTTCACAGAATGGCTCCTATTCCACTCTGCTCTTTTCTAATTGTTGGATTTTGGAAGACTGGCCTCTTGCATACACTCCTGACACAGGCTGAACTGCTAATCTCAATGTATCCATAGAAGATAGTCTGTTAGGCTTGAATTGCAATAAATAGCAAGAAATTATTATTAAAATAACTAAAACAAGTCTAAAAAAAGAAGACAAAACAGCTTTTGATACCAATACTGCCTTTGAATTTATAGGCCAAAAAAAGCATTTCTTCTGTTTGTGATCACATTTTTAATGATATACTCACTGTTGCTGACAATATTATTTGCATTCTAAATATGAGCTAGTTTGTAATTAGCTCAAGAACAGAATTTTACCTCGGGCTGTAGAAAAGGGTTGTCAATGGGGGAAATATGTCAGCAGCATGCCTAAAAATAAGAAAGGAAATAGAATACAACATTTTCAAGCAATAATGATTGGCGTCTATGGATGTCTATGAAAATGGATGAGCAAGAGTTTTCTAAACAGTGGCAGAAGTGAATTAAAAATAAACAATGAGGGAAATAAATTGACTAAATAGTTGATAATGAGGAAATCTGATGTAATAATTATTGTTCAGAAGAAGGATTATAAGACAAAAACAAAGTAGCTTTTCATGGAGTCCAGAACTTGATCCAAAGCTTTTGAAGTCAGCAGGAAGCCACAGGCTTCCACACACTTTTTGGCAGCCTTGCACTGTACTCTCAGTGGGAGAAATCTGGCACATCTCTCAGTTGCTCTATAACTCAGTCCCAGTCTTAAAATACTGTTTCATCAGTTCATTCCTTTACTCATCTTCCTAAATTAATCTCATGAAAATTCAGTTTATAGACTCTTTCCGACCTCTCTAATCATGATGATGCTTGTAATCTAAATGGTGATTTGAATAAGATTCCCCTGTATTTGTCTTTCCTCTCCAGAGAACAGAACATTTGCCAGAGTCAGCAATAAAAAAGGATAACATACTGGGAAAAGTAATTTCTATAATACCATAGGTGCATCAATGAATTAATTTTTTAACTAACCCTTTTGGCTATGGACTGTTACATTCCCATCCATCTTACTTTTTGCTTCACATCATGTCAGCTAAGCTAAACATTTACCTCCTGCCTGGCATTTCTGCCCTTTACTAAATCATCCTCTCCTTATTTTTTTGACAGAAATGTCAAGTCCTCAAGGAATACCCAAACTAAAGGGAGAAATAATATCTTCAGGTTGTCAGAGAAAGAGCTGGAGCTGTTCAGCAGAAGTGGCAGAAGAGCCAGGAGTGTTGCCATGCTGTGAGATCCACAGCTGAAAGTTCACAGCTCTCTCTACCAGCATACCCCGACAGATCCCTTAACTCTCCTGCAGTCCTGACAGGTGTAGCTTGTGCTCCCATAGGATCTGAGTAAAGCTGGGCAGCCCTTCAAATGGCTGGGCCTCCATTCACATGTCATTACTCTTGGCCGCAGGACAGCTACACAGCAAAACAGTAATGCAGGCAACATCCACATAATTTTAATAATCT
This sequence comes from Campylorhamphus procurvoides, assembly GCA_013396655.1. NCBI lineage: Eukaryota > Metazoa > Chordata > Aves > Passeriformes > Dendrocolaptidae > Campylorhamphus > Campylorhamphus procurvoides. The sequence continues at coordinate 526,640 of WBMV01003351.1, forward strand.
GATAGTTTTAGAGCAATGAAGGCTTTTCTAAAGCAGAAAATGCCAGCCTAGTGTGGATCCATTGGTAATACTACAAAGCTGAGAAGTGTGAGAGATTTAAACCAAACCAAAGAGAAACAACCCAAAAAACCCCTCAAGCATAACAAAGATAATCAAAGCAAAAAAAAAAAAACCAAAAAAACAACCAAACAAACCAAGAGAAACTCCAAACCCTCAGACAAAACTTCATTTAATATTATTTAAAATATTTAAGGTATAGGAAGCTTTTCACAGTGACTCCTTTGTCCTCAGTATTTTGTTAAATTAAATGTTTTTATAATGAGTGCTTATAAAAGTATATATCAGAATAAAAGATTTGGATGGAAATAAGATTGACTTAATTTGAAAAATAAAACATATTATTTTTGGCATGGAATTTCAAATATGAAAGGTTAGTACTGCATTACAGTGTTGCTTCTCCTTGATAGTACTGGTTTTGTCTGTTCTGACTGACTTTTAGGACTAAATCATGAATAAAAACTCTAACACAATTTTCCGCCTAAATTTCTTTTATATCTCCTGATCTGTAGCTAGTTTCGTTTACAAAAGAAAGCAAAACAAATGACCACAACCACTACATGGTTCTGTGTTCTTACAGAGACTATTTTGAACACATAGCAAAATAAGATGTGTAAATCAACAGCTGCTAAGTGAACCATTCACTTCAAATAACTGGTACTGAGGGACAATCACCATAAAACAAAATTTTATGTGAAGGGAGAAAGAAGCAGGATAGCAAAAATGCAATTGTCATGCTGGTTTACTTGTTAAAATTAATTAGATACAGAGATTTCAAATTTGATAGGTAAAGACATGAGTGAAATCCAAGCAATCAGAATGAGAGAACAAATGAAGTTGTACGAACATGGATGGTGACAGTTAAAAAATCTGTATGTATATCACAGAAGAGCAGTCATTGTAAACTAATAGACTATAGTACCTAATAGAAGGTACTATAAACTAGAAAAAAAGTATTTCTTTTTAGGCTTTCATATCCCAGAGAGGACTTCAGCATCACTTTTTCTCTTATAATAAATATAATTTCTTACACTTTATCCTTTTCTTCTTTTTTATGTTGTCCTGGTTCACTCTTTTTTGAGAAATTACACTAAACTTAATAGTACTAATTGCTTGTATAAAATGAATAAATTTAATGTAAACTCAGCTTAAAATTTAATTTATACATAGAGGTAAAGTAAACACTTTTTTCTTTTTTCCCTGTGTCATTTAAAAGGAAAAATCCCAAAGAATTTGTGGTTTATTGGTCACAGGGGTAAGTGTATTTGGACTTTCAAATGTCAGATTACTGCAAAAGAGTTTTTTATCAGATCATGTTTAGAAGCAGCTCAGGTTTATACAAGGAAGAAAAAATACATCCTGCAGTGGTCACTGAGAAAACAGACACAAGTTGTTCTAGAACTGCTCATCTTAATTGTCTTAGATGTCTTCGTAAACCACAGTACTGCAGAGGAAGAACTATTCAATTGTGAAATTCATAAGTTAAATGGAAACAGTTAGTTGTTTTCCCTGTCAGAGTCATAAATGAGAAAATGAGACAGGAGAAAAATGCAGTAAGATCCTGACAACCTGTATTTCTCTTTCCTCCTAGCTGATCCCAAGACAGTTTCCTAAATTACAGTTGTAACAGTGATATCTGAAGTAAAACAAGCACAAAAACACAAAAATTGCTACTAGTTCATCTCAATCTTTGTTACTGCTTCCTTTTAAAAAAAAAAAGCATGTCAGGAAAAGAACAGAATTCTAGTGTTTCAGAAATAAAACTAGGTCCACTTTGGGGCATACTTTCTTGGAGTCCATTACTCTCAGTGAAAAGGTAAAAAAACCAGACCTCTGGAAATCCTACAGAGCCAATGTACTGTATGAAGGGAGTTGTTTTTAAATAAGTCTTCTGTTGAAAATACATAAAAATTAACTAATCTGGTAGTGTGTATATTTGAACAGCTAAATGAGTAATAAAAAAATCAGTAAGTTGAGACACTCTGCCAAAAAAATACATGGTATATATTGCAGTCTGTTATGGGCTAGACAGTCATCTAACTTGTTTGGTCAGTTACAAGTTAATTGTAGGAATGGGACATGCTATCAAATAAAATTAGTACTGGTCTGTTAGGCACGTCCTAATCAAAACAAAAGGGCTCAAATTAGTTACCATTGTGATTTTCTACCAACATTTTAAGTCTATTTATTGCATTCGTGCGATAGAAATCAGAATTCTGACTAGATTCGTCCTTTAGTAAATTATCAAAGAATAAGACATATTTACATATAAATGCTTTAAAGCCTCAAAATTTTATTTGTGGTTTTGCTCCACTGACTGATGATGATAATTGATTCTAACAAGCCTTCTCACTAAATGAGGCATTTTTCAGCATGCAGAAAAGAAAGAACTAATTCCCTGACCAAGCTCTGAAAAAACTTGAAGAAAGGTACAGGGGGTGTGAACACTGCCTTACATTATTGCCTATGATGTTTGAATCTGATGATTCAGAAACATTCACTCTATATTTACTAGATTTGAATTTACTTCCAACTGAATATATTTATTAGATTTGAATTTACTTCCACTTGAATTCCTCAGCTATTGTTCTTTGCACAATTTTGGACATCTCCAATGAGTCTGTTATTTCTGCCTGCAGTTGCTGGTGGAGGTTTTGGGCGCTTATTCCGTTTTTTTGCCCATTTATTGTAACACGCAGGAAGAAGTAGAAGGTAATTATATATGAAAAATGGATATACAACAGAATACAAACAGACTTACATCTTGGGGAGTAGAAGGATTGTTTCTTTTCAATACTTGTGGCCTCAGCAGTAAATAAATTTAAGCAACCCCATGTGTAAATACAGGTTCACATGTGTCTTGCATCTGGTAAACTAGGTGGGGAAAACCAAAAAGCATCAGAGGATGATGCACACATATGTGTACATAGCAGTAATACCAAAAATTGCTGTTTGTTCTATTACTGGCAATAAATAAAATATATAAATTGTCCACAATTTTTTTCTCTAGTATCAAAGAACACACATAGAGGATCTGTTTAAAAGACTCAACCTACTAAATGTGCTTAAATCTTTCTGTGACCCAGGGTTTCCATGTGTGCTTAAGATTGTATGCCCTTGCAATAGAGATAATAATTTCCTTCTACTTGAGTGAAGTACATTAAAGCTCTTAGCACATTTGAACTTAAAGTGTGAGTCTACATTTTAGCTGAACAGAAGAATAGAGAGTTTAAAAGGAAGCAATGACCAGAAAAGTGCATGTTGAACTGCCTGAATAATTCCTTTTTCTTTTATTAGCTCAACCACACAGTTATCACCTCACCCTTTCCACCAAAAAAAAAAAAAAAGAAAACCAACACAGAAAACCTGACATATCAAAATTAGTCTATCAAGATAAAGTTCCATTCAGCTACAGAATGTACGCTGCCCTGAGTTGTATTTCAAATAAATAAATGAAGGGCAACTCCAATTTTTCATGTAAGACATGAAGCTGCAACCCATGCTGGTACTTAACACTGAAGAAGTATCACTGAATTGATAGAATTGCCTGCGTCAATGCTATTCAGAGCATGAATGAGGATTGTAGAATTATTTTAATCTTGTTGGAATGACCAAGTGATTCAGGCATGTAACTGAAAAAGATCTCATATATATATGAGATCTAGTGAGATCTATATGAGATCATATATTCTCTAGTGTTTCAAACATACATTTTTTGTATCTTATCCCCTTTCCCATGTTCATTTTTCCAAATCAGTAAGTAGTACATGCAAAGGCTAAAAAGGGTCATGACATTCTCATGTATTACATAAATAGCTGTCTCAGTTTAAGACAACTTGGAGGGGCAGCGACTTTAGACAGAAGTCTCCTATCATGCATTCAATAACCTTGGTTTCTCCAGTACAGACAGAGAGACCAAATACATGCAGATGTAAGTGAAAAAATAACTCTATCGGTAAAGAAGAATGCTATTAACAATGCTGATAAAACTGGGTTAAACCAACCCAGGTCAGGAAAAATTTCCCCAGCCCTGCCCACTGGACCAAATCTAGATGGTGGCTTGGCCTCCCCCATCTAGAAAAAACACATGTGACCACTGGACAGAGACCAGCTGGCCACCCTTCCACATGGTTCACCTCCTCCACACCCAGAAAACACAACAGGAACAGTTGGAGAGTCAGCACTGGTAGGAAACTGAGGAGAGCTGGAATTTGATACTGGCAGTTGCTTGTCTGGTGCTGAAGTGAGACTGCAGTGCTGATACAGGCAGTTGGAGCAGGACTGTGGACCCCCCCCCCCCCCNNNCAGGTGACCGGAAGGACCAGAAAGACACCCACTGGATCCAGTGATGAGATCTGGTTGCTGCAATTCCAGTGATCATTGGTTGAAGTGGTGGTTGCAGACCAGATCCATCAATGTGGTGATAGAAGCCCTGGGCACAGAGGAAAACCCCCAGAATGCTCAGGTTCAGGTGGGAATGCCTCTGGTACCTCCCCTGGGACTGGGGGTTTTAAACTGGATGCTGTAATACTGTGAGTCACGAGATACTTTGTGAGTTTTTGGCACTTTCTAAGAAGCTGCAGCTGTCTCTTGCATCAGTGCAGCTGAGTCCATTATGGCCCATTATGGCTCATCAATAAGAGATGAATACCTTCAGGAAAGGTGTAAATATTCAGGGAGTTGTCAGAGCTGAGTCATCTGTGTAAAGAAAACCCATCTTGCTGAGTTTGCCTCTTTCCTTATCTTGTTAACACCCAGCTTGTAGCCTGAAATGTTGGATGTGTACACCTTCAGCTGATGGCCTGGGTGGCTACTCTGCACGTTGTTAGCAAAGCACTCTGCTAATTGAGCCAGGAGCACTAGTAGTTAAGTATTGTACAGCGCCTGCAGGCAGTTGGGTGTTTGAATCCTTGATCACTTTAAAGTCTGTTTAAAGGAGACTCAACACCAAAAAGCCAAAAAAGCATATTTGCAGAAAAGAGAAAAGGTGGATACCAGAATTTTTGTGTAACCCAGGAAAATAGAATTTGAATAGTTGCTTGTTGCACTAAATCTTTGGTCAATGATTCCTAATTATTATTATAGTTAAATACAGCATTTTTATCTTTGATAGATTTAAAGTTTTGATAGGAAGATTTTGCAACTTCTCATCCTTCTGTTAATTCATTCTCCTAACTGAAAGGCCAGAAGTAACTTAATGATTCTTTTTCAAAATCTAGTAAGATACATTCTGAAGTTAGTTTAATTTACTTGATTCATAAGTGACATATCATTGTAGATCATTGTACACTTAATGACTGAATGGATCACCATAGGAAATTTTATTAACTTGACTACTGACTCCAACTCTGATCTAGTTCCCTTGTCAATTTCATCTGTTATACACAAAATATGTTTGAAATGATTTTAAGGAGAATTATGTCTGGTTTGTGGGGGAAAAAAAACTAACAAACCAACCAACAAACAAAGAAAACCTGATTTTAACTTGGTTTTTCTCCCTTATTTCTTGTATCTTAACTTTTCTTATATATTTTATAAGATTCATAGAGTAGTCAGATCTTCTATTGTGTGAAGTAGCCAAGTAGCCACCAATGGGAGAAAAATTCCGTAAAGACATTTTATTCAATACTGATGAATATTCTCTCTGATTATATTTTCATTGTTTCTACTTTTACAATAAAAATTAAAATTCATAATTATTGTTCATCTGTATTCCCATGAGAAACTTCCAGAGGAAGATAAATGCCTAAGAGTGACAATATCTTGTATAGATTTTATGTACTCAAAAGATTTTGCTATTGACGCTGAAGATATGCACAGACCTTTCAGAGGAAATGGGAATAAATTTATGCATAAATTAGACTCACAGAATGTTCTGAATTGGAAGGGATGCACAAGGACCATTTTGCCCAGCTCTTAAGTGAATGGCCCATATCGGGATCAAACCCATGACCTCAATGTTATCGGCACTGTGCTCTAAGCAGTTGAGCTAATCTCCATGTCCATGATATAGATATATATTTAACATACAAAGGACATCTATATGATGTTTGATAATAAAGAATAAACTTAATGTCTAGTTCTTATTTGTAGCCATCACAGCATCACAACATGGATGAGGTTGAAAGGGATCACAGAAAATCATCTGGTTCAACGTCTCTGGTCCAGCAGGATGATCATAGAGCACATTGCATAGAGTTTCGTCCAGATGGTTCTTGAATATCTCCAGGGAGGACAACTTCTCAATCTCTCTGCATAATCTGTTCCAGTGTGTGGTCACTCACATACACAGTAAAGAAAATCCTCCTCTCTTAACTTAGTTATATTAAGTATGGAGGCTCATGGGGACTGTGCTGTAACTTACTGTACATACTGGAGCTCTGTGAAAGTTCATTTAAAGACTGTATGGTGTAAGGCACCTGAATTACATTGTACTTCTTATTCTGTAATTTCTTGCCTTTATCTGTCTATATTGAAATATATCTGTCAGAGAGAAAGTTGTAATTGGAACTTTAAAAAAAAAAGGCAGTAATTTAATGTATTTCTCTCTCCTCCTTTTAATGAAGAGGTATTAGTTTACTAAATATTTGGTGAAATGGCTTCAAACTGTAGTTAGGCTGATCTTCTGAACTCATCTGGTGAAAAAATCAAATACAAAAGTACAATAAGAGTCAGTACAATATGAGGTTAAAAAAAAGACAGGTAGAATTTTTAGTACTGTCCTCTGTTGTCCTCTGTTGGCAACAGTAATGTCAAAAAAAAAAAGAAAAAGAGAGAGAAAATAATAAAATAAAGTATCTCTTAGATATCCTTTATAAAATGGAAATATCATTATCATTACATTGTTAGTAATAACTTACAGGAATTAATCCACTACATAAAGTAATTAACATGCTTGTATTAAAATTATGGGGTCAGTACACAGACGGGTTTAAAATGAGACGTGCATATTGTCTTACTAGGCAGGAAAGTGTACACTGCTATTATTGGATATTGAATCACGAGCGTGGAAGATGCACTCACCTTGCCTGCTAATAATAATTTTTAAAAAAAATTTACATTTAGTAGAGCTAATAGAGGTTAAAATGGTAAAAATGCCTCTAATTTTCAAAGGAAAGAAAAGAACGGGTCTATGATAAAAAAAAAATTGTCTAGGAGGATGGAAAAATGGTAATGGAGAAGGAGAAAGGCTGTTATTGATATACTAATATCCCAATATGGGAGTAAACATTTGAGACTCTCTCCTGAATGAGAAGAAAACTGAAAGTTTGTCCCTGCCTAGAAGCAAGGGAAATTCAGCCACATCAGAAGGAAGACAGGCCATAATGATGTCCAACATGCAGACTGAGGGTCCTTAAAAACTTTGTGGACATCTTTGTGCTTAGTACTATATTGGAGTACTCTGGACAAAGCTGAATGAAACAGCTCCAAACCAGGATGAAACCTAGCCGTATCAATATAACATTACATTTGATCTAACTAACACTACTGGAAAATACTAACCCTACTGCTCCATTGCTTTTGCACTCCTCTACCACCTCTGCATTCCCCCTACCTCACAATTAAAAATAACCTTACAGCTTTGCACTCACTCTTTGCAGGAGAACAAATTATCTGTTAAAAATTTAAGAAAAGGATAAAAAAAAGAAAAAGAGAGAGAAAAAAGGGCATTTAGTTCCCTGCCCCATCTATAACAGCTCTTACACCTCACATGGAAGCTGCCAGGCTCAAATTATTTTGCAAAGGTTGCAAGTCTCTTTCTGTGGTCAAAGCTGTGAACAGATGCATAAAAGAAGACAGACATTTTAAAAGGAGTCACACAGAAGGAACAGATACAGGGAAATTTTTAAACCTGAGATATTCCTACTGTGCAGCCAAATGCACTGCCAATACTCTACAGATGTACAGCACATGGGCGTGCAAAGCTGTGACTGTTAGAGGTGTGAAAGGAGTTCTTAGTATGTTTATTGAATAGCAAAAGTACCCATCTGTTCTGCTGAAATAAGTAAGATCTACATCTAAAATCTCATACATTTGGGAAGTTATCATTTCCAGGCAGTGATATAACAGAAGTAACAAGGTGTGCTTCCTGATGCTGACATGGGTAAACTCAAAAATAAAAGTTCAGGGCTTGTAAGAACCAGTTGCACATTTTTTCTCATTTATCTTTTTGTCATGTTGTTTCCTGTCTATTCAATTTCAGCCTGTGTTATCTTTTCAAGGCAGAACAGCAACATACCTGGCCAAACATCTCTTTTGTGTATTATGAATGGTGGCAATGAATTTGAACAACAGTCTCCATGGTAGATATTTAGGAAACAATGACTTCAAAATAGAAGAGTCTTTCTAACTTAACAGCTATTGGATTTCTATATATCCTCAGGTTTGAAAAATATCAAGAAATATTCTGGAAACACATCTTTGATTTTGGACCCTAAAATTTCCTTCACAAAAGAAGATGGTAATGCAGATCATCCCTCCCCGCCTCTCCAAAGAAAGAAAAAACAAACAAGCAAACAACCCAACCCAAACCAACCCAATCAACCAATCAAAAAAAACCAGAAACAAACAACAAAAAAGGCTTGTGTGCTTCAAGCAAGGTGGAGCTGGGATTCAAAATTTTTCTATATAGCAGCTGCCTCAACTTGCTACACATCTGAATCTGAATCTTAGTAGGTTCACAGCTCTTTTCTAAGTCTCATTGCAATGATTAAGGAGCGGAACATAGATATCTAAGTTCCCTAGGGCTCAATCACATAGACATTTCTTGAGTATAAGTTATATATATACATACATATATATATATATGTATGTATGTATGCAGATATCCATTTTGGATTAAACCTTATTATAACCCTAGATCTTTACTGAGGTCATAACAGTTAAATCAATCACCAAAACCTGGGATAACAGTACTAATTTGTCTCCAACATTCAGTTGGAATTCTTCCCTTCCAGAAGAGGAGGTCTCAGCTGTGAAAAAGCTGTAAGCTACATATTTTCTAAAAGGGATGTATCATGTTCTCCTTTTATAAAGTTGCCCTAGAGAACATCAAATAATGAATAATAATATTTGCAGTGAGAGCAGTATGCAACAATTATCATGGGACTACATTAATGGGGAAAAAGCAGAGTCCTTAATCTTTCTTGTCTATGACAAGATTCATTTATGCGTTTAAAATTAGTGTAATTGAATTTATTGATAACAATAACAATAAAACAATAACATTAGCAATAGCAAAATTACCACCACCAATAATGAAAAATCTCCTATCCAAATACAAAGAAAATTTTGGAGTCAGGATTCCTGTATCTCAGTTGAATGTCCAAACCACTAAGTTCATGAGTTCCATCTTCTGTTAGATGAATACTGTAGTGTTATATGATCTCTTTCTTAGATAAAATTTTTCTTTTTAAAACTGACTTTTGTTCCCTGTTGTACACAATAACAAAATGATATTAAAAAATACAGAATTCTGGAACAATTTTGAAGTCTGAATGGATCTAATGACTATAGAACTGAGAAGTGAGCTCCCACATGCACACTCCTTTCCATCCAAGAATATTTATCTTTCTCATGTAAAACTAATATCAGATGCAAACCAAAATCTCTAGTGACTTCATCTCATAGTGATAGAAGTTACCGTATTTTTCAGAAAAAAATCTTGACTCATGGTTTGTATGTGGTCCTACTAACTCACTTTCCATGTGAATTCTTCTCATTTGACAAAGTGATATGAAATGATTCTTGTGGGTTTTGAGGGTACACAGAGACAACAGGCTTCTTTCAAAAGAAATCCTAGAGCTGGATCAATGCTGTGTTGTTTATCATTTTGTTAGATGCTGAAAGGGCATAAAACAATGTGAGTTAAGAAGCTGTGCTCAAATCACGCATCTGGAAAATGCAGCATGTCCCTGTTCTGTGTAGTCTTCATTTATCCACTGTTTGTGGCCAGTCAAATAAGAGCTTTTGATGCTGCCAGGTCTGACAATTTTTGTCCAAGAAATCTGCTTCCCACACTGCAAGAGTAAAACTGTTCTAAAAATGAATTGGCACCAAGGTTCACTTTAAAATGAACTTGATCAAATTGAAATTATAAATGCTGAAAGGGAAAAGCAGGCATAGTTAATACAGGGAGAGATTAGCAACTCGCTACTGGGAAAAAAAAATCTACAAAATCAGTAAAGGGGGCCTGAAAGAAAAGAAATATGTCAATACTGGAACTGCATGTAATCTTACCAACCAATGGCCATTGTCACTGTGTAGGAGTTTACAAAATGGAAGTACATTTGAAGCCTTGGGCACTGGAGACTCAGTGTATTCATACTGACCTGCAGATTGCACTAAAAATCACCTGTTGGTTACATGTTACTCTGTCCTACAGTGGAGACATAAAAGTGTTGCAACTCCAATCAAAAGGCAGTAAGTAATTAATTTACACTTTGTGATATTCATATTTCACATAATTTGTTTGATAATATTCAGACTATCAATAAAAAACACTGAAGGGAGACATTTGTTTCCAAAATATCTCTTCATTAAAGCATAGTGGTCCCTTACATTCTTCGCTACTATAGTTTTCTTCATTATTCAATAACACTTTCAATCCCCACATGTGTGACTTTCATTATTACGGATCATTTTTCCTTAGGATGTGTGATTTAATTTTAATGCAGGAATCTAAATCAAAATCCTTTGCTATTTAGTGCCTCTCTGGTGTAATAAAAGAGAGTAAGGCTTAGCCCTCTGCTTTTGTGCTCAGAAGCATTTTGCCATGTATTTGAATTATGATAAAATCAATTGGAAGTGCTTGACAGTGAAAAGTAAGAAGAAAGTTTCTCTATATGAAGCTGGAGAATAATTACAGGGGGGTTTTTTCCAGCACAAAAATGCTGCAGGCAAATAGCTTGTTAATTCAGCATCTACCACCATTTAACCTTGTTTGTCCTCTTGTTGATAGAATAACACAATTAAAAGGCTTTCCCTTTGAATTATCAGTGTCTGAAGTTAAAATGGTTTGTGTTTTATGAAAGTTGTGTTCTCTGTTAGTTCCATAAAGGCATGTCTGAATTGTTCACTGAGGCTTACTCACTCTTAGCATCTCTGGGACTATAGCACCAATGAAAGCTTTTCTCTTTCTGGCACATAGCCAAAGTGAGCCATGATCTAATACTGCAAATTATTTTTCTCTTTTACTCTGGGGAGCTACTGTGTTAAAAGCTAGCTTCCTTTCCTAGCTCCAGGAGAGTGAGGCACAGACAGGTGTAGCCCATTTCACTGCACTGAAACCAGACTCAAGGCTCTCCACAGTCAATGCTTCAGTGAAGGAGAACGAGTACATTTTTCCTTACTCTCCATTTTTAAACCATGGCCTAATCAGCTGCTTCACAAAAGTGTCTCAGCTGGGGAATATTTTTTTTTCTTTGTCTGAATACAAAAATGAATACATGGGAAATTATGAAACTGAAAGAATTGTGTCATTTTTACCTGGGTGCTGTCTGTCAGTCCTGGCATGATCTGGAGCTTGAAATTCAAGAAATACAAATTATGTTAAAAAAATCAAACTTCATTACAGATAATGTTAAGCAAAAATACTTGCTCTAGGACTTTTATTACATTGACCTCAGGTTTTCATGCTATTTTCATGACAGTTCACCTTAAGTTGGTGATTATAGCTGAGCAGCTGCCAATTTTCTATTTCTAAAGGTAGTCCAGCTGCTGATCCTGTTGTTCCAAATGATGCTCAACACTTCCATTGCAAAGAGTTTACTAGATTGTAATATAACACTTGATACTTGATAGTCACCTTCCTCCCTCTATAAGCTTAAATGATCCTCTGAGGCCTCTGCAACATATGCTAGAAACCTGTCAGCTCTCAGGAGATAAGCAAGACTGGATTCAGGAGGTGGGTACTTCCTTTGGTTCCATGGCACGGTGGACCTTGCTGTTGGATAGTGGGGTCTGTTCCTCTAACTGTGTCCCTGAGCCCTTCCTTTGGCCTGATGGGATTTTGGAGGTAACATCCATTTCTTCAGGGTGATAACAAAAGCCATCACTGATGCTTTATTCCAGTTTTGTGATGGAATAAATGACATCATTAAATAGGTGCTGTGAAGAATCAGCTCCTAATATCTTACAGAATAGATGCATTGTTGAATCCTTTACCATCTGAAGTTCTTCTGCTTGAGTAGGGTTGAAAACTAGCTTTGATGTGACATTCTTTGCTTTCTGTTCTTCCCAGCAGTGTGCTCTCCATTTCTGATGTCTGTCACTTTCCAACTTGTCATGAGTGTGTCTCTGCAAAGATGAAGAAAATTAAACCACACATTGCTCCACTGTGCCCTTCCCACCAAATTCTCTCATTAAAATCAGTCCCCCAATCGCACAAGATATGGGTCTCAGAAGCCATGTTTTGTCCATGTTTTGACTTCTAAAACCTTCTGTCATGTCTGTCCCTTATTCTGAACTTCTTCCCCTTCATACTGGGAAGCACTCCTTTCCTTGTGAATGATAACATGTAGGGTTTTTTGTACTGATCACAGTGAGAGCTTGTTTCCAAATGCTGCTTGGACCATACAATTGTAGCTGAGATGTTAACTTTTTTCTGTGAAGCTGTCTCGTACAAAAAAGTACTTACGCAGAATTTCTGGATGTCTCCAGTTTAAGGGAGCTGGCCTACACCTCCCCGGCTATGAACAGGATATGCTTTAACAACATAAAGTGTCAAAGGAAAAAAAAAAAGAATGTTACAGTAAAAGGGAAAAAAAGTTGCCATCTTTAGCAAAGGCAAAAAAAGGTGGAGAACTCCTATAACAGTGCCATACTTATCCAGTGTGATAATAGTGTTTGGGCCTTCAGTTTGTTTCCATGATATCTCACATACTTGCCAAGGCCCATACAGAGGTTTCTGGTGAGACTTTTAAATGAACAGTTGTCTGACTCTTGTGCAGTAATTAGCTTGAGCCTTTTTGCCCATCAGTCAGACGACTCTTTTCTCTGACACATGGTTTTTCCCAGTCCTTCTTCACTTTTCAATTTGGCTGTGCAAACAGTATTTTTGCCTGGTACATTTGCTATACAATTTCCCCCAAAATATCTTAGGCTGTAAATAAATTAATGAATTAATTTTAATTAGGATCAGGAGAAATTCCAGACAATTCATATTGTAATAAAAATGACAGAAGAAAGAGTTTAAAAGTCTCTTAAATAGGTAATTATGCAGAGATTGTTTGAAAAAGTATCCTAGGTACATAAGATCAACCAGGCAAATTTAGTTTCCATATTCACCTGACATGTAAATGCACTGCAAAGATAGAGATGGTATTTGGTTTAGGTCATCTTTCTAGCTGCAACTTATAAACACTTTCTAAGTCCCATATTTTCTACTTACAGCTTTGTGGTTTCTTTTTTTTTAAGTTTAAATAGTTAAATTTATATATAAGGTAAAAAACATAATACAAAATTAATGCAAATTCCTGGTATTTACAGGCCCAGAAGTTTCAAATATTTTTTTTTGTATACAAAAGGACTATGTATACCATCATTCTATTGAATAGGAATTTTATATATAGGAAAACAAAGAAAGAAAAAGATTGCTCATCATCGCTTTAATTACCTGGCAACCTAAATCCACTGATCAATAAAGTGTGGTTTAGACTATTAGGTTCTTTGGTTTCAAGTCTTGCTTTCCCCCTACTTGATTCAACACATTTTTTTTTACATTTAATTTTGATCATCATGATAACTGATGATTTTTGTCCAGAAATTCTTTCAACCTATTGTTTTCAAAGCTAATTTCAGTTTGTTTGTGTGTTTTTGTTGTCATTGATGATGATGGTGAGCAGTATTAGTGATTGCAAATTGAGGAAAAGAATTCTAGTACCAAATGAAAGACTGTCAGCTCTGGCATCATATTTTTAAAGATAATTCATACTTTCACATTATTTAAATCACATTATTTAAATCACAGAATCACAGAATGGGTAAAGTTGGAAAGGACTATGGTGAGTCATCTGGTCAAATCTCCCTGCCCAGGCAGGGTCCTCCTAGAGAACATTGCACAGAATTGCACTTAGGTGGTTCCGGAATATCTCCAGTGAGGGGGTCTCCACAACCTCTCTTGGCAATCTGTTCTAGTACTCTTATTGCTTGGCACCATCAAGAAGAGCCTGGTTCCATCTTCTTGTCACTCTCCCTTTATATTCTTACACACAATGATGAGGTCCCCTCTCAATCATCTCTTCTCAAGTCTGAACAGGCCCAGCTCTCTCAACCTACTCTTGTAAGAAGATACTTTGGTACCCCAATCATCTTTGTTGCCTTCAGCTGGACCTGCTCCAGCAGCATCATGTCTCTTGTACTGAAGAACATGGGACTGGACGCAGCATTCCAGATGAGGCCTCACCAGGGCTGACTAGAGGGGCAAGATCACCTGCCTTGACCTGCTGGCGATGGCATTTCTAATGGACCCCAGGACACCACCGTCCTTGGCCATAAGGGCACACTGCTGGCTCACGGACAGTTTGTTGTCCAACAGAACTCTCAGGTTCTTCTTCTCAGGGCTGCTCCCCAGCAGGTCAGCTCCCAGTCTGTGCTGGTGCCTCGGGTTATTCTTCCCCAGGTGCAGGACCCTGCATTTGCCTTTGTTGAATTTGATATGGTTCATCTCTGCCCACCTCTCCAACCTGTTGAGGTTCTTCTGAAGGGCTGCACAACCTTCTGGTGTATCCACCACTTCTCCCAACTTTGTGTTGCCTCTTCTTCTTCATCCAAGTATTTGATGAACAGGTTAAACAATACTGGGCCCAGTATTGAACCTTGAGGGACACAACCAGCCTTGAATTAGAGCCTGTGTCACTGATCCCTCTGGGATCTGCTGTTCAGTCAGTTCTCAATCCACCTCACTGTCCACTCATCGAGCCCACACTTCCTGATTTTGCCTATGAGGATGTTGTGAGTCAATGTAAAAAGCCTTGCTGCAGTCAAGGTAGGCAATATCCATTGCTCTTCCCTCATCCATTTAGGTAGTTGTTTCATTGTAGAAGGCAATCAGGTTAGTTAAACTTTATTTACCTTTAGTGAAGCCATGCTGACTACTCCTGATCATCGTCTTGCCATTCATGTGGACAGAGATCGCCTTTAGAATGAGGCACTCAGTCACCTTTCCAGGGATTGAGGGGAGGCTGACTGGCTGTGAATTCCCTGGGTCCTCCTTCTTACCCTTTTTGAAGACCAGGGCGACATTACTTTCTTCCAGTCCCCAGGCTCCTCTCCTGATCTCCACGACCTTTCAAAGACAGCTGTAAGCGGTTTAGCTAAGACATCTGCCAGCTCTCTTAGCACTCGTGGGTGCACCAAGTATATTAAATGTAGATTTTATAGCTAGCATTGGTATTGGGTTAGCACTGTGCCAACAACAAACAGCTTTCCTGATGAAAATAAATCAAAATTGTTTTAGGTAAAGTCCACCTTTTCTTCTGTTAGGATCTGACTGTTTCACAGCTTCAACCCTTGCTGTTTATCTGCCAGAATGGTCATGGACCAGACATTTCTTCGATGTGGAAGAGTCTGGTTGGACAGAGAAAACATTCTGAATGTCTCTCTACAAGCTGAAAAATGTTTGGTTCAATCTGCTACTGTTTTATAGCCCATCATATGCACTCATTCAGCTTTTAGGAATGCCATGAATTCTTATAGTCATAGCAGAGTAGTTTATAACAGAAATATATTTTTTCCCCTGGGGGAATTATCTGCAAAAACATTTTTTTCAAGTATATATTTTTTTCACCAGAATAGCAAAGGGTTTGAGGATGTGGCTCTATTTGTTTGTTTTGGGTTTTTTTGCCTTTTACTGAAGAATTTCAAATTGGAAATAATACATTCCAGTCTCAGAAAGAACATTTTAAAGAACTAATTCTTTTTTTATTCAGTTAGGAAACCAGCCATGGAATGCCATCTCCCTCAAGCAAGAAAACAGTGCAATATGGAAAATGCCATGGTTTCCATGGTATACTCCTGCAGATTGATCCTCTGAGAACAAACTTTAGTCAAATTATAAATAAAAAGAAACAAAGTATAGCATACAATGTAAATATTTTAATTTTTAATGCCTATTTCAGAAGGAAACAGATAATTTTCAATTAAAAAAAAGTTTGAGATCTAATTTTGTATTAGATAATAAAGTAAATGGAAAAGAATTCATACATTATTCCTATTTTTAATTTATTTCTATAATGCACTTCTATTTAAGTTTTAACCTTCTAGGTCTATTCTGGAACAGGATCAAGATGCTTTTAAGAAATGTGGTCCTACAAGCTCATAGGAATAGGGTTTCTTTCTTCTTATGTTATCCCTTCTTGCTTGTTTCACTTGAAATATCTTGGAAATGGTGTCAAAGTTGATGTATTTATGGATGCTGACTGGTGGTAGGTGCTAGGGGAGTAAATACTTCCTCCAGGCTGTGCCTACTGCATGACACACTTCAAGACACTACAACAGTGTTACAATCCATAGTGCCATGCATAAGGAGTAGCCAGAAGAATAATAATTCATATCCAGGATATGTCATTCCTAGAAATGATTGCTTGTAGGTAGATTTTATGAAGTCCTGTACTTACCATCCTGGATGCCCTTTGAATATAAGTAAAATTTCATAATTCATGTGAATAGTTTAGAATAAGAGCATTCTGAAGTTTTCATACAATATCTACATTCTATTTCTTTAAATTTAGAAAAAAGAAAAAAAAAAAAGAGACCTCTATTCTTTCTTTCATTTTCCCAAGCTTTTGTCAGTGCTTTCAGAATGCATCAGCACTCTGAGACAACACCCTGTCCTCATTTCTACACATTGTTTGTGTACCAGGCTCAGAACTGCCATTTCAAATCATAGTACACTGATTTTTAATGTTCTTCTAATTTAGGCTAAAGATGTAGAAATCTTAGTTCAGTTAGACTGTATGCTGACCTGCATTTGAACTTCTTACCAGCTGCTCTTAGGTCTCTGACAACAATCCTTTTTTAAAAACCACAATTAAAAAAAAAGATACATTATAGGCTGGTTTTAATTATGTTTTAACATTATTTTTGTTCAGTCACTTACAAATATGTACTTTCAAAATGGTTGTAAGGGACACAGAATTTAAACAGATGCAATAATCTCACTTACTTCTGTCTCATTCGCTCTTTAGATCTATTGCTGTTATCTGATTTACTAAGACATAGCAGCTGGTATGGCCTTTTTGAGCTCGCTTTGCAAGATTAAATTCTACCACCTTGACCTAGCATAAATATTGAGAAGTGGCACAGCCCAGGTTCATCATGGGATCTGGTGCATGAAATTAATGCTGGAAAGTAGGATAACAGAATGACAGTGACATGGATGTGTCGGTTTGGATAACCCAGGAGTTCTGGAAGAGGGGAAAAGTTCAGTGAGACAGTATTACCTTACTCTTCCCACACAAGCTTTTTGGGGTGGAGAGGAGTAGTGGGAATAAGATATTACCATATTTAAAAGTTGCTGATATGCTCCAGAAAAGGACACTTATGAAGCTTCTTGCAGTCCTCTGATGTTACAGTTTGCACTTTGTTCAGTTAGCAAAAAGAATAAAAATCCTCCTGAAAAAGTTAGAACAATGAAAGTGGAAACTGGTCTTGTGATATCAATAAATGAAGCTCCCTTCACTGGATATTTTAAGCAAGCATAGACTGCAGAAATAACTCTTTTTTAAAATTTATTTCTTTTTTGCCTTTTTTTTAAACCGGAAGTATGACTAAAAATGAGGATATTTTTAGAATATTTTTATTATTCTTACAGAGCCAATTTTAGCTTAACCTTCTCGTTCTAAGGCACGTTGGAAAGCTGCAAAAACTGTTGTATTCTTGGTTTAATTCCCAGGGGCATACTGGCATACTACTTTCACAAGACTGCCTTGAGCAGTATTCTGTAAACTAAATGATGATTATGCATATATGAGCACTGGGCCAATAAAGCACAGAATTTGCCATTCACTTTTATAACTGCTGTGTGCCATCTCTTCCTATAAAAGGCAAAGTCTTCCTTTTATATTAACATGCTGAAGAAATTAAAAATCAACTTGAAAACCTCTGTGTGAAAATATGCACACAAACAGAGTTTAAATTAATCATGTATTCTTTGGTGGATGCAAGCAAAAAGGAATGATTTGTTTGATTTGGTACTATAAATTTTAAGGCACTAATATATTTCCAAACTGGAATTTTGCTGTTTGTTCAAACTAGACACTGTAGCTTCTAATAAAATAATAATTCGGTCTACAGTAAATGTCATTCTGTAGTGCTGTTCAGAGCGTAGGCTTCTAAAGGGCAAAATCGACTCAATTTTAAAAAAGAAAATTTACAAAAAACCCCACCTATAACAGATGCTCTAGCATATGGTTAGGTTTAAGTGAGTGCATAGTTGAGCACAGAAAATAAATAAGGGCATGACAAGACTCCCCTCCCCCTTCTTTTGCCCCATAGATACACTAATCACATGGTCACCAGATGGTATATACAGAACTTTGAATGCCATACAATATTTATAGTCACCAATTTGCAGCCTTAAAGTCAGAATATTAAATTGTTTATTTCATATGGCAGAAAAAAGGCACTTTAATGCTGTTTATTTTTGTTGTCATTACTATTCAGAGCCCAGAGAAGAACTGATTTGTGCAACTGAAATGGGCAACCATGCCTTGAAATTGCCTTGGTGATCTTGTGGTCTTGATGAAGATAGAAAAGCCAGTTATGAATCCATTACTCTGGAAACCTCTAACACCTTGAGTTGAAAAGCACTGGATTTAATTTTGTTGGAAATCTGAGGAAAGCTGATCAGGTTCCCATCGTGCCACAGGATCCCTATGAGCAAGTATTGCAAAAATGGCTTTGCTCCTGACCCCACCATCACCATTATCCCCCTGTCTCTCTCTGGTGGAGATGATCACATTGCACAGACGCCAAGGTAGTGTCTGGATCCTATGGAACTTATTCCCAAAATCTAATTTTCTTCCTAATTATTATAGGAGTAACAGCCGTGCTGGATGTCAATACAGTATCTTATTTGCTCTTACTACTGGAGGCCACAAGAGGGAGAAGAAGATAACAAAGCCTCGGCATGAGCGGTTGCATGCTCTAAATCATCTTTCATCTCCATAAAGTCAGTCTGCTCTTCCAGTTTCCTGGATTCAAGTAAATGATCATTAAGCTTTTAAAAGCTGAACATGTGAAAATCACAACTGAAAGGTAAATGAAAATGACACTGGAGCCAACGTTCACCTTTATGCTGCACTACACTGTGATCAAGGACTGGATATTTCTACAGGAAATAATACTAAATACCTCAGACAAGAAAAAAAAAATTAAATACTTTAGTACAAGTAAGAATCTAATTAACCAGAACACATTTTCTGCCTTGAACACATTTACAGCAAAACAGTGTGTATGGTTTTCCCTGAGCTAAGATACTGCAGAAGCTTGCGCAGACTTTGGGGGTTTTGAGCCTTTATAAATTGAAAGATAAATATTCAGCTATATTTGTCGATGTGCTTTTATATCTCAAGAAACTAATAATGCCTACTCTGTCTATTTTAAGGAAGTTAACTTGCATTACAGCACAAATTTCTCAGATGCAGTTGTATAAAAAATGCAACATTGTTATTATGAATATGTAGACTTGAAAAAGCAAAATGTAGGAAAGGTACAGTGTTTCTACTAGACACTATATCAGCCCTGCTAGTATTAAAAAGGCGAGAATTATATAGGTGTATAAACATCTTTTAGAGTGTTTATGTAACCATTCTCACAAGTTCACACTGAGACCTTTAGTGAAGACACTGTTTAACAACACTGCTGAAGAAAGTATGTAAAAATGACAAATAAAACATATCCTGGGCTATAAAAATACCCTTTTGTGTCTTCCTTTTGGTTTATTATTTGAATGCTTTGTTGGTAACATTGTTTGAAGACCACCAAGGGACTGTGTCAATTCATAATGTTGCAACACTGAAAATAATGTGTTTGATTTATTTTTAATGTGAATACAGTAGTGAGTTTGTTTGTCAGAAGCCATGGGAAAAAAAGTTGAATACTATAAATTATCAGGTTTTATTTAATGCAGTAGGAAATTTAATTAGATCATAAACAGAGATATGATTTAAAAATGCACTTTTAGGTGTAATAAAATGATATTAAAATGTTCTGCTCCTATAAGCAGAATATGTGCATGTCTAGTAAAATTGTAAAGCTCCTGTTGAAAAAAATACAGTGTGGAGAGGAGTGACAATAAAAAATAACACAAACTGCATTTTTTCACAGTAAACGTTATTCTGTTTCGGAAAAAAAAAAGTATTGTCTCCACTTTCTTTTTCTGATATAAAAACAATAATCAGAAAAAAAGAAGTGAAAATAAATGGGCAGAATAGCTTGATGATTTCAAAGGTTGTGCTTAATCTTGAGCAAGTACTCACAAAAGACCAATTAAATTACATATGCAGATCTCAGTAACAGGAAACCCAATCATTTTAGTATTTAGTTGTGAATGACAGCATGGTCTCAAATTATACTTTTTTTCTCTTTTTTTTTTCTTTGGAAATGTAATTTTAAATTATAAATCTCATTTCTAATTTATTGGAAACAAAATACATATTTTCATCAAAAAAAACTGTAGGGTTTTTTCACCTCTCAGTTTGTCAATCCCATACTTTTTCTGTCAAGTCTCTAGTGCAGATCACTTAAGAGGTAGACAGTCAATCTCAAGAAAAAAAGATGAAAATAACTTTGCCTCAATGCAACCAGAGCAGTAATTTTGTCTAAATTTGCTTGGACTTCAGTATTTTCTTCCAAGTACATTTTTGTTATTTGCTTTCTAGATTCAGACATCTTTTAGAGATCTAGGAATTAAAGTTTTCAAACTCAGACATTTTATAATTAGCTATTAAGAAAAAAAAAAGCATCCTCTTCAATTTTCCCATTTCTAATGTCTTCAGGTCATTGTCATGGTGCTATAGCCATTATTTCATCTTTCTTATTTAGCCTGTTAACAAGCTTAGATGGTAGCTATATTTACCTAAAAACTATACAGAGCAGCTGTACAGAAATGTGCCTTTTTTGTTTGTTTGTTTGAATTTTTTGTTTGGTTTCGTTTGTTTTTTGTTTTACTTTGGGGGTTTTTTGTTTGTTTGTTTTTTTTTCTTTTACTGAAGAGGGTTGCAAAATATTCTGGAAACTCTAAACCAGTCCCAAGTACAACAAACAGTAAGTGTCACTGCTTACCAAATGACAGATGCTTTGCTGTTGTGACAGAAATAGTTGTGTGGGCCACCTGGAAGACTACAAACCACCACCAACTTGCAAACCACTGTCATAAATATTCCTTGATTTACCATCTGCTTTTATGAAATGTCCCTGAAATAGAATATCTTAATGGAAGTATGGATAGGGGTGGCTCAGTCTGAAACTTTTTCTGTGAGTTCAGTGAAGGAATAAACCACAGCTGCTCTGTGTATGTTGTGCTGTTATCGTTTTTTAAACCTGTACTTTGCCTGTAATAAATCCAATTTACACTGGATTTCAGCTTTTATAGTATCATGCTGTATTTTTATGCACTATTCTTATTTTTTCTTAACAAAATAGTTGTTAGCTCTCAAAAAATGCAAATACATTTCTCAAATTGCTAGTATTTCTATAACATCAAATAACAGAATATTTATGATATAAATTTTAGGAAAATATGCTGTTGAGTACAGACAAGTGTGTGTTTCCTAGATCAGATTTATAATACTGTAATAGATTTCAGTATACAGACGTTGCTCTTTATCAATTTGTAGAGAGAGTTATTTATATGCAAGTCTTAGTCTGTAAGGAGAAGTTTTGTAGGAAAGTCTTAAATTAATAAAATATCTTTTCAGAAAATTCTGAAATGAACAAGAAAGAAGTTGGCAGGAATACTTTTTTGCATATATCATTACTAAAAGGTTTTAAATGATATAAAGGAAATAGTCACTTTTTGATTAAATCTTATTAAACTCCATGGGTTTGCTCAATGACCACCAAAAATATGTTTGATTCATAAGACCGATTATAGGATTTTCCTGAGACTACTCATTTGGAGAAAGATTTGAAACCCAAAATTGAAGACATTTGCTAAGTGCTAAGGATAGCAAGAGAGAGGTGAACAGTTTAGCATTGGTAACTGCCATGTGTGCAGGTAAGGTCTGTTTTTATGCATCGTCTGAGCTTGTTGCTTATCTTTACAGACAGAGCTAATATTTGGTAATTTTTTTATTTGTTTGTAATTACCAAAATCTTTCCATTCTGCCTGTTTGTGGATTTTTTTCTGTTGTTTGTTATGTTGTGGGGTTTTTTTGTTTTGCTGTGTTTGTTTTTTTGGTGGTGTTGTTGGGTTTTTTTTTGTGAGTTCAGTTTTTTTAAAACTTTCTTTTTTTTGTTTTTAAGAAAAAAACACCTACATTCTATGCAAATATATGATCCTGCTCTTGAGCTTAAAGAGTTCAAAGTTTTGCACATGTATATGTGTGAGCATTAGTGGAGAATTTCTACATTCAGTGAATGAAGCAGAATTTGCAGGGAGAAACAGCTGGTGATCAAAAAATTCATTTGCAAAGAATACTGGCTGGAAGCAGTTTCCAGTCAGATATGCTTGAGTAGGCTGAAGGCTGGCAGGGCAGAGATGCTCTTGTTGGAGTTAAGCAGCAGACAGAGCCACATCCAAGAAGCATACAGAGGAGTTGAAAAGTTCAGAGTAGGCCTTAAGCATTCCAGTATTTTAGGAGAAGAAAGATTTCTACTTTATTTTTATCAAAGAGTCACTGTAAAAAATATCCCTGTTATGGAGTATATAATGATAACAGATACAGTTTTCCTTGCTGAGTTGGTTTTATTCCTTCTCAGATTTTTTCTTGTGTTTCAATTCTATTACCAATTAATTCATATAATATAGTTAGGAAAAGATATATATACACTTTTAAAAGCCAGTTTTGCCTGGGTTGTGGAAACTGGAGGGAAAGTGGTATAATTTTGTGATATGTGTGGGATAGAAGACTATTTCTTGTGCAAGCATAAAATGAAAAGGTAAAAAATTTTTTCCATTGTGTAATAGCTTATTTGTAGAAACTATCATATGGAACATCACACGGAAATATCCTTTCAATTATTAAATAAAAAGTTTCATAACATTATATAAAAATAATTTAATGCTATTTATTTTAACTCAACCCTTATGTGGTGATAACAGCTCTGACTTTCCTGCTGCAGTTTGTAAGAGAATATTAAACTCATGATATGGGTACCTAATTTCATGTGAGTTTTTAATAATTTATCTCTTTAAAAATAATTCCTATAATTATAAAGCTTACAGAAGTTTTTTTTTTCTATTAATATTTTTATTCTAGTCATTTATGCAGGTAAAAATGCTTCAAATCTGTATCCTCAGTAACTTCTTACTAAGGGAATAGATGGAGGGTTGTGTTTGTGAGTATATCAGAACTAAGCTCAAAGCTGGCACTACTTCTAAATCCATTCAGTGCAATTTTAAAACAGCATTTTATGTATTGACAGACACAAATACATATATTTAAAGAAACTTTGATGCAGACCTCCTGCCCTTCAAATAAACCAAATTTAAAAATACTATTGTCTCTTAAGACAGTGCCAATAATGAATCAAGTTAAATACGGTAATGGTATAAATTATAAGAAGTGATATATTTAGTCCCATCATGGAGACTGACCTCCAGGATAAAGCTGAGGGGAAAAACAGTGTTGCCCTTTGCCAACATTGTGTTCAACAAAATTTTATATGAAAAGTTACCCATAAGACTAAGCAATCTTTCCCTACATGTAAAATAGCTTTTCTATTTCAGAAAGACATACTCACTTGTGAGACCACTATGGTCACATAGAGTGCAAGAGAGGCTAGTCAGAACATGAACTTATTAAGAGGATGGCAAAGAGCCTTAGTCTTTCTGTTTCCCAAGGTCTTGACACGTTTAGCAAGCTCTGCAGTCCCATGTCCTGTAACAGAGACACACATGCACATCTAATTAGACAGCTAATAGATCAGTCTTTGGGCTTGGCTCTGTAACCCCAAAGTAAATAAGCAGTAGTTTTTTTCCCAGCTCACCTTGTGGCCCTCACCTGCTTTTTCAGAGTCAGTCAGCAGCCCTTGAACAGCTGCCTGAATGATGCAGGTATAAAGGGAATTTTGATGAGATGATGGTGTAGAATTTAGATGGACCATCTTTTATTTCTAAAGTGGTCAGCAAATATTAAAGTCATTAAAATGAAATAAAAATAAATTTGTCTTTATGGATTGCAGCTCCTTTATGCCCCAGCCTTGCAAAGAGCTTCATGTAGGCAGGTAATTTTGGTTAAGTACATCTTGTTTGCTGACTTCTTGCAAGATTATAGATTTCAACAATGTGAAAATGTCAATACACAGATCCTCCTTTTGCCTTGGAAATTATTTTACTTTCAGTCAAAGCAATTATTTACTTTTTTAACAGAAGTGTAAGACTGACTTTTCGTGCCCATGAGTGAAGTCATCAAATTATGTTACTTACTTGGGTGAAATTTCTCCACAAAGAGAAAGACAGATGAAGATTCCTCAAGACAGAAGGGCAGTTTCTGGTGTGTGCTATGGGTGAAGTCAGAGGACATGGTACAAGATCACTTCCATCTCTACTGTTGTTTTCGGCAAAAAATGAAAATATAGTGTCAGAAATATTTTACTATTCAACTTTTGCTTACAACAAAATATTTATTCAAGGAAGGCAAGGGAAAAAACGCTATAAAATTCTTACGGGAACCTTTTATGGTTTGAAATTATTTGTGGCTCTTAAAAAAAATTTCAGTTCAATGCCCATTATCTAAGGAAAAGCACCCATAAAAGAGATAGAAATCCATAACATTCCCTGACAGCCCTCTGATTTTGGTAGTTCCAGGGCCCACAGAACTATTTGTTTTTTATAACTTTGGTAGATATACAGGCTGAAATTTTCTTGTTCACTGTCTATTGCCAATAATATTTTGTCATAGATGTCCTTTTTATGTATTTACCCTGCTACGAATAAGAAACAGAATATATATAGTCTTTAAATATAATGAGGGGAATAAAGTTCACTGTCTGCTTATAATTAAAGCCAGCTTTATTTTTGTTCAAATATTTCCATCCCAAGGAAGAGCAGTATTTTTTTTATTAGATGATGTTTATAATTTAGAACAGTTTTTTAAGAAGTGAATATAGAAGGAGAGAGAAGGAGACGGAAGAGAGATAATACACTGATATATTTTTTCAGTAGGATACATCACTTTGACTCAGCAGAAACAGCCTCTTATTCCAAACACTCCAATTTTTTGTATGGTGTATGAGTTTACTTAGCTGAATGGCAGGCACTCAAGCTAGTGCCAGAGGTTTGAGGCGAACACTTGTGTTTCCTCCCTTTAGTGAATGCTGACATTTTTAAAGGCAATGTCCTGCCATTTCTGTTCAACAGGGAGTACTTCAGTACCCACTCTGCAGTGCTAACAGCCCTCAGCAACTGCTCACTACTCCTGTGCAGGAATGGTCTCTGCCATTTTCCCATGAGCACAAGGGAAAGCACTGAATTTTATAAATTGTCAACTGTTTAGCCTATTAACACCAATAATCCGTAATTATATATTCTAATCCGATGTAGCAAATTCTACTTAAAAATCTGTTTACCAAATCTCTTAAAATAATTTCTAATAGTGTTTAATGGTAGCACTGCAGACCCTCTCTTGCTAGGAATCCCTCAGATTTTACCAGTATAATTTCCTTGCCTTCTTGACTGTACTGTTCCACATCTTTCTTTTGTTATGTTTTATAGAGCTGGCAGAGCACAGAAATAATTCAAATTAATCAAAGAAACTTTGACTTGAAAGAATGTTTCAAGCTCCAGCACTTACCTTCTTATGTTTAGGAAATAAAGGCTTATATTTATTTTTCTTTAAAAGTGCTTCAGTGTTTTTAAGTGCTTCAGTTTCTGACTCAGTTCTACACATAAGGTTTTTTTGTTTGTTTGTTTTTTGCCTTTCTGAGGCATAGTGATATCTAACCTTTGGAGATTAGCCTCTTTCTCACAGTTTCTAAAATACGTGGTATATTTTGCTTTAAAAATCTGACTTTATTATTACTCCAGTAAGTAGAGATTTATCTCCACATTTCCAATTGAATAAATTGAGTTTAAAATGTAATTAGTTTCATTAATTCTATTTCTGGAAGAGATATACAAAACCATAATGGCAATTTGTGTTAGATATGTTCAACTGGACTATGACAGAATTATTTATGTGTGTTTGACAAAGCTTTAGAGATGTACAATAGGTGTGTGTAAATCTTTTAAAAGCTACTTTAATCCAATCTGATTTTTTCACAAAATGGATTCTCTTTAAATTTCAACTCTTAAAGATTAGAAAAAGAAAAAATGTAATTGTTGGTATACCACTTCCCAAGCTTCCCAAATTGGAATGTTTTATAGTTTTTATACCATATCTAATTCTCTGTAGATATTCATGTGCTTTTAGGGAAATAAATGCATACCATTCTTGGGATTCATCAAATATTTTTTTCTTATTCACCATCTACGGTTCCAAAACTGTTTTGGAGTCATGGATCACATTATGTCCACTTCCAACTGCATAGTAATTTTGGCTTCTATGGTTGTTATTTCTGAAATTACCAGAAGAGAAAAGAGCTTCTAATCTGTCAGTAGCCTGATCTAAAAAGTTTTTTAAAAAGTAGAAAATCTTGCAGTTTTTGCAAGGTTTTTCTATAACTAACCAAGACAATGTTTTTGTCTTCTCGAGTTTAATTTAACTGTAGGTCTCTTTTCCTTTTAGTTTCAACTTGTCTATGCATTTTTTTATATGGGAAATAGAGACAGAAATTAGTGGAACAATATTCAGTTGCTGTTGTCATTTGAGTGAGTTATTCTTTTTTGAAAAAGCATTCTTCAGATCTTAACAATTATTATTTGATGTTAATGTTTAGAAATAAATGGTATATTGGTGATAGTGGAGGAAATCAGGGAATGCTATTGCACTCACTCCCATAATTATTAGGAAAAATAAGGATACTACTACTAAGCAAAAAGACCCGTGATTCAAGTTGTTGTCCTCTCTGGCTTCCGTTTGTCTCCAAGTGATTTTGAACTCTATAGCACAGTTAAACTCTTTCTACAAGAATCTGTTAAATAAGCTCTTATGTTTCATGTTTTTATTACATCTCATTGCACCTTAAGTTTTAATTTGATAAGCCAGGACTAGCAGGAAGGTTTTTCCACTGTGTTTAAGGACATTTTCCCCCTCTTAACATGATTAAGAATAAGACATTTTGCCATTGCCCTCTTCAGATTGTGCTGGAAGCAGATGTTAATATTTTATATACAATTTTCCTTAACCCATAATTGGCAATAAAGACAAAATAGTGTTATGTTTCAAGATTCCTCAGTATTAACTAATTAAACCAGCAGCAGGCCTCAAGCATGGGACAATGGCAAACTTTCAGATGAATTAATTTTATGGAAGACCAGCTGAGTAATTGGACTCCAATTACAGGCTGTTTAGCTCCCTCATCACCTTCACATATAATTAAATTCAATTGGTTGATACAGCTTCTATTTTTATGAGGGCACTTACAAGCTTTTTGAACCCCACTGTGACTTTGGATCTAGGCCAATCAATTATTACTCATTTCTCTTTCAAATGGAAATTCTCTAGATTAGTCATATCTTCTGTAATGCATTGCTTGCATTTAAAAGGTCTGTCTATAGCACAGCGCAGCTGAGACACGGATGAAGAGAAGTGTTTATAGATATTTTTATTCTACAAGCAATATATAGTATGCAACTACATGTTTGTCATGGATATTGAACGTTTTTATGACCTGTCTTGAGAGATATGATGTTATATACTGTGGGTTTGGTTTACTGTATTATTATATTTGCAAATGGCATGCTTGTTCATGTTACAAATGATTGCTGAAATTGCTCATTAGATCTAAAATTGTCTTTATTGGCATGTAAAAGTAAATCATTATGTATAGTTAGCTGATAATCCCTTAGTTATCCAGCTTTCCTTCTTTAATTTCACTAATTTAAAAGGAAAAAAAAAACCAAAAAGACCCCCAAAACAAACCCAAAAAACAAACACCAAAGTACAAACAACTTAACCCCCTAAACTGCTGTTTATTGAGAGAAAAAATTTAACAGTCCTGCCTTTTGAACAGATTCACTACCTTAAGTAAAGTGACTAAAAGAAAAAAAATATAAAAAAGTTTCTATTTTAAAGCATTTGGTTTTGAATTAGTACATATTTTCAAGTGCAAGCAGAAAATTAATTTATAAGTGTGTTTGTAACATTTTACCTGTGAGTAGTCTATAAGGAAATTAAACAATTACTAGAACAGATATGGCACTTTTGCCTGTTCTTAGTATATTGGTTTCAGTGTATTTATTTCCAAAGAGAGCAATATATCATCACTGATAAAAAGGAAGCAGAGAAGCAATAGTGACATCAGTGATCTTTTCCAGCTCTACTGAGTGATCAATAAAGAAAAAGACAGTGTCAAATATGAAATATTACTTTTCTTTAGACCTTTCAATTAGGGAAATATCAAACCTATTTGTTTCATCCTTAAACTCTTGAATTTGAATACAAGCAATTGATTAGCTATGTAAAGAAAAAAAAACACAGACATAACCAAATTACAAAAAAGTTTCTATGAAACTGTATTACTACTGATTGACTAGCAAAACAGAACATTAATGATTAGTGATGTCATAATAAATGCCAGAAAAGTAGTGTTCACCACCTTCTCTTTTGAAGTACTGCCATCATCCAGAATGCAGATAGTATACATGAGAGGGCATCTACTTCAGATCTTAACTGGTAAATTCCAACTTTTTTTCTGATCATTCTGTAGCTGAAAAAGTAATTTTATCCTGAGCAAAAGACTTCACCTTTTGTGTAGACACATGATATACAGCGGGGAAAAAACAATTCCTGAGGAAAATGTTTCTTATTGTTTTAAGTGGGACAGTCAGATGTTATAAGAGTATGTTATTAATACTACTTGTCTTTATTACTTTAGAGCAAAACAAAGGTGATTGAAATGTCATGATCATGTCAAGTCCAAGTTTGTCTTTTGTTTGTTTATTTGTTTCTCTTGCTTGCCTTTCTTTCTGAATATTTAAGGAGCAACTTTAAAAGAAAATTAGGACATCACATATCAAATCATTATTTTGACTTATCCTGCAAGAATAATTGTTAAATTGCTACCACTATTAATGTTGTAAATGCAGATAGAAAACAAATTTTTCATAAATAGCTCCTGTTTCAGATCACAGATGCTTTCAGTCAGATTAAGCAGGCGCTGAGGATGTGTTTGGTTCCCCAAGTCTAACTCATCCATCATCCGTTAATCCAGTTAATCTTGATGTCACCATGTGTTTATTGATTCTTGTTTATTTCTATGAGGACACAGCATTTGTGCAATAAACTTCACAACTAATAAGAGAGCACAGACCATTGCACTTGCAGGGAGTGCAGAAAATTAGTAGTGCCATCGCAGACCTAGTATCAACTCACTTGAAGTGGCAGTTAGGAAAGAAAACCCTCTAGGTATTATTTTTTTCCAAAGGGTAGAAGCTTTAAATCACAGTGCTCATTAGACTTTGTCATGATTTCATTGTTTTGCTTCAGCAGGCCTCTGGTGCCACATGTGTTTTGAAGACTTTTTTTCTCCCTAGATAGGTTAACTGAGATCAGAATGCACAATTGGCATTTCTTGTAGAGATACAGTCAAAATCGATTTGGTTTAGAAGACAAACTGTGTGGAAGGAAGGAAAGATCTCATTCAGGGTATAATTTTACAGGATTTGTTATTCACAAGTGAACAGCCACCTTTTCATGGATTTCTTTCTGAATAATAACAAGAATTAAAAAAGAGTAAGTTGGTTAACCAGTATTACACCTACTCAGGAAATATGAACAGGTATTAGAGGTTTAATGAAAACACTACCAATACCACCAAGACAGAAAAAAAGAAAAACCAAGATGAGAATTTCCAACTATTTTTAGAGCTAAGTATTCTGGACTTTTCTACACTTGTGTGAAATGAAACCTAAAGTGTTCCTGATCTGGCTCTGGCAGGAATTGACCAAACCACAGGCTTCTTAATTGTCCTGCCAACCACAGTTTTTGTCTCCCCTTTTTCACTGTTCTTCCTATGTCTCATGAAATGCAGCATATGCTGCATTTTGACAAAAAAAATCAAATCAGAAAGTAAAATTCCTTGCCTCCACATTTAGTTTCTTTGGTAGTCAATAGGCAGTTACATTGTTCCTTTAATAGTATAACTGATCTTAAATGTTGACTCCCAGTCTGCACAGCTTTGAACCATGCTAAATGGAGAAAACTTAAAGGGTAAGAGAAGAAAATCAACAAATGACCAGAACATGCACCATCTGTGTTTTTAGAAGCAAGTAGCTTTCTTTCATGTAAATAAAATGCAATTAGATATGAGGAAAAAATGACCTTTTGTATCTTAGAATAGAATTGCTTTTAAGTCTAATCCCTGCAATACAGTGTG
The DNA here is from genome assembly GCA_013396655.1 of Campylorhamphus procurvoides. Taxonomy (NCBI): domain Eukaryota; kingdom Metazoa; phylum Chordata; class Aves; order Passeriformes; family Dendrocolaptidae; genus Campylorhamphus; species Campylorhamphus procurvoides. The sequence goes on from WBMV01003351.1 coordinate 557,339, forward strand.
CTGGCAATGCAGCATGTTGCTTCTGCGGCTTCGAAGACACTTAAACTCCTGATTGTTGATACCATCAGTGTTCCCCTCCAAAAACATTCCTCATATACAGTGCAACAAAGAACAGTGTGTGCCCATGGCCTGAGCTTAACAAAGTGCATTGAGAAAGACGGCTTCCTGGGCAGAAAAGCACATCAATAACACAGTGGGAAGTGGCACCAACAGAAGGTAAACACGGGTCAGTCAGGGAAAGCTTAGTAGGTGGTGGGGCACAGATCTTCACATACAATGAAGGGAATGACATCAGAGAGATTCATCTTTCTCTGTGCTTGAATTCTCAGTTATTAACTAAGGCATAACATCATAAGGGACAACAAAGGCACAGAATCAGGCAGTTTTTGACTGCCTCGCAGATGGCACTTAAATGTAGATTTCAGTGCTGCTGAGAGAATGACTGTGGCAATTGTGTTAGCTGAACTGTTCAGCTCTGGGAAAACAAAATAAAACAAAACAAAAAAATCCAATGCCCAAGACCCCCCCTCCCCCTAGAAAAAAAAAATAAAAAAAGTGATGCATTAATGTTCTGGTTAAGAAAATATTATTCAGACATGTAAGCCACTAGGCTTATTCAGTTCTCTGTCATTATTTATTAGGTATATGTGAATGGTGTATAAGAGTTTCAAATATCCAAGCATAATTTTTCTGTCAAGGACTGGCAAGAAAATAATAAAAAATAGCGATTCCATGGATGTAGCTGCTTATATTTTTTAGCTGAGCAGGAAACCTTTTTTTAAATCTTTTTTATTTTAGCTAGATTTAGCAAGAGATGAGACTTCATTAGAAAAGTGGCTTTTCTTTTCCATGCTGCATTAAAGTGTATTCATCTCTAACCCTTTTTATTTATGACCTTTTTCATAATAGGGAAATTATTAAAGAATAGGGAAGAATTTAAATGCCACTCATATCAGATAGGAAGATCATTTTTACAAACTTTTTATTATGAAGAGTGTTTATTTATGGAATTGTTCACAGATTTTTAACTCACTATCTTGATTAGTGTTTTATATTTTATTGCAAATTTTAATTTGACTCATAAAGTTTAGACATGAGATTTCCATATATGAAACTTTTTCTACTTTTAAAGCTTAAAACAGTTTTGTAAATGTCATGGATTTTTTATAGCAGTGGTCTCTAATATTTTTTTAACTGTGCAATCCTGTCAATAAAAAATAATAAGCGTGCACCCCCAAAATATGAATATGTTTTTCTTTATACCTTATATGCATGCACTACTATGTTAGCATATATATAAAGCATACTTTATAAAACGTGCATAAAATTGGGTGCACACACCCCACTTTGGAGACCACTTCTTCATTAAAAAATTACCATCTAATAATCAGAAGTTTTATTATTTTTATCCATATTTAAGTGTTTTTCCAATTTTTGAAGTACTAGTTTAGTAAAAATTCCTGCAGAACCTATTCGGCTTCCCAATGAGACCTTTGTCCATGTCAGGTATCCATAACTGAAAAAGGCTATGATTTTAAAAGAATGAAAGAGTAACATGAAAGAAATCAGGAGGTGCATGTTGGAAAATGTGTTACTTAATGCTCAGCTTTGTTACAGTTCCAGTTATGTAGTAAAAAGAGAAGTCAAAGTAGATTTCCAGACCTGGATTATAAATTGTAAATTAGGCCACCTACAGAAGAAATCATAGCTAGCTAGAATGTCAGTCAGTCTTTTGCTCAGACAAGCAACATGTGTTTTTTCAAGTGCCTTTACTTATCTGAATAAATGAGTTTGTTTATCCAAAAAGAGTTCAGGAAACCAACTATTTTGTTTTATATAGATTTTCAGATGACCACAATCCAGGACTGAAACTGAAGAGCTGAGACATTTGATGAAGCAGACAAATGGATAGAAACCTGCTTCATAACTACCTTCGTGGCCTCTTTTACCCACTGAAGTTATGGCCTTTGCCAAATGAGAAAAGTTCATGACTGAGTGTCTTTGAAAAAGAACTGCATTTATCAAAAGTTATCTTTAAAAAATGAGAATATATGTAAGTATTTATATTTATTTTCTATTTAACATGTGTGACTATTATTTGAAAAAACAGACCAAATGACTCCATACAGGAAGGGTGCAATGAGGGACCACCCTAAACAAAGTTCCTTGCTGAATCTGTGGGCCTGTGAGAACAGAGTCCCGTAAGACAGATGTGTCAATTTGTTATCCTTTGGAAATATTTTATTACATTGATTATTCTTTTTTAATATATTATATATATATTTATTTTAAATGTTCACAGCTAGAAGAGATGAAAACACTTAGAATAAAAAGAACAAAAAGTTTGGAGGGGGAAAGAATTTAAAAACCTAATGGGAATTTCTGAATTTCAAAGGCTATATTGTTTATATGGCTTTTTTGTTTATATAGTCAATGGGCCTTTCCTAGAGTGATTTGGAGCATCTAAAGGTTGGAAATAAGTCTCTGGAGGCTCCATCAAGCAAATAAAGAGCTTAATTAAGGCACCTGCTCCAATATTGTTATCCCAGATCCTCATTTAGGTTGACCATGGTGAAACTTGATTTTTCATTTCTAAATACTAGGTTTCTTTGAATATTTTATGATCCATGGATGATGAGAAAAGCCAGCCAAGGGTAAGGAGACACTGAGATTAAAAGTAAAATGCATTGGAAAATGCTTAAGGAAAGTTAATGCAGGTAAAATGGCAGATATCATTCCTAGAGATATCTTGTTCTGAGAATCTCCTTTGAGAACTACATCAAAATTTCTTTGTCATTGTATTGGGTCTGGCTGAGATGGAGTTCATTTCTCCATGGCAGCCCTCACAGTGTGCTTTACATTGGTAGCTAGAAGGGTGTTGATACCACACCAGTGTTTTAGCTACTGGTGAACACAGCATCAGTACTGTAATATTCCCTCCCCAGTCAAGGGTAAGATTCTGGAAGAGGACACAGCCAGGCCAGCTGACCCAAACTAACCAAAGGGATATTCCATACTGTATGACGTCAACTCAGATATAAAAGCTAAGGCAAGGAGCAGGAAATGGGGGCATTCATTGCTTCCAGTGGCTGTTTGCTGAGACAAACAGCACGAGCATTACTCATGCTGAAGCCCTGAACTAGGGAAGTGGCTGGATGTCACTGCTGATGGGAAGCAGGGAATAAACCTTGTTATTTTTTGCTTTGTTTTTGTGCAAGTAAGATTTTGCTTTTTGCTTCACTAAACTGCTTTATCTCAACCCACAAGTTGTTTTTCATCTTTTTCTCTCACCCTTTTTCTGGCAGAAGAAAGGGAGTGATAGAGAGGCTGGGTGGGCACTTGATTTCCAACCAGTGTCAACCCACTACATTCCTATGCTTTCAGATTCAGAGGATGATTCAAGGATTTTTTGTTACCTATTGCTTGAAGAATTATTTCATATGTGAAAAGTAAGCCAAAAAGACAGCCTTTTGCTACAGGTTAGAAGAAATTAATCCTACAAATTCAAGTAAAGATGAAAAATGTTTATCTAAATCAGCCTCAGTAGCACAAGAACTGACAGCTATTCAAACACACCAATGTCTGTAATTTTTACTTGAATTGTCTATGGCAACAACATGTAGACATGCTGGTTCAGCAAGGATATAAAATGAAGCCATGGAATTAGCATCTTCATGAGATTCCACATGAACTGCAGTCAATCAGCAACGGGACAAAGCTACAGCATGTTCTCTTTGTCTATGCAAAGGTATACTTTTTTTGCTGTCACATTAAACCTCTTCTCCATCTACGTGTTTATTTCATCCTTATGTGTCATCTAGTCATTATCAGCATAAGATTTCTGCAGAGTGGAGATTGGGGTTTTTTGGTTTGGTTTGGTTTGATTTTTCTTTTTTTTTTAACAGAAATCTGGATTAAACCCTGAGGGCTGAATAGGGCCCCTGGTTGTTCTTGTGATACATGTTTAAAAAAAACCAAAAGCACAACATGTTTTCTCAAGGTTAAGCTATAAGTTTCCATAGACAGAATACGCACATATAGGTGAGGACATTTTAAAATCTAATGATTTTATAAGACATAGAGGTGACTATGGGAAACCCAAATGCTATGTAACGATTACATGCTAAAGTACTGCCACTCTTTCTAGCTGGATCACATTTCTCCTTCCTTAGGGAAGCCCATGATATCAGTGATACAAACTGAATCCTGTTTGCCAAGAAAGCCATACAACATTCATATCAAATTACAGAAAACTCACATTGGCTACTTAAATTACTATTAAATAAAATAATGTCTTCTATTAAGTGGAAGATATGCCTTTATAGACTGACTATTTTTTACTGCCCAAGTAAAAAGTACGACTGACCAAGGAATAAAATGTCAATAGCTTTTTTCGTTTATGAACAAAAGAATAAGAAGGTTGCCTACCTAAGGATAAGCCACTTTGAGAAAAATGCTGGATTTTTTTCCATTTGTTTTTTTTCCCCTCCCTTTCTTCCTTTCCCTTTCCCACTCCCAGCATGGGAATTTGCTCATGATGAGTTTGCTCAGATACTTTTCAAATACGTATTTATATTATTCAGTTTTGATAGAACTTTGCAACAAAGTGGATCTAAACCAAAAATACCCTTTCATAGTCTCATTTAAGCTCTTGTTTTGGTATAAAGCTTTAACTTGTGAGAACACATAGCAAAGTCTACTTAGTGACAGAAAGATATTGAGAATAGTCAAATCTAAAACTGGCTTTAAATGACTGTGCAAAGGTTAGACAGCACTGAATGAGGAGGTGATCCAAATTGTTAAATGCAACTACTTCCATGTGAAGTAATAAAGAAAAATAATGCTAACAGTATATCAACAATAGGACACTTTAGTTCTAATTACAGATTATAATGAAGTTTTGTGAGTCCTTGCAGATCTCCAAAAATGTCAGCAATGGTAAGAAAAAGACCCTGTAGAAACATGTGCAGAAGAATGGCAAGTATGATCAGATAGGAAAGATTGAATAGATTAAGACTTTTTGTTTAGACAAGAACAACTGAGGGAAAGAAGCAATGCTTCTTTACAAAAAAAAAAGTTCTTCATTTGACGAAGAACTGAAATCTGGAATTCATTGCCATAAGATGATGCAAGAGGTGTTAAGTATAGGTAGGTGTAGGCAGTGCAATAAGAATAGATAGATTCACTCATCTGTCTATTAAAATGCTGTGATCCATATCAATGTTCAGTAAAATATTCAAATCTGTTACCTATCAGAGCTGAAAGGGTCTGTCAGGGGAGCAATCATTCTATTATTTTACCCCCTCTCTCCCTTTCTCTCTTGTTTGTTTGGGTTTTTTTGTTTTGTAATTCTTTCCTTAGGTATCTGTTACTGATCATTGGCATCAGAGATACGGGGTTCCTTAGGAAGATCCTTGTTCTGACCAAACATTTCTATTGGATTTTTGTGCATTTTGGTTTGGATTTCTAAACATTTCTAAATTTCAAAAATTATTGTTGGTTTTCCATTGCTAGTAATTTTTTTACAGAATATTGGAGATCCTGCAGGGGGCTTTTACTATTTCCTATTTTATTTGCACAGTTTGTGTCAAGTATGTCTTCATCTACCTTGAATTAAATCAACTAAAAATATGTAAAATATGTCCTCTCTACACTGCTTCATCCTTAACTGACCCTGCTATGCCTACAAAAATACTTGTTCAGATTGACCTCAGCGTCTGCTTTGTTTTGTTCAAACTTCTCTACGCAGACTAATTTCATAATCATTTTAATGTATAAATACATGCATATGCACTTTGTACATAGTGTCTATGTGTATGAATCTGTATTTATGGAATGCATGAATGTGTGTATGCAAAATAGATTTTCTTTTACAGTAAGTGAAATATCTCTTTAATTGACAGACGCAGGAGAAGAAACCCCAAACATATTCATATCATGGTTCATCAAAATAAACCTGTAACATTTCTAAAGAAACTCTCGATTTGAAAGGTGATCATCAGAAAATTAGATTCATGTTTATGAATAAGAATAAAAATGAGCTATAACTTCGTATTCAATGCTAAAGAAAAAAAAGAGAAAATCCATGTGTCATTAATTGCATTATATTTACAGGTTAGACTTTCTGAGACTGTGCATTAAAGATTTCTGAAACTTCTCTAAGGAGCTCCAAAAGAAAGCCAGAAATGGTTTGACTCTATTGATAACATTTCAAATTTAGTGTTTGGGAAAAATCCAAACTGGTTTTATCTTCCAGTGCACAATGCACTTGCCTCTGAGACTTTCAGCATCCCGGAAATATCACCCTCTCCCACAGTAGTTCGTTGAAATTTCAAAGAATGCAATTTTCAAAATGCTAATGCACTAATATTGTAAATTTTCAGGAACTGCTTTCTTTTTAGAGTGGTATTTCTGGAACTCCTACAGTACTTTATTGCAGTAATTGCAGGTTAAGATTATGAGAGGAGGAGGGAAGTACCCTATAGAAAGAAAATATTTCACTAATAAAGAAAAATGCTAAAATATCTTTTCCCAAAAAACCTTTACCACAGGTGCATCTTCTGTAAGAGAATACATAATTTCAAATTAAAACCATACTATTTTCTTGCATCCATAAAATTATCCTTGTTAGTCTTGGCATCTATGATCTTAAAGAAAATATGCTTCTCAGAAATACTATAGAGTAGCTAGTGGTTCTGGAAAAAGTAAAACAGCAAGGGAACTTTCAACTTAATATATACTGGCACCTCATGACATTTTAGTCAGTACTGCTTATTCAAGGAGGTAAGGAGATTTTGAAAGACCACATAGCAAAAATCAGTCTGATGGTGAATTTATAAACACAGTACATTATAACTGTCTGACAGAAACATAGAAATAATATCCCATTTGCCATCAAAGCTGCTCCAAAAACCAGAAAAGGAACATTTCTGTCTGGGCATGGTCAATTTAAATTTGACAAATTCTCAGAGCTCATCAGATTGCCAAATGACACTGAGAAAGAACAGATACACTCTCTTCCTACCCCTCCTTCCTTTTCTTGGTTCCTTAACATATTGGATCTTTTCCATCAGTCAATTATACTGCAAAACATTGTTGTTGTTGGCAATGATCTCAAAGGGAAGGATTAAACAATTTGGGTTCAGAAGCACATTGCACTGTAAGAGGCAGGCTTCCATGAAGTGCCTTTCAATATTTAGGGTGTTCAGAGACCACTGGTCATTGAGCTCAATCATTTCATTCACTAATAAGTGTATATGGAGTCAGACCTAACTGGACAGACAGCTGTTTCAGCATCAATTTGTAAATCTTTTTACATATGTAGTTCAGGGGAAATAAAACTAATGCTTGTTGGGCTCTAAAATAACTACAAAGTGAGCTCTGTCTTCTCTTTTATGACTAAGTTTATCTAATGCATTACTTTTTACTTACTATAATTTGCACTTTGATTGCTGTGGAGTTGATGAAACTATCAGCTGGAATGAAGAATTAACATTAACATTTTACCAGATTTTGAGTCACTAGTTAATAAATCAAAATGAATTTTCATTAGCAGAGATATGTCACCAAATCAGTGTCTTTTAGAGAAAAGCCTGATGTTCAAGTGTTATTTTTTCAATTCCTTTTTCCTGAAAGATAAGACAAATTGTTTCAGCTCATTTTAATTTGTTTTGTAAGCATCTTCTTCGCACTGCTTTTACAAAAATAGGCAAAGAATTCCCTTGAAAACACACTTGGAGTTGAGAAAAATATGATAAGGTTTTACTACCTTTTTTTCTTTTTTTTTTCCTGTCTTTTTCTTTTTAGGGTTTTAGAAAACTATAAATAACAATTCCATGTAATAGTATTGGAAAATTCAGATATAAAGAGTTAAATTTCCACAGATATTGTCATATGGCTGATTTTATGCCTTATGTTAATTATTTTACAACCGTGTTTTGCAAAACTCTTATTCAGAAGTCCCCTCAAAGTTTCAGTTCATGACTTTTAGTCACAAGGACTCAAAGACACAAAAATGTAGGCCAGAGTTGAAACCTGGGAGGATCTATAAGTTCAGAGCAGACTTTCAAGAGACAGTCTCCTCTGATTGTGCCAAAATTCCTCTCCCAGCAGTGGATTGATTATGCCCTGCTGAATAAGAGTGTCTCTTGTTATTGTTAGGTCCATGAGAAGCAGCAAGAGCTGCTTCCCCTTCAAAACAAGGGGAAAAAAGGACATAAAATGGAAAAAAGAAGGAAGACTCTTGGTTAGACTTCATATCCAGTATTTTCCATACTTTTGCTTTTCTTTCATCATGCATTATATAATTAAGGTGTGGGGTTTTTTATTTCTTTGTCTGTTTGTTTTTTTCTGGAATTTTAAAGAATAAATGTGAAGGGGTAATGGGAATAGCTGGCAACAATTGAAAATCCAAGCTATAATGCATTAATCTCTAGAATGGCAACACCAAGTGAAGCACATCACTATTTTGCCTTGATAACATAAGAAACAAGTCTTGGTACCAAAGAAAACTTTACAAACTAAAGTCAAGACAAACAATAAAACAGAATCTTAAGGGGATCACTGAAATTGCTTCTGAGTAGAACTTATAGGTAATGGCATCCTTTGAGAAATTCAAGTATTGTTTTTTATTTATATTGCATTGTGAGGTTTCTTAGTTAGTTTTTAGTTAGTTTTATTGGGTGGTTTGGGAGGTTTTGTTTGTTTTTCTTACAAGGAAGCAAGATTTTTTTTTAGCTTCTCACTCATTTATATTCAGACTCTCTCTTTTCTGGATGGTTAAATGATTCAATTTTTCTTTTCAGAGGTTTGACCTGGAAGCTTCTGCTAAGATTTTCACTTGTATGAAAGAGATAAATGGGAAAAGATTTGGTGAGGATGAATTTTTTACAATAACTTGTAGATCACTGCTAACTTCTGTCTTAAATAAATGAGAAGGACAAAGATTTTAAATAAGTGGCACCTTTTTTAACCAAAGCAGCTCATATAATTAGCAAAAAATACAGTACTTTTTGGCCACATAATCCCTTGTTCAGGGAATCAGATAAATATAACTGACAATGGAATAAAAAAGATAATAGAATCTCATCCACTAAAGGACAGTCAGAGAGCATATTTTGTACTTGACTACAGACTGGTATTACAATAAATCAGGATCAATGTCCCATGGGATGTGATCACCATTTAAAATAATTTTTCTGATGGCATGCCTGTACTATTACACCGAGCATGCCTTTCTAAACCATGTTGATCTGGAGCCCTGCAGCTGCAATTGGTGAAAAGCAGTAGGAATGCAAGATCACAGTCAATGTTACAATGTAGTTGCATTTCTGTAGCAGGATTTTTTTCTTTTAATTTTCCCAGAAGTTTGATCCCATTCCTTTAGGGTTTAGTAGTTTTTTTTCTAGTATTGTCACTTGCTAAAGGTTCTTTACTCCAACATAGTTGGAGTTTAGAACATAGCTAAAAAGATTGGGTTGAATTCACTCCGGAGGCAACTCTGCTAATTTCAAGCGAGATAAATTGTGATTTTGTCTAATGAAGATTTGCTTAACATCAGTGAATGAAAGTAAAATATTTCCACAATTATGAATGCTGTTATCTTTTAAAAAAATAGATTTTGAAGGATGTAGAAAATCTTAACATGTTTGGAAGAAAACCCCACATATAAGTAACATATGCCCACATCCTTTCCAATCCTTCTACATTCTTTAATTTTTGTTTAAATTAATTTGTAAGACTTTAGGATTAGTATTGTAGCCTGTAACTATGTTTTTCATTAATCAGTCTAAGAGCATGGCCTGTGAACACTGGAGCAAAAGCTTCTCTGCTGCTTTAATTCTTCCTTGCTTTTTGTCTCTTTGGGCTTGCAGAAAGCAGGGTCAGGCATTGTCCACTGCAGACTGTATGGACCAGACCATTCCACTATGAGAGGAGAACAGAGACTGCCTTCAGGACCAGAGAAAAGAGTCCCTTTTCCATTTTGTATATTAGTACACATGTGGAGTTTGTGCTCACTGAGAACCACAATGGGTAGAAGCCTGGTTCTCATTAACAAAGCCCAGTTTAGTGCTGCCATGATCTTAAATAAGCCTAAATTTAAAGCTCAGTAAAGTTAGTGTTTTACTCTGGGTGATAAGGTGTTCATGAGTGTCCACAAACTTTTCATCTCCGTCATCAGATAGAGTGTCCCACAGTGCCTCTTGCCAACTGCAAAGGTGGAAGAAGCTGGTCCCCAGGACTCAGTACAGAAATGGAGTTTTATGCAGCATTTGTGAAACTGGAAATAATATAAAGATAAGATCAAAAGAGGATCTTGGCATGTCTTCTTGCTAAATTCATAAACCCTTATTCACTTCAGTGAGAATGTTCTTTGAGTACTACCTACAGTTTTTTACCATTTGTATTTGAAGCTGAGTGGCTTTTTTGATGCAGATCACTTCAGCATCATTTTTTATCATAATGCTTTTTTGAATAGCTTCCTTGTGTGCCTGCTGACTCATGTTTTCCAGGTTTTTCCCACTCCTTTTATTCTGGAGACAGACTGGAAGGGTACTTTAGAGATCATCTAGATCCAACCCTGCCATGGACCCTCCAGTTGTTTATTATATTTAGGACAAGGAATCAGAAATAGAGACCTGAAATGCAGAATACAATAAAACATAAGAAGTTAGCTCTTCTGTATTTTAATTCTTTTTGTACAATTTTTCAATGTTTTTCTTCTACACTAGATTCTTATAATAAAAATTATGTATATGAAATGGTCATGGACAAGTTACAGAAAAATGAACCCTTTTATGATGTCAGAAGACTCAGAAGAACATTTTAATTTATTTTAATTATTTTATATTCAGTTGTTTTAATTTTAATTTCTATTTTTCAGTGCTTGAAGTAGCTCTTAAAATTTGGAGCATATTTTCCAGTTTGCCTTTTTCCTTTCTGTTACAGAATTTTGATGGGCTAAGAGAAAAGTTTGAGCTCACTGCTATTTATTTGGCTTTCTGAGAGTGATTGCCCTTTGTTTAAAAAGGAATCTTAACTGATGACAGAATACATACCTACAGTATGTTCTCAGTCTGTTCACACATAACAGTGTGTATGTCCTGGAGAAATGTAAATGACAGAACTTCTGTTTCAGTGAAGTCATTACTGTTTTCACGGGGACTGGGAAATGTAAAACTCTGTACAAATGATAATAGTTATTGCTACTATTATTTGCTTCCAAAGTACATATGGTATAGGTCCTTAGGTACTAAAAGAGAAAGTTGCACTACGTGTTCAGATTAAGAAGCAAAATTTACTTTTGCTCTTTATTGACTATCCTTAAATTAAGATGTGCATTAGTAGATATTTGCTTAGGTGTTGGCTGAAAGGGAGGATGGAGAGGATCAAGGGTGGAATTAAGATTCTATTTCTCAGAGGGTGAATTAATATTCTATTTCTTAGCTGATATAACTGAGGTGGTTCAGATCAACAAGTCTCTGTATTCACTTCAAAAGAATTGAGATTGAAAAAAAAAATTATCTCAGAAAAGTACCTTCCTCTTTCAGTTGATCTGCTACTTAGATTGCTTACGAACTTTTCCTAGGAAATTTTGTTTGCAGTTCTAAAAAAAAAAAAAAAGTGAGCTTTGGTGAATGCTATATTTTATCTTTCCTTCTGTACAACTTTATAGTTATTCTGGTCATATAATAGTTTGTCTAAATCAGTCATCTAGTGGTGAGTGGAAATGCAGATAGATAATGTATTTCAGGATTGTATTTCTACTGTACCGATGGAAAGAAGTGAGCCCTCTCACATCTGGTCAATGAGGTACAAAGCTTTTTAATAAACTACTGTTTACCACTCTGTACCAAAAGATTTTTCCTGTCTTTGTTTTGTTATGTTGTTGCCTCAAATTTTGTGACATTGATCTCAGAGGTGTGTAGCCCTTAAGATCATCAAGTCCAACTGCAAGCCTCACACTGCAGAGTTCACTACTAAACCATCTTCCTGATTTTAATTTCATTTAGCCCACTACCTTCCTTGAGAGACATATCTTCTAGAACTGTTGTCATTCACTACTGTTATGTACAAAATGATGTCAAAACTGCCATAAAAGCTGCAGCTCTATGGAGGTTAAAACTAGCAATAGCCATACTTTTGTAATGGGATATATTTAATCTTTTAATCTAACACACTTTTTGAATAAATATTTTAATTTCTCACTGGAAAAATGATTTCAGTAGTTTTTATTGATAGCGCTGGCAATCTCTCAATGATAAAGATGGTTAAAGGTAGGTGTAACAACTGTTATAGAAATTCTGTAAAATTTAATCAGATTTGACACAAAACTCTATTGCTTTACTGCACAAAATGAAACTATAGACATGATGGTTTCAGCATGATCGTGACATGGAGTTTTGTACCTCTATCTCACCCCAAGTAAAAAGCTGCCAAATATTTTCCTGTGTCTGGGTAATTCTCTGACACAGATGAGAGCAAACTGGCTAAGTCTCATACAATTCAGACTTAAATGATTATTGTGGGATGTGGAAAGCAACAGGAGGCTTTGGATGAAGTTATATCATCTCCTCTGCTTTGAGTGTATGTGCCTGGTTTTTGTTCATGAAGTTCTCAACATAGGGATCTGATTAGATTTGCAGTTGCTTCTAGATGATCAAACAGTACAATAGTACTAAGCCTTCTTGCTCCACCTGCATCTGGTTAAAAGCTTGTGTGATTTCCTCTCTGAGCAGAGTCCTCCTCTGGTGACTTATAATTTTACCACCATAATGGTGGAGTGCAGCAAAAAATAGGAGGACATCTTAAATTCATGCTGAGGATATAAGTGACAGAATACAGCCGCCCATTTGACAGAAGGGAGTAATTTATGGCGAGCACAGTGATGTTTGCATGTAAGGATATATATTGATGGCCATTTGGCTTCTTTGTGAAATTCTGAGGTCCGTTTTGACTCAAAAAATTGTCCAGGTAACCTGGCAATGATCCATATGGGACACATTTTCTCTCAGTTCAATGTGCAACCAAATGAAAGACAGAAATATAGTCTGGAGTTCAAGGATTATTTTCTCTGGATTGCCCTGAAATAATTTGATTTTTTTCTTTTCAGTTTTGCAATAATAAGGAGGGCAATACATGCAATAATCTAATGCACTGGTACTGTTTTTCTCTGGGATAGAGTTAATTTTTTTTCCTAGGAGCATGTATGGTGCTATGTTTGAATTTGTGGTGAAAAGTGTATTGATAACACAGGGATGTTTTAGCTGTTGCTGAACAGTGTTTACACAGAGTCAAGAGCTTTGTTGCCTCTCATCCCACTCCATCAGTAAACAGGCTGGGTGTGCACACAGAGTTGGGAGGGGGAAGAGTTAGGACAGCCAAATGGCCAAAGGATGTTGTTCTTCATCCCATACCATATGGTGCCGTGTTCAGCGTGTAATACTGGGAGAAGAAGAAGGAAAAGGATAACGTCCAGAGTATTAGCATTTGTCTTCCCAAGTCACCGTTAGGTGTGGTGGATACCTGCATTCCTGGAAGTGGCTGAACATTCATTCACTCATGGGAAGTGGTGAATCAATTCCTTCTTTTGCTTTGCCTTTAGCTGTCTGTAAAAGCAGCTGTTGCTTTACCTATTAAACTGTCTTTATTTCAACCCACAAATTTTCTCACTTTTATCCTTCTGATTCTTTTCCATCCTAGCACAGGCGAGTGAGTGATCAGTTCTGTGGGGCTGAGCTGTCAGCTATCAGTCGTGTGAGCTGTGAGCTATCAATCATGACAGGACTCCATGTATGATAGTAAACGCGTAACTTCTCTGGCTTCTTTAGTGTGTTCACACTGTGTTTTGACCTGTACTACCTTATTAAGAGTGAATATAGCAGAATACAATAATCACTTATTTGCAATTTCTTTTGCTTTTAGCTCTGAGTGAAACTATGCTGTTTTCACATTATTGTCTTCCTCTAGATCCCTTTGTCTACCTTTAAGATTTACTTAATATTGAAAAATGTTACATTTCTTAATAGTACCTACACATTTGATATCAATAGATGAGTGTACACTTGAGTCAGTGAAACAAGGGTATTGAAAGGTAGATGTAGGCTCATCAAATGGTACAAATTTATCGACATACTGATCCTAACATTGTGAGTTTTATATTATATAATTACAAGCTTAAAAAACCCCATAGATGATCCTTAGAGTTAATTGAATTCAGAAATGTGCCTTAGGAGATGTCCCTTAAACCTTGTATACTGAGTAAAGCTTATTTTATACTTACTTTTTGCACTCTTAGATGTTGATTTTATTTCTACGGAGTTTCCCAGTCTTAGAAAAGTAGTATATCTACTTTTACATAGTCTGAAGTCCAGTGACTGTGGTAAGCTGCAACATATTTGGCTAAAGGTTAGCTAAAATATAGGGGTTTTTTTGTCTCTGCATTATAGCTAAACTGTGGATCTATCTACTCTTTTGTCCTTTTTGAAAGGATAAAAGGTGTTCTAACTGCAGTTTTCGAACATCCCAATAGCTTGCTTTGCACCAATCAAATTTGAGCTTCCTTTGGAAATTATGTTACCTCAAATGCTTACTTTGGGTTCTTCATTCATTATATTGGAGCCAAGTATGGATCTTTTATAGCTGAGTTCATCAATGAAACAGCAGGCACATAGAGAAATTTTGTGCACATGTAAATATCCAATATGAGGGCAACTTGTACATTATGTCTCACTCTTCTTTTGGGTATAGATGACTCGTATTTACTTTGCTCACCAGTTTAATACAATTTTAAATCCATCACATTTTGTCCTGTTGGTTTCACTTCTGTATTCTCATTAATGTGATATTAAAATTGTGTTGAGATGGTATTTCTTCTTTTTTAAATGATTATTTAAGACTTTTCAGGGGTTTATTCTGTTTTTCATACAGAAAGCTAAACTGAACATTTCTGCTTAGTAGAGCATAAAAATTGGGTGATTCTGCCATTTTCCCCACTGGTTTTCACTAAGTCAGTTTGAAGATGCTAACTTAGCATTGAAAATTGCAATTTTGGACAAAAAAATAATTCTTGAAGGGTTTTGTGAGAATTACCTTTGATAACAAAGTATTTTTGGAAGTTTTGATTAATTAAGCAGAAATATAATGAAGCGGTGTTTATAGGAGGTATCAGAAGTGAGGCACTGAAACCGGTAATGGATGTAGTGGTTTTATGGCTTTGTTTTGGTTTTAATTGGGGGGTTTTGGGTGGCTTTTATTTTGGGTGGGTTTTTTGTTTGGTTTTGGTTTTATTTTGTTTGTTTGTTTGTTTGGGTTTCACCTCCCCCCCACAGGAAACAGACATGTGAGAACTGGCTGCTGATTTATTCATTTTAAAAAATAATAAGAATCATGTGTCAGGTACTGGAAATAAGAAATGTGCTGCAGTTGAAAATATGAGTCTGTTAATTCACATAAGTATTGCTACTTAGATAAAGGGTTTTCTTTATGTTGGATAGAAAATGTTTTTGTTTTCATAATTTCTTGGAAAAGAATTTAATTGTAATCTCGCCAGATGGGTGATCTCAGGTGAGTTTAAACTAAGCAACCTTCAAGCAACAGCTTCTGAACTTCTCATTGGGAAAATTCGATTTATAGGCCCTACAGGAAATTGCTTTCCACAAATAATATATTGGGTATAGAAGGAAACTCCTCCCTCAGAGTCTAGTAAGTTATTAAGTTATAGAATTACTCAGGACACATTTAATAATACTAAACTTCATTTGCATCTGCTGCACTGAAATATTTAGGGTAATTTGCAAAACAGAATTTCTATTTACCTTCTTCTTGTAATCTGTCTATCTAGTTTAACTGCAGAGCAGATATTTCAGTGATCTTAATTCCTTCCGTAGTGGATCGATACCGGTCAAAGGCATCACATCCCTTATATCTTGGTAGCGTAGCAAAGTTTGCCTCTTAGACTTGTGGACTAGCTATGCTTTCATATGAAAAAGGCCAGTATTTAATTATTTTAGGGAGCATGAGTTTCGGAGGAACTAAAGCACCATTATCTGCATATTTGAATTACCTTAGATGTGTAACCAGCTGCCTGGCTACACAGACTTAATGAATTCTTCCACACTAAATCATAGTACCAAGAACACAGTCTAGTTCTTTATGATAGCCAGTGGATTTGTGACTTCCCTGGAATAGCTGGAGCTGTAAACCACTGAATGGATAAATGATGCATTATGGTAGTTTCTTCATCCGTGGTAGATGCAATAGTGGTCTGGGCATATTTTTCAGGCAAAGTAAGTGAAAATTTTGTCCATTCTTCTTATCCCAGAAATCTTACATTTTGGACTTTTGTGCTAGAAGTACCATGTGCTCTCTGCTTTTAAAAAAACTTTAAAAATATGTCTGTAACTAATATAACAAAAAATATAAAACTCACCTTGTTTATCTTCTTTGATAATATTAAGATCATTCTTAGTTTCAGTTTTTCTTAACATGTAATGCATATTATTTATATTACATCAGGAGACAAAAATTCCTTTAGAAATTTCTTTTGGAGAATCCCTCTTTTTCAAAATTTACAGTGTTTACTATGTTAACAATGTTTTCAGCTTTTTTATGTTTCTGGACTTAATTTATATGACAGACATATAAAGCCTTTTATTTATGACTGAAATTTCTTCCACTACTGTGAAAGGAGCCAGTTGTATTGCCAAGTTTGGAACCAGGACTTGAGCAAAGAGTTTTCAGTTTTCATTGGTTATTGCCTTTGAGTTACTTGTTTTTATATAACATTTCTCTTGAAATTATCAAAAATTGAATATTTGCAGATGTTTTGGAGAGTATTGAAGGCTGCACTTTGGTTTTGTTGTTTGTTTGTTTGTTTTGTTTTTTCTTTTTGTTTGTTTTTTGTTGTTTGGTTAGTTTTGGGTTTTGTTTACATTAAATTAAAGGTGTTTAATAGGTTGAATAGGTTTCATTTCTTTAGGCAACCTGGAAGGTCTTCCCTGTTACCAGGCATAAATTCATGCCTGCTTTCATCCTGACTCCATAAAGAGGCAAGGTCTTGATGTAGAACAACCTCTTCCCCATGCCTAGGAAAAAGAAATCCAGAAAGGAGATCTGGACAGATTTAGGCAAAGTCTGGGCTGTCATGGTATCCTTTTTCAATAGTCTTAATCCTTGCAGCTGGATTTAACATATATAAATTCTAATATTTGCTTTAAAATTGACAATTATCTGTCACGGACCTTATTTGTTGCATTGGGTACATAGTGTAAGGAAAAAGGTAGGTTAAATTTAATTTAACTTTAAATGGCTGTTGACATTAAAGCCTGTCAGACACTGACTGTTCTACAGGCAGGAAATACCAACAGGAGTATCATTCTATGATGTTTTCCCTCCCTTGCCTGCACGTAGAGACTAGCTTAGATAGTGAAGTTTATAATATATCCAAAGGGATCTTACTCGCCCAATAATTTGAAACTATTTTGCTTTCTTAAAAATAGCTTTTATGCAAATCAGGCTATTCTAATTATATTAGTTGTTTCAATACTGAATTTTATGAAGTTTTAATTTTTTTCAATATACATTGAAAAAAAACTGTAAAATTATGGTAAGAAAAGGACACCTCATAGTAGAGAATGGTAGAGTACTTAAAATACTAGAGTAGCATCACGCGCTGCTGTCTGTATTTAGCTAATGCCTGTGAATCCAAATAATGAGTTATGGCCCTTTGGGCTATAAGGTGTGAGGTAGAGCTAAAGTATTTTCTTGCTTCAGATGAGATGACAGTCTGTGTACTGAATGCAGGATGAAAACAGAGCACTGCCATGAGATCATGAGACAAACATTGCTTAGCAATATAGCCTATGTTTTAGTGCACCAATTGCTTAGGGGTTTTGGTTTCTTTTATGCATCATAGCCAATACCAGTTTTAGGAAGGGAATTGATGGTGGATTACAAGATAGCTCTAGGGGGCTTTTAAAGGAGATCCTCCCAGGCATGAAAGGCAGTATAAGAGTAAGCCTGAAATTGCTTCCTGAAAAATGTAGCAAGAGTGATGAAGGAAGGCAGGCTTGGGCTCATAGAAAGCAGAAGTGTAGGTACATAGTGTGAAGAGTGGCCATTAGGGTACCTGCTAATAAAGACAAATAGTGTGTATTTGATGAGATAGAAGAATCAGTGAAAGGGCATTAAGGGAAAAGAAGTGAGCTAGGAAAATATTCCTTACAGTAGCATTCTGAATAGATTTGCGTGAGGCAAGATCATCTCTCAAAACTGAAAAATAAGACTTTCCAATAAGCAAGATATGAGATGATGAGGATCTAGGGAGAGATTTAACTGCATAGACAGAGAGGAGTATGGTATCTTATAGCTATTATGCAGAATGAATCAACACAAATTAGATGTAGCTGGGTTATGAGGCTCTGGAGAGCAGGCTGAGTCAAAGATGATGCCTAGGTTATAGTCCTTAATCTTATACTGAGCCTGATAGGTTCTTTAACATTAAATTTGTTGTTCATCATACTTTTTAGAGTAATTGTGTAAGAATATTTCAGTAGAAAAAGGAAAGGATGAATATCTTTTCCAAAGTAGAAAGGGAAAATTGCCTAGAAATGCAGGGGGAGTAGCAGAAAATCTCCTAAAATACCTGCCCTAAGTAACGTATATAATCAGCTTCCACCATTTGTGACAATGGAGTTCTTAGAGAAGTAAGGTAAAGGAAAAAGCAAGAACAATAATTCAACTTCACAAGCTCAGCTCAGCAATATGAGGCTGAGCTGGAGATCTTTGCTCCCTGACAAGTTTTCTAACATTGACATTTTATTAATTCCCTCCTCACAGTGTGCCTACCCATCCCAAGCTGGGAAGCAGCTTACCTGTACTCAAGCATCAGTTCATCTGGATCTCCTGGATCCTGAAATACACAATATCATACAGAAATGTCCACGCTTGCTTTTTGCATTGACAATTTGGAATGTCTGTGCCATAATATGGTTGCGGCAGGTCACTTTACAGGTCACTTTCTTAGGCATTTTATTTATTTATTTACTTGCTAAAATTTTCTAGGGAGCAAATACCTAGCTATAACTACATGTTAAAAACCATGTACCAGGTAGAGATACTTGGTCAAAAGGAGATTTTTAGTCAATAACAGAATTCTCATCAGTAGAAACCATTAAATGAGCAAGCGATTTTGACTTTACATAGCCTTTTTGAAAAAAACAAACAAACAAACAAACAAAACCACAAAACCAAACCAAGAAAAAAAACCAAACTTAAAACCCTCCAAACAAAACAAACCCAACAAGCAGATAAAAGCATGATACACAGTAAATGAAATCCATTAACTGGTTTGATTTATTCACTTTGACTGGTAGGGTGCACAGGATTCCAGATGCTTCTTTTGTTTTTCTATCATTTTCCTTATTGCTTTGTGTTAGAAATCAGGTTGCAAGGCTCACATATTAAAAAAAAAAAAAAAAAAAGTTTTCAATCAAGTCAACCAATATATTAAAATAGCAAAAATAAAGTTTTTTCTGCATACATTAGTACAAGTATGAGTTGGTTTGTATTTATTCACTGCTGATTTAAAATATTTTCACAATATTGCTTGTAGTTACTCCCCAAAATAATGTACTGTCACATGCATTTTATATGATGGCCCTCCTATGAGTGCTTTTAGCAAGCTCTGCCCTTTGAGCAGCCTGTATATTTTAATGGAGATTGAGGCAGTGGAGAGAGGAAAGCTACAGAAAAAGATTATGCGTTAGGAAAGGAAAAAAGGCTGTGATTAACTAGCTTGACATTCACTACTACTTTGGTACAAGGTGGAGAAAAAAATGTTTCCTGTGAAATAACTGCAGCATTTAGAACTGTTCATATTTGTTTTAAGCTGTTCAACTTCAATTTTCATTTTTTAATCTTCTATTTTTATAGTTAATACTACATTGCCAAATATAATTGATAACAATTGACTATTATTTTAAATAAAAAATTATAATTTTTCTGAAGTTCTTAGAGTTCAGAGCATTTCCTTCAACTTTTTTCATTCCGTTTTTTTACTATTTCACTTCTATATTCACTCAATAATCTTCACAAAGGATAAATTCTTTTTTTTTTTCATATACTGTGGATGACAAAAATTAAACTTATCATTGAACACAATTCACAAAGTAATCATACAGGTAAATACTAAGCTAGCTGTTGTGGTGTAAACTTACAAGAATGTTGTGATTTAAGTCACAATTTAAATAGAGTGACCTTTAACCTCAAGCTGTAAGGGAAGAATTTCTTTTTACAGATGTGAATCTAAATTTGTAATCTTAATTAGTCATATTTAGCACCCAACAGTTGAAGAAAATCTGTCTAAAATTAAGTCAGACTAGTTTTTCACAGGAACATTTAGGGGATACTAAGATCTGTTATTGCTGAAGATGTTCATTAACCACATTGTTAGAGGATGGAACACTTTCATTTTACCTGAGTAACTCTAGAGACAAAAATATTAACAAAAAGAAGAGCTAAAACTGGTATTTCTCTTTTTGTAAACGTGTTACTATAATCCTAAATAATTTCTTACTTACTTCTCTATATCTCTCCAATGAATATTTACATATTCAGTACTCATGCTTAAACACACCACACAAATTTAAGGGTATCTTCGTAGGACTTTTGAGCACTCTGTAAATTACATGATCCCCTCTTTATCACCACTTGAAGTATTAACTTTTCCCTTGTCCTTGCTAAGCAAAGAAATTATTTTTGCTTCAGAAACATGAAAATGATTGTTTTCTATGTGGTGGTTGGTTTATCCTGACAATCACCTAAAAATCACACAGCCACTCTCTTACTCCCCTCTCCTCCAGCTGGACAAGGCAGTGAGCAGGGAAATTAAAATAGATAAAAATCATGGGTCAGGATGAAGACAGTTTAAGGAGTGGAGAAAAGGGGGGGAAAAAACCCCCAAAACCAAAATCAAACAAGTGTTGCAAAAGTAATCCTTCACCACCTCCCACAAGTATGCCAAGATAGTCTCTGAGCAATGGTTACATCCCCCAATTTTTACTTATGGGCATAATGTTATGTTGCTTGCTATGTGTTTTTGGTCAGTTTGGGTCAACTGCCAAGGTTCTTTCTCCTCCCAACTTCTTTTGCATCCTCAGCCTACCCATTGCAGGGACCAGATTGGAAAAAAAAATCAAAAAAACAAACAAAAACCCACCACCTTAATGTTGTCCAGGCAGTGCTCAGAAACAGCCAAAACACTGGTGTTATCAACACTGTGTTAGTGACAAATCCAAAACGCAATACTGCACTATTATGAAGAAAATTAACTCCAACCCCGACAGATCCATAGACTGAATATATTTATACACATATTTAAGTTATATATATTTTCATACTTTTATACAGCTCTTCCACAAACACTTTTGTTCAGCCGTATTAACTGAACAAGGGAGAGACACATATTGAGGTATTTCCCTTCCTTTTTCCTGAGCTTTGCCCTTTCTTCTTTCCTTGCTTCCCCATCATCCCACACTTCTCTTTCCCCTTGCCTTGCCTTGCTTTGTCTTGCCTTGGTTTCCCTTCCCTTTGCTTCCCATGACATTGTCAGATTGGGATGAGTGGGACAGCACACAATACACACAACTGGAAATATGTTATTCTTACCAGTACATTTGCTGCAGAACTTCTACCAAGTTCAAGAGCAGAAGAAAATTTGTCTGTGGTAGATTAGATGTATTGTAGGAATGTTGCAGTGTTTTGTTTTTTTTTTTTAAATTGTGTGGCAGATAATGTAAAGTAAGTACTGGGGAGATGGATCATGAGAATGTATTAAAATTTTCACTTTTTCTGTCTATCAGGAAAGAGTAATATTTTGGGAGCTATAAAATAATCATAAAAACATCATCCTGAAGAACTGAGTCTCAGTGCTTAACACTCTTGCTCTAATGGCATTTCACCTTTCATTTCTATTCAACTGAAAGCATTTTCTGCAGTAAAACAAACTGTGATACTGATGAACACTGACATTTGCTAACAGTATTAAGTTGTAAAACAAAGGCTGGGGAGATAATAGACCCAACAGGAGAGTATCCACAGATTAGAAGAGAAAGAATACCCACAGATTAGAGGGGAAAGAATACCAAAAGCTCTTAATTGTCAATTCAGACTACTAATCTTGGAGTGAAAAATAAAAGTGAAGATTAGTTTATTATTCTTTTCTTTTGAAGCCAGCATCTCTGTCCGAAAACAAAGACAGAAGAAGAGTGGCAGAAGTAGCTTGGGAATTGTAAGTCAGAGAGAATATACAGCCAAGTGATAGAGAACAACAGCAAGAAAAACAGCTCAGTTTTAAGAAGTCCCTATTAATGTGTTATAATTTTAAACCCTGGACCATGCTGTAAAACCAACCATAAGTAAACCAAAAAAATTAAATTAAAAAACTCTGAATATGTGAGAAAGAAAGCAATAATTTCTTTACAACCAAAATATTGATGTCAGTTTTCCTGATCAATGATGAATCCTTATTTTTTTTGGTCTGTTAACAAAAGGTGAGTAGAAGATTTAGTTCAGCTGTGTAAAAAATTTGGCAGCAGCTATTAAGTATGGAGTAGATATGACTCTTTTAGGTCTAAGTTTGTTTTGTATTCATAAATGTCAACCTCAGCTTTTTAAGCTACTTTTGTTTTCATAAATGTCAACTTCAGCTTTTTTTTTAATTAAAGTTAAAAAATACGGTTTCTGCCTATCAGTTTATATAAATACTTAAATAAAACTAATAGATACTAACTATATTTGCCATAGTAAATATGTGCTCCAAAAGTCTGTGTGTGCAAGTACAATGGAAACAGAACACATTTATGGGGAATCAAATATTTTCTTTGAAATGTCAGTGACTATTTTTGATGCACAAGGTTATATGGAAAGCTCATGTGTGAAGCAGTAAAAAAACCCAAACCAAAACAAACAAAAAAAGGAATAAATGGAGACATCTAAAAGAAAGTCTTAGAGATAAAAATATCTGTTATAGAGTCAAAGAAAAAGTATTATGATGTGTTTTATGTTTCCGTTCTTCTTCTGGCTTCTCAAACTCAGCTTTAATTTTTCTCTATTATGTTATGCTCTAGGGATAAAGTTAATCTCTGTTCGAAAAGGATACTCTCCAGTTTTATCTTTAAATTATATTGCATTCTAGATCTTTTATTAAAAAAAATGTATTTAGAGTGATTTTAAGATTACTGCATAAGGAAATGGGAGTAAATATGTACACACAAACATTTTCCTTAGTAGTTCACTTGAAAGACGTTTGGTTGTGAACAGTCTGAAAAACTAAGAGGAGGAAACATTTTAACTTGAAATGAAACTCCATTACTGCAGAGACATTGTGTGAAGATGCAGTGTGGAGGACTAAGCTAGATTATGTTGAACTATAGATAACATAAGGAAGAGCGTGTGGGAGAAAGGGCACAAAAAAAGAAAGCAGAGATAATAAGCATCAAGAAACAGAGAAGTTGTGCAGTCATAAGTGTGAAAACAAGAAATCTCTGTATGGGATGGAGATGTGAGAAAAAAACAACTGGAAAGAAAAAGGACCATCTGAGCCTGAGCTTTTAGTCTCCAGCTCCCTGTACCACCAGTGGAGAGAGGGGCTGTCATTGTCCGAGTGAGGAACGCCACTTACTGAGCCTACTCTACTGCTGCCTCATGTGAGTTGGCAGCTACTTCTCTCTGCTGACTGTTGTGAGATGATGAGTAATGCATAACTCAGAATACAGAAAAGTGATGCATAGCTTGTTAACCATACCAAATGAATGGTATGAAGTCCGCTCAAGTGGGAAAATGGATACTGATTTTGCCATATATTATTTCAAAATATACAGTCATTATTCAGATGATAAGTAATCATGGAAGAAGTCAGAAGAATTCTTTATATAACATCTAAGCCACCTCACATGACACTTTGGAAGACTTTTGTACCAAATATATTCATCTGAGGTTTTTCCTGAATGTATTCTAAATGCTAAGGAGTAATTAGTTAATTAAAAATACTAGTGATCTTTTGCATTGAAAGATAAAAGTCAATTTCTACTCTAGTGATCTTAAGTATTTTGAAAAGCAGCATATTACACTGACTGTTCCATGATTTCAACTTTCTGATCAGTTAAACTTAACAGCCAATTCCATTTAATCAGACGGCACTACTAAAGTATGTTCTTCTCTTTTGTCTTTAATCTTTTGTCTTTTATCTTTCATCTGTTCTTTCTGCCAGAAAGAGGAAGAAATGGCTAGTTGCAACAGTATTCATATTAGGATTGGACTGGGATCCCAGCATTCTCTTCTAGTAATTTACAACGAAGTCTTCAGGATTCAATGCATTTACATACTAACCATCATAAAGAATTCACATGCATATGCCCTAACACCACCTGATTTCTTTGTGAAAATGGACAGACTGTTTGAAGCAAAACCCCATTCCTCCTTAGAGCAATGTTTTTCTGCATCTCCTTCACCTTATGCCCTGGTCATTCTTTTTTGAACACAAAATCAGTACTTCATAGGTGATAAGTATTTTTATGTAATTAGTGGTGTTCACCATTTCAATATACCACATAATTTGTAATGCTAGCTAAAATGTGTGATTGCATAAGCTGTGCCCACATAGAATTATTAGAGGTGTTTATACCCTCAAGTTTTGCTAAGACATTCAAGAACAAAGCACATTCAGAGAAAAGAGGTAGAAATTACTGTAAGAAATATTATTCTATCAAATTTGTCCCTTATTCATACATCTGGGCTGCAGGGTAACAGAAGAATTGCCATTACATTGAAATTTATACCTCACTCACCTTCACAATCACAAGGCTTCTCTGATCTCAATTTCAGTGAAAATTCTATCATTTCCACCACATAAATAAGCCTTTAGTGTGTAGAAGTTCCCCTCCCTCGCATGATTATTAATTCATATGTTGTGAATTTTGATTTGGTCTAATATCTTCCATTGTTGTGCATTTTGGAAAATGAGTGGAAGTCATTTGGGTTAAGTAAACCACAGTCCTTTCTTCCCGTTGTTTTTCTTCTGTTCTCATATCCAAGGAGCAGTAGTGCACATGTCATAATGGAGTGAGGAAACCTTGAAGAGCTGTGCTATTAAACAGTGCATTAAGCAAAGCCTCTTCAGACAGTCCATTCCGAGAAGAGGTCTGCTCCATACAAACAAAGCTCTTGAGATGCACTTTGTTGTGTTCTTACCATTCAGAAAAGCACTATTATCCTGTGGCTGTGACTCTGTGCACAATATTTCAATTGGTTCCATTTCACTGGTTTTACAGGAAACAATAAAAGAAGCCTATTGTTCCCAGCTATCCAGCATGAGAATAGACCATGCTGAATCTCTATCATCATTTGAAAGCCTTATAAAATATTTAATGTAGTTATACCTTTTAGAAGTCATAGACAAACATCCTTATTCCATGAAAACAACTAAAATTATTTTTTTTTATTACAGCAGTATTGGTCATTTATTACAACCCTAAACAAGTGTTTGTTAGGAATTGGTGTTCTTAAAATTACTTATAAAATGACAGAGGAAAATATCTGTGATGTTTTCTCAAAGCTGTTTGTGTTGCAAGCATAAGCAGCTGCCTTTTGTCCAACATGAAAAATTAGGAAAATAAGTCCCTTAATCTCTTTTGAAGCAAAGTTGTCTTAATTGTAAGGAAAAAGCTTTCTGTTGTAGTATTAACACTCTCACTACTTTCATCTGTAATTAAAAAAAACCCCAAATTATTCTCATTAGTGTGATGTAAAATCACAGAAGAATGACTTTACTTCATAATTCCAGTAATTTTCATGCTTCCTTATGGCTATTAGGCTGATAATCCCCAGATATGTAGCATTCAGTTTGGAAAGAGATGTCAAGGGAAAGCTCAGGTGATGAGGTCTGCTTTTGGTACTCAAAATGTCCTCAATGCAATGTGGGCTGCATCTGGATGAGCACACATTTACAGCCCAGGATGGTGGGGAAACACCAACCTCTGCAGTGCTGGCTGACTTGCTTCCTCTCACAGCTGGAGGCTGAGAGTTTTCAGTGGCCTTCCTACCGGACACATGGTTCTCTCTCAGCCAGCATGCAGAGGCACTGGTTTTGCTTAAGAGCCACATGCTGCTCAAAAGACACTTGTTGACTATCTTGCTTCAGTGATTTTCTATATTTAGCTTCAGATGTAACATGTCCTGTCAGGAGGAAGGCTCTCTATCTTGCTTTTTTTTAATAGAATTTTCTTCTTTTTAATGGGCAAAGGAAAAAAAAAGTTTTAAAAAGTAAGTATTCTTTTAAAGAAAGCAATTTTTTTTTTAAAGAGGGAGAAAATAAAGGCAATAAAGCAACACATGTTGTGCCTTCTTCCTTCCTCACAGTATTATCTCTCTAAATTGTTGTATGTTACAGCAGGTTTCCTTGGGTGTGCAGGATTGTTTTATTCAGTCATTAGTATTATTGTCAATGCATTTAAATTATGGAATTCAAATATCAAATGCATTATCTAGTTTCATGTAATTATATGGTAAGTATTATACTGTTAGAGAACACATAATTATTTTTGGCTCTCAACAAAAGTGCAGGCTGGGCTGTTTTCACCAAGGTCTGCTGAATGCAGCATCTAAGTTAACTGCTTGAAGTTGTTGTAATTATAGCGCTGCCAAAATAATTGTTTGCCTTTTTTTTTTTTTTTTTGTAAATCTGTGTGGGTAATAGCAATGAGAAAATCTCAACCTTTTAGGAGTATAGCTTGAATATAGATTCAAAATACCTACAGTAAATTTGATTTTATTTTGCCTAGATCTTACTTGAACTGTTCTGCAAAAATCCCATTCAGTAAACTAACACCACTCTTACGTCTAATAAGTCTATTCACGTTGAAACTTTCAGTGTCCTGAGTTCTTGTCAACCATCCAGTGACAGGGCTAAGCAAGGTATGAGATATTGGGAAATATATTTCTGACAGTGCAAAGTGGTTAACCTGTCATTTTTCTTAACTTCAATTAACCCTAACAGGATGTGATTCTCTAGAGATCTGGCAAAGGGCAATATTTTAATTTGTCCAGTAGCAATGTTTTTATCATGTGGGTAGGTGATCAGGGTTAATTACTGCTAGTAGCTGAACAGGTTATGTTAGAAATATATAAGGTTGTTATGGTATATGTGTACCTCTTTAAACATTATCTTTCACACTGGGAGGTGTGAGAACAGATGTCACATAAAGAGTGCTATTCTGGACCAGCACCTCTGCAGGACAAAGTAACCTCCCGGTCCATCCTGCTTGTGACTGGTATAGTTTCTAAAATGCTCATGTTTGTCTTCAGATTGTTCTTTCAGAGTCACAGGACTGTTATGTGCCTATTTTTCATTGAACTTTTCTTGTCAGGCAGAACCTTATGAATAAAGCAGCCTGCTTAAGCTCATCAGTGGAAAAAAACAAGGGAAGGATTTATCCATCTGGATTTAGATGCATATTCCCAAACTTGAAATCCTCAACTCTAAATTTATAGTCCAGAGATGAGAAGGAAAAAAGAATAAATTTTTAAGGATGGAGTTGTTCTCCAAACTAGTTCATAAGGATTACCCTCTAAGCATGTCCATTTGTTCCCTGACTGTAGAGGAAGCCTTGGGTGACTGTTTATTCTCTTCCCATGCAGCAGAATCATTACTGATGTCGACTTTGAAAGCACAAGGACATTGTATATATGCAAAATACAGCTGACAGCAATACGCTTACACAGAGAACTTAAGGAACTGAACTAAAACTGATTATTCCTTTTATGGGTCATTTTTCGCTCATTGGACACACATTCCACCATCTCAATTCCCCCTATCTCCGCCCTCAAAAAACACTGGTACCATAGAGGCCCCTAACAGGAAAAGAAAGTAACTTAATGAATTTTGTGAAATGTTACAGTGATGACAGAATTAAATAAAATTAAATTCTTGACTGTGTTAAAACTAAACTTTTCTTTCCTCATGGAAAGATTATACCGTAAAGCCTATGCCACTTTCAGCCATTATGGTACAGGAATAAATCAACCCAGCCTAAGCTTTCAAGTGAATAAGAAATCTGTAAGTGGCTCTTTATGAAACTGGAAGATAGTCAAAGCTTGAGAATTCTTCCTTAAAACAAAATGAAGTTTACTCTTACTTGAAAAGTAATATATTTCAGGGTTTTCTATGTATGCATTATTTGGTTGATTCCCTACAGAAAAGGCTATGTTGACTTGAAAGATATTCCTTTCAAGTCATAGAGCCTCTGGTTTTATGTTGTCAGTTAACTTTTGCATGAAAATTGTATATGGTGCCTCTAAACAAGACCAATATCCCCACCTTCACTGTAGGGAGCATTTTGCATAATAATCAATCCGTAACAATTGAAGGCCATCTTGTAACTTCATTAAGCCAAATACAGTGGTTGCCCAGACACTTATATCTTGCATGGGAATAGATCTTTCCATTTTAAAATAACAGAACAATACTTCACTCCTTAAAAAATACTATTCATACAAAAAATTTAAAACATCAGATAATGTAGAGGTAGAAATAGTATTTTGTTTTGTTGTTGCTTTTTTTCCCCATTTTCTTTGATGTAATAATTAGTTCAGCATTTCTAAGTACATGCAAAAAGAAAGTAATCTTATACAAGTTTCACAAAAGAGTTTTATTTGTATTACAATACTCTGGAATATTTCATGTTTATATTTAGTGGGCCAGAATAAGACTCAGCATGCTGATATTTCTGAAAGATTGGGGGACTTTTTTTGGGGGGGGGAGGAACAAAAAAACAGTTAAAGAACTAAGATAGGTGCTATATCTTATTTTGCCTTGCTCCCCTAAAGGGATTTTTAATTAATTCTGTTTAAAAACCGAAAAAAAACCCAAAAACCAACCAAAGGAAAAAAAAACCCTGACTTTTATACTGAGTTGTTTGCCCCAAAGACCATGGAAACCATTTGCTCTTCTGGCATAGAGGGTAGTACAGCTAACTGTTGGGAGATATACAAAGATAGTCTCTTCTTCCTGACACAGCCCAGAAATGTTTCAAGCAGGACTTGAGCTACATCTGGAAGTAATCAAGGTGGATTGCTGGGTTTTAAATCATTCTGTGAATGCCTGAAGCAGGTCACCTTTCTTTCCCGAGCTCTGAAGTGCTCAGGGCAAGCTGATATTTCTGAACTCAATGAGAGCATGGCAACATAGATGAAAATCTGAGTACTCAGATTAGGTTTATTCAGAGAAAGTTATCATCTTTAACAGATGAAAAAAAAAACCAACAAAAACTAAGATGCAAACTGTTCCAAACAGCAGAAGAACAACTCTGGCTGTAACAGAAAAAACCCCAGTATTTCTCACAGAAGTAGAGTGTTCTGTAATTTAGTCAAGATCTGATTAAAAACTCTGGAAGTCAAGGACTTAGCATGGGCAATGAGAAATCATGATATCTCTGTACTATGCTGCATATACAGTATATAAATCCTTGAGAAATACGTGAGGAATGCCTGGTCTAAAGGCTTTGAACTACATCTGTATCACTCCTTAACAAAAGCTAGCCAGTCATCTTGTTGGTCTGTCTGTCCTGTTCTTCTCATTATGTGGTCTGGTTTGTAAACTAAATTTCCAAAGTCCTGAGCAGTGATGTGTAAAGATATATATCTAATCTAAGGGATTTCAGGTACAGACCAGATCCACCAGGATGGTTTTTCTGCTTTGTGTCATGCTGGCAGGAAAAAGCAGCTGCAAATACAGAGAACTTACTGTGCCAGAGAGATGCACAGCAGCAACAGCTCACTGAAGGATCCTTTGTATAACCTCCAAATACAATTTGCTATCATAAATATAATGCTTTAAGTTAATATTTGGAATAATTCCATGGTTTCAATAGGAATAAATACATAGAAATAAGGCTGCCATTCCCATTATGACCATTTACACATGTAAATTCTATGGAGAATGTCAAATAATAAAAAATGCTATATAGCATAGTCAATCTTGCAGACATTTTAGGGCTGCACTGAGTGTTACATAAGAAATGAGAACAAAAATCATTATAATTTAAATGAAGTTTTATGGAGACCTCTTATGACAGAATAAAGTTACAAAGGCCAAGGGAAGGGGAAAAAAGACAATAATTCTGTCACTCTAGCAAATACAAAAACATTTTCAGTTTTAAAAAGGTTTCCTTTGGAATTACACTTTTTATCTTACAATTAATATCAAAACCAAACCAGAATATAACTTACAGAGAAAAAACACTGGAAATATTATGAAACTTATAAAAAGGCATTTCAAGTGTCCTGCAGTCTGTCTTATTTAGCAATCATAGATGTATATGAATGTTCTCTTTTTTCTGCTCTACATTTTAGGTAATAATTTAGATTGTTTCTCTGAGAAAGCTGATTTTAGACATCCCTCAAGCCTACATCATTCAGCTCAGCTTGCCATGCCCAGTCAGTGTGAACAGAGGTTATGTTGCAAGAGATTAAGGTACAGTGAGGACTTGTGGATATTAATCTTTCCTGTAGCACATTCACTCTTCTTGCAGAAAAATAACAGCATGGAACTGCTTTCTCTTTCACCATCCTTTATTCTTTTATTGGCCTTGCTAAAAACTGCACTGGAAGGAAAAATGAGGAAGATTCTGGCAAAGGATTCTGAAGTGTGTAAGTGACATTGCCTATGCTGCGTTCCCAGGGTGGGTCAGAACAACTCTGGTTCAGCTGTGGAGAGGTGTTCACTCACCTGGGATGTCAGCAGAATGCTCAAATTCTTTGCCACTTATGAATCAAAGCTATATATTGATGGAAACTATTGGCTGGGTACAAGTCTCATAATTTTCTTCATTTTATATAAATTTATAATCTGCTGGTCTCTCAGAAGCAAGTCATACAGAAGTGTTTAATGGCAATCTGTGAAGTGAAACAAGAGAGTTCTTTCATTTCCCCCATCCCCCTGCCACTAACATGGCAGGCACTTCTAACATTTCTTCACAAAAGAGTGTTCCAGTTGATATAATTCTGGATTACACTTAATGTGTCACAATCTGCCAGTAGAAATATATAATGAGTCTTGCTATTTCTTGTTACTTTTTAAAGAAAAGAAGAATGAAAAATAATACGATGGGAGTTGAATGACCTTAACAAAGCAAACAGCAAGGTTATATTAAAATTCAGTGATGAAGAGCTACCAAATTTTCCAGGTCAGCTGCATAAATTTGTGGATATGTGATATGCAATGAAGTCTATTCTTTTGTTGCTGTATAGAAAATAATCGATCTAGCTACTTTGAAGTGAACTATAGCCCCTTCTTTAGTGTGAGAAGGATTTAGTTCAGTGAGAATGATATTTTCAAAAAAGTCATATAAGATATATGGAGAACTAAATTCCATTTCTCCAAAATAAGAATTGTGATGATCAAAGCAATATACGTTATAGTCACTTCTAAGTACATTCTCCCTAGTTAAGTACATAGATATTTGCTGGGTCAGTCTGTAAGATTTGTGTCCAAGGCTTTTTGAAATTCCAGGATATGAAAATGTTGAGGGTAAAATAATGCATGTCTTTGCAGATGGGTAAAAATGTGTAAGTTAATTGTTTTTCTGTACCTGATGCATACATTGAAAGTGGTTAGCTTCATTAATTTCTTGCATCTTCATTGTTTTATTTATGTTGGATCTTTCTTAAGAATATGTGGTTAGACAACATTAAAAAATAATTAATCAAAACCCTCTACTGTTTTATAAAGATATTCAAAATACAAACACAGTTGAAGCTTAATTTGTTGAAATACAGTTGGGCAGTATAAAAAAAATTCCATGTTAACATCTAACTGTCAGTGATAAAAATGCCTGAAAATCATTCCCTGGGCTCAGTTTCATAATGTTATAATAATTAACAGAAAATAATTTCAAATCCAACACAAATTTGTTGCACTTATTAACAGGAGACAATTGTGTGTATTCTCAGGAGTTATATTTGAATTGTATATTCATATCCATGAAGTCTCTCACTGAGATAAAATTTCTCTCCTGTAAACATTTAAAAAGAAAGGAGTCAGATCCTATTTTTAAATGTGTTTTAAATCAGCTAAGGCCAAGATCTCAGATAATTAAGGCCCACTTAAATGATAGTCCACCTAGTGCTCTGTATGCTGAAGTCTAAAATGTATTATTAATATTTCTTCAAGTTTTTATATTGTTGTCTTTATGTGGTTGAATATTTTTACTGTACTCCTGACAAGTTTTAAGAAACATTCTTGATATCTGCATGTGGGAAATATGGATAATGGACTCTGTGAACAATTTAATTATTTAATACAACCTTGAATGTTGCTCATACTTAAAGTCAGAAACATGATTATGTTCTGGCAATGGACAAAATCACAACAACAAATGCTCAAGTAAATTTAAAACTAATATTAAATAGTGGAATTACTGAAGAAAACATGTCCTAAAGTAAATGTTGGTGGTAATGAAAGCCAACTTTTGTATGAATAAATCTGACAGCACTATATGGTTGACAAACCACTAAAATGATAAGTCGTGTTATAGATATTAATTTGATTTGAGGTACATACATGGTTTTAAATTAATTGTAATAGTAAATATTTTTAAGGCTTTAAAAACAAGACCATCACTGTAATTATATGTCATAACAGCTTTCAATAAGGATGAGGCTTATTATGAAAGGCTAAATAAGTGTAATCTATTACTTATGTGACTAACTGTAAACAACTTTAGAAATGTTAGAAACCTAATTTGCTCATGTTTCTTGTGGTTGTCAAAAGGTTATGTAACATATTAAATCTGCTACAATTACCTACTGACCTGCTTCCTTCATCCATCCTGAACTTCTATTTCTCAACAATAGAATAAACTTTTTTTTCAACCAAAGAGCTTTTTCTCCCCATAGTGTGTCAATCGACCTTACCTGTCTAAAGGAATTGGTAAAATTTTATTGTCAATGACATACTGCATATGGCTTGAGGCTAAAACACTGAAATACTTCAGAAATAACTCTGAAAATGACAATGCATCTATTTGCTTGAATTCATTAGATCACTGTAAATATACAGAAATGGTGAATTATGGAACTAGTACATTTGCCCAGTAATAATACGGAACACTGAGTTCAAAAAGTTGTTTATTATCATTAATATTACTGTTGTCATTGTTATTGTTACTACTGTTATTATTATTTGTTTATTTTTTTAGTGAATAGAAGAACACTCATAAGCTGTAATTTCAGAAGTAAAGCTAAATGTAGCTGCCTGTTTAGGGGTTTTTTTTTGATTCAGCGGACACCCTCAAGGTTAGTAGTATGAAATGCTGGTAACTCTTATCCATGTTTTCAAAGTTCATGCAGAGAGCAATCCAACAATCGAATCTTTAGGAACAAGGTATCTGAGGCACTGAAGTTGTTACAATATGATGAGTTGCACGAGGGTATTTTTTATAATAGCCTTCAGTGGAGTTGTAGATTGGAACATAATAGCTTTGTGCTAGAAGAAGGCATAAAATAGAACGATTCTCTGAAAGAATCTTGTACTTGCCATGTTGGCTAATTTGTCACCATTAGCTCCCTTTATTGATGGTGAGGATAGATTTTTTTTTTCCTTGTGACTTAAGTGTTTGAAAAAATGAGATCCCAAGGTAATTCATCAGGTCAACATGGAACAAAAGGAATATGTGACAGTTGATGCCTTTATAACCGCAAGCTGCTGAACTCAAATTTAACATCTCTTATTTTATTTATCAAGGCAGATGATTTTAGTGAAAGATGCACCCAATTACCAATGTAGTTAGGTGTGTGGGATCATGGACATAAAATCGCTCTGAAGCTGGGAGCTCTAAATGAAAGTGCAGCAACATAGTTCCATCTTGTTTCCAGTTTAACACTAAAATGTTAACGTAAAATGTTGAACAAGCACAGTTAGGACTTTCAAATCTGTGTTGTATTGTGTTAATGGAAATTTGGGTTGTCATGTCCCTTTCTTCAACAGCTCTCTGTATCTTTCTAAACAAAAGTGTATTCTTTGTTAATTCACCACAGATGTATGTCTGAATGGTAACACCACTTTAATCTCTTCTTCCTGTGACAGTCTGTAATACTTCAGCAGTGATGCAATGGCTGTGATGAAGGACTGGGGACCTTGCTCAGCGTAGAGCGTGCCTTTCAACATGGACAGATGCTCCTGCCTTTGCAGCAGTGGCAAGCTATCTGCACAAGCAGCAACATATACCACTTCCCCAGGAAAGCCTTGGCTCTTATAGAAACAGTTGTATCTTTTCAGCCACCCTGCAGAAGAGCTGCTTCTTTCTATTTCTCCCCCGACAACCTTCCTGCAGTGCCTGGCATATTGTTGAGTAGGAGGGTGAGGCAGCAAACCAGGGTGGGCCAAGGCATGGCTGCTGCAGCCAAGCACACCTATTGTTCCCTGTGGGTGCTCAGAGTAACAAAGAAAGTGGTGGCACTTGCAGCTGTCCCACTTCCTTCTCACCCTTCTTCGGGTCATATCAGATGGTTAAACAGTTATCTTCTGATCTTGCTCTTTTTTCTCTCTCTCTTCAACACTGATCCCACGGGTAAAGTTCAGCACATACTTTCAGGCAGAAATATTTCCTGTGACAATAGCTACAACTAGGCTACAGGGTGCAGAGGACGCTGTTACTGTTCATTTCATTGGCAGAATAAAATTGAAGGTAGTTTAGCTCTAGATCCACAAAGGTATGTAAATACTTAATACCTGCTTAATTTGCTTGAAGTTAGGTACTTAAGCGCCTTTTGGAGACTGAATCCTAGTATTTGTTTTCTTCCAAGTATGTGTGATTTTCTGTAATTGCATTACAGGGAAAATGGAGTTTCAAGATCTTTAGACATCAGAATGAGACATTTTGTGGTTGGTTTTGAATGCTGACATATTATACTGATGCAGGGACTCTTATCCATATGATTAGGAATTCAGAGGTTTATTTTGTATCTCCATACTCTGAATATACACAATATAATCACAGACAGTAAACTAAATAAAAAACCTTAACTGCCAATTTACTGGAAAGACTGTATTATCATAAAATTGATTAATGTTTACATTTTATTTGAAGTTTTGGTTCTTAGTATCAAATTGACTGTGGATGGTTTAAAGTTCTGATTAGCTCAAAGAAAAATTATATTACTGTAGAAATGTTAGTCTGCCTTGCCTTAGAAATCTGAAAAGGCAAACATTTATATGATTTGATATGTGAGCTTAATAACTAAACAGATCACCAATGAACTGCTGAGAATTTAAACAAGATCAGACAAATGTTATAAGAACAACACCTTTTTTATTGAATTGAGTCTTTACATTTTGGAGACACTCAATTTTAGACTGTTTGGTTACTTCACAAGAGACACTGATTCTTACTGTTAACTAAAGTTTCAGGTTTTTACTAATTCTGCTGAATCACATGGCTGCAGAGGAAACTGGTGTCATGGTAATAAATGGCAATATGGTAAATAAACTGGTAATATGAGATATAGTTTAGAACAGGTACTATGAAACACCAGTTTTATTAAATTAATCTTCCTCCGGTTTCTCTGATTGAAGATTTCATATGCTTCTCAAAAAAAAAAAAAAAGCCACCTTCTTTTCAGGCCATTTCCTCTCACTCTCATGCCTCCTATTTGCGCACTGATGAGAATAAGAGAAATATAGATTGATCTTGAGATGATTTTCTTTGTTCACTATTTCTCCAATTGTGGCAACACCTAAGGCTCAACAAAACTTGGTGCATATCATTATTTAGGAGTATCAGTCATAGGATTGAGGTATTTCTGTGCAAATCTGTGACTACTGCTTGTGAGTTGTTACTTTGAAGCGATGCCTAATGCAGGTTTTAGAATGACCGCACAGAAAATCAGAATTAGTCAAGGACTGTCTCAGACACTGTGTACACAAAAAGATGGAGATTCAAATTTTGGGTAGATTATCCAAGAGATGTGA
Source organism: Campylorhamphus procurvoides (assembly GCA_013396655.1). Classification (NCBI taxonomy): domain Eukaryota; kingdom Metazoa; phylum Chordata; class Aves; order Passeriformes; family Dendrocolaptidae; genus Campylorhamphus; species Campylorhamphus procurvoides. The sequence goes on from WBMV01003351.1 coordinate 593,361, forward strand.
AGTTTTCTGTGGCTGCGGTATGTGATAGCACATGATTTCAACGTTTTGTCAATCCATTTGGAGTAACGCTCTATCCCTTTTACTTGCAGTTCCAGTAGGCTGAATTTGATTCTCCAGTTATCCTTTTCCTGTCTTTTGATCCAATTTGCATATGTAGACATATACATTTTGGTCAAGACTTCATAAAAAGTTTCAGCAGCATGAAACTTTTTCACTCTCAGATTGTCTTAGTTCGAGGGAGAACTAAGATATCTATGTTGGCCAAGAAATAATTCCTCTCCTTTAAATTTAGAAAACAGAACTTTAATTAGGAAAAATATATATAAAGAAAAGGTTAAGAGTTCTTAACCACAATACACATATATATATATCTCCAGAAAATAACCAAACAACAACAGTTTATAATAAACCCCTCCACCCCCAAATGACAAGGCAAACAGTCAAAAAGGTCCTTTTGGCTACCCCCCAGAAAGGGGAAATGCAATTATATCTACAGACAGCAGGTGGCGCTGTGGCACCTCCACCGCTGGCCACTTGCTCTCTCTCAGGGGTTGCAGTTGTATTTACCGACAGCACATGGTGATGTCGCGCCTGGCCGGATAGCCTCTCTCTCTCAGGGGAACTGCAGCAGCACCGTTGCCGAGTCAGCACCTATGGGGTCAGTGGTAAGAGCAGCAGAAACCCAGCGATCTGCAGTGTAGAAAACAGGCGTGTTTTCTCTTCTTCACAGCAGTCTCCATGGTATTCTAGGGTGATCGGCAAAACGAGAGATCAAAAAGACAAAATCCTCGTCCCGCAGCGATGTCAGACCTGGTGTGCCCTGTCCTCCCTCCTCTGCGTCGAGCTGCTGGACTGAGCTCCTGACTTGCGCAGAAAAAACACAGAAACACCAACCCCTTCCCCCACCTGATGCCTGTCTTCCTCCCACTCTCAGCCTGGAAAAAAAAGATCAGAACAAAAGGCTGGCTAAGGCAGATAACATCAGGATATGGACATCCTCTGTGCCTTTTGTTAAACATCTTTACCGACACTAAGGCGTTGGCTCCAAGCTTTTTTGGAAGGAATTCCAAACTGAGGTTTGAAACTCTAACACAGGTGAATTGGGCAGAAAGGCACTGCAAATAACTTTTGCCTTTTAGATGTGTGATAAAAAACATGTTATTATCTCTATTCAAGTTTAATTTCAAGTGACTTTGGGAAAAAGACCAATAATTGCATTCCATTATGCATTTGCCCCAAAACCAGAGATCTGAATTAGTAGACAGACAGTAGCTATGCTTCACAACATAGACTTTCCTGTTTTCAGCAGCTGAAGAAAGACATTGAAAATATGACATCCTTTCTTTTTTAACTTCATTGACTGGGCTACTTTGAATGCATAGTGTCCTAATTATTTAATTTGATAGATTAGGTGAATGGATGAATGTGCTGATATTCATGAAGTCAATTTGGAAAATGGTTAAGTATTATACTTAGTAATTGGCTATGGTTTAATTTGCTCACTTTTGCTGACAAGAGGGGTATGATGGGAAGTAAAAACTGAATAGGCAAGACCTATTTGAATGTGATTATGAGTTATCTGGAAAAACAGTCTTTTGTCATATATGTAAATATTAAGTGGTGTCAAACAATCGAAAAAACACTGGTCTTTCCTAGTGAGACACAGAAGCCAAGGACAAAGGTTTGACATGGCTGAGTGGGCTGAGAGTTGATAAAGCCATGTGGTTACAGACTCTGTGGTTCTCTTGGTGCTTCAGTTGAGGTCCCCATCACCATGAGTGGCCCAAACTGGAAAATGCTGGGAACCTGCCATGATCCCTTTGGCATGCCTTTTCCTGTACCAGTGTCCCTGGAGCTCTAGACTCTATGGCTCTCTGAACTCTAATCCTAATGGGATCTTGATGCTTCCACTGAGTTCCCAATCTTCATGGGTGTCTCAGATTTGAAAGGTATGGAGGCAGCAATATTGGTGGCCTGAAACACACGGGAAATGCATTTTCCAGGCCAGCATCCCTGGGACTGTGGGCTTTCTGACTGTCTAAACCATGTCCCTAAATATAAAGAAGTCAGTACTATGCCCAAATTCCCTATCACCATGTGTGTTCCAGATTAGAAAGATGTGGATGCAGCAATGTTGGTGTCCTTCCATGATCCTTTTTGCATGCCTATTCCAGCCCCAGTCGCCCTGGTAGTTAGAGGCACTCTGTGGATCTCTGAAGCCTAACCTTAACTCTACCGGGATCCTGGAGCTGCAGTTGAGTTACCTGTCTCCAGGTGTGTGGATTATGAGAAGGTGTATGAAGCTGCCCAACAGGCTTGTTCCAGTAGAAAACCCGATATATATTTTTAACATTAACTTTCAAAGAACCAGATGGAGAAGCACATCAGTGACCTTGACCCTACTTGTGTTTTCCTCCTCAAATACACATACAGTATACAAATGCAACTTCTGATCACATTCTACTAATACATTCAATAATGTGATTTTCCTCTCTTTGAAAGGAGTAATTATCTACAATTATTAGCATTTTGACCATGTGACTCATTTAAGAATATATAGATACTGTTCTGTATTGTTGGAGCTCAGTGAATATTTTTGAAGCACGAGAAATGCCTTTTGACGTTCTTTGTCGCTATAAAAGCCAAATATGCAGAGTAATACCTGTGTTCATACTGGAAGACAGTCTTAAGCGCAATAAAGTTTATTCCTCATAGCATTGTTTTGAATGTGTTAGACAGAACAAACAAAAAAACCCAAACCAAAACAAAAATCTGTGGGCATCATGGTGGCTGAACTGATCTTTCCTTCTGGCTTACAGCATTAGGGCTGGTCTTGGCGTTTGCCTATAGATCACAATGTGCAAACACAGCTGTAGGTGTGCTGTGAATGTCATAAGTAGGTCTCTCTGTCCTGTAGGGAGGTAAATGCAAAGCACACCAGGGAAATACCAAGGGAATAAAAGGGGAAATGAAAATTTTGGAGAACTTTGTAGTGGTTCATGAAATCAACTTTTGAGACTTTTAAGTACAGACACAACAAGCCATCTGTATTGTTTTATGAATATTTGAAAATTATCACTTAACAGTGACCATTTTTACTCACAGTGATGAAAATTCATTTGCAATATTTGATAGTATTGTTCATACTAATGATTTCCTAGTCCATCCGGGTTTTTTTCTGATAAAAATAAGAATTTGAAAAGTGAATAAAAAAAATCAGTATTATACTCCTAAGACATCTGTCTTCTGATTTTTGTCTTAAATTTCCAAAGACCGTGTCATAACCTGATTTTGCAGCTATAAGCTTGTACTCATTTCCTTTCCTCTTCCCCTTTTCTGGATCATCATTTATTTTAATATCTTTTTGGCAGAGGTTTAAAATTTTCATATTGCCACATTTAAGTATGTTAACATTTCCTTGATACATAAAAAAAATGAAATAGTAATTGTCCTATTTTTTTCTTGGAAAAACATTCCACAAAATGTGGAATTATTGTTTCATAAAATTCTGTATCAATAATTATTTTTATTTTAAATGTAATTGACCAGTTATTTGTCATACAACATTGAAAGGATCAAACAGCTGAGGCTAGAATAGGGAACTGCAAATAGAGCTTTGTGAAAAATACTGAAAAGATTATATGATGTAAAGCTAATTAATATGTATTTACTAAAACTCAAAGAAAGTACTGGAGATGCATTAAAATAAATGCCTGTAAAAACTGTTACAAGTTCTTATACAATCCAGGCCACTACCTGAATATATTTTGGGGACAAAAATCACACATTATCCTAAGTTATATTAATAGTATGCAGACACATGCAAGTCTATCTAACTAATATATAGAAACATAGCATAATTTGGGTTGGAAAGGACCTTTAAAGGTCCTCTGGTCCACCCCCCTTATAATGAACAGGAACATCTTCAACTAAATCAGGTTGCTCAAAGTTCTGTCCAACCTGACCTTGAATATTGCCAAGGATTGGGAATCCACCACCTCACTGGGCAACCTGTTCCAGTGTTTCACCACTCCCACTGTAAATAAACTTTTTCTTTGTATCTAATCTAAATTGGCCTTCTAATTGACCGTAAAGCCATTACCCCTTGTCCTATTGCAACAGATCCTGCTAAAAAGTTTCTCTCCATCTTTCTTGAAGACTCCCTTTAGGTACTGGAAGGAATCTCTGTGATGAATCTTCAAGACCTTCAATGACAACTATGAAAAAAGGGGAATAATGCTACTTATAGAACACTTTCAAGTATGGGAAGGCTGCTATAAAGTCCCCCTGAAGCCTTATCTTCTCTAGTCTGAACAACTCTCAGCCTGTCTTCATAGGAGAGGTGCTCCATTCTCCTGAGCATTACCGTAGCCTTCCTCTGGCCTCAGGATTAAAAGAGTTGGACATATTTCCCTGCTAATAGAATTGTAGGGAGAAGGATTTTAGAATATGGTGCGTAGGGAGAGTGGATTTATACTTCAAATGGAGGATGAGATATAGGATAAAAGCAGTACAGTGGTAACCTTGTTTCAACCAGTTTCTTGCAGAGCTGTATCTGGGTTCGTACAACTAATTTTAAGACTCAATTCAAGCTCAAGAGCTGTACTTTATGCTTATGCCAGGTTAAGACTTGCTTGATTTAGTGAAAGAATGTGAAGGATTCTCTATAGGCAGAATCTTAGCAAGGGTCTCAGACAGACACCATATAGGAAGGAAATAAGGGCCTGTATAAATAAAGTCTGGCTGTAGGGGACTAAGTTTCATTAAAGAAAATAATTAAAGAAAATATTTCCTTTTTTTGTTAATTTAATAACAAGAAAAAGGTGAAGAGATATTTTGGGGTTTTTCCTTCAGATGAAAAAACTAAAATGTGGTTCAAATCCTGAGATATTAGAGCCTGGGATCTTTACATCAGTGTTCCATGATGCCAGAAGTGCTCTTACTTTATGCTCTTATTATGTCACAGTGCACTACCTTACCTTTTCAGGCAGGATTTACTCAAATGTATGTGGTGGAACATAAAGTGTAGTCTACAACTCATACAGATAAGAGGAAGCACATGGAATTACTGAGCTAACAACAGCTACTCATTGCATCATTTTTTTGTTTCTGCTTTTGGCAAAGAAATTTTTTTCTAAACCACATCTCATTTACTGACCAGAATGACCTGACAGGTGGTACATTCAGGTTGTCTCTTTTGGAAGACACAGGAAAGTACATTTGTTTCCTTTATCTTATGATAACTTTTGGGAGGATATCTCAGAGGAATGTTTGGTCTAGCTTATGAGACACTGTAGTTTTTTTTATCTCTTTTGAATCAGATTATGGTAAAAGCAAACAAATGTGGGCAATTTCTCTTTAAGCCTGTTCCAAGAATTTACCATTCCAGTAGTTCACTTCTAGCATTATATAAACACTTTGATGGCTCAATTTCTTTTTAATTAAAGTTTCATTATCTGCCATTCAGTTGTTACAGATGAAAGTACATATGCAGGGTTTTTAGAATGTTCATATACAAAGGTTTGAGGAAAGAGTGTGCCCACATAGACATTAAGGGAAAACACTCGCAGGGCTGGAAAGCAATCTGTGGAAGCAGAGTAATAGGCAGTTGTTGCTAGTTTGAAGATGCAAGGAAAACACTAAATCTTGAGTAGACAAGAAAGACAAAAGTGAACAACAAATAGTCAACATTTTGAGGGGAGCACAAGCAATGTAATTCCAATGCTATGTTGTTGTGGACAGAGGTAAAATGCCCTCCAGAGAAAGAGAATATTTTTGAACTAGCAGAAGAAAAGATTATTTTGAGTGCTATATTTGAAATGAAGCTTTTGAAAGCAGTACAAAAAAGCAGAGGTAAAAACTAAGAATATGATAATAATGAAGACATCCTTACTGTTAGCTCCTTTATTTTTTTGTTTTACTTATTTGTTTTCCAGTCTTGTGAAGAAATAGCTAACAGATCCAAGTCTTCATATTTAGGGAAAGAAACTGTAAGACTTTCTTTAAATAAGGACAGTGTTTTATACTAAAAGAGATCACTGAGACCTTACTGCCTGGGAAACATAACTTCATGACTTTGTAAACTACTAATAAATATTAAAAGAGAGGAAACAAAACATGCATGTTAAACTAAACAGAAAGCAGCAGGAAATTATACAGAATAAGTATTATTTCAAGGTTTGTGGTTTTTTTTGCTGTAGTGTAAATACAATCAAGTTCATTAGTAGCATTTATGTGTAATAGTGTGTTGAGCAGGGGTATGTGGCATGTATGTTGTGGAGTATTCTCGATCAGTTTTCAAATTTTAAAATAAAGAAAAAAACTAAATGAAATGAGTTCCAGTGATTATGCCTGCTAGAAACTACATTATGATCCGTTAAGAGGAAAAAAACTGTCTGATTTGATTGTTAATTGCAGAAAAGTTGTGAAGCAGGCGTGCAGATCCAAAATTTGCAAATAAAAAATAAGAATGGAAAAGTCTTAAGTTAAAGTATCATATTATTCAAAGCAGAACAGAAGTACAGTGAAGCTATGATGTTATGTCACCCAAATCACCATCACGGACCTTCCTGAATAATATAGGCATCCTGGGAGCATGACAGTCTGCCAGGGCCGATCAGTCCTTCTTCCTAATCCAGCAACTGCTTTGAGCACAGCGTGGCACAATAAAGTTATAGCACTCCCTATTCCACCTATTCCAAAGTAAGCCTTTTAATGAAAATTTTTGGTTCTCTGATGCATACAGTAAAACGCAGAATAAATAGGTCATGGGAGAGGGTGGTATGCCTTGAAAAGCCATGTGATGCCTGTGACAGGAAACAGCCACTCTCCACAAGTAAGTAAATTGTGTAAAGAACCAGAAAGAAAAATAACTTAGGTAGCAAACAGTGCTGGCATGGGAAGAAGTTCATTTGCTCACTGTGAAAGACTCACTCTGGGGACATTGCTACCATTGAAAGACTTTGAATTCTTTAAAGCATTGGTGAAGCAGGAACCACAACTTACTTTTGCAGGATATTTTCTTATTATGGAAAGACAGAGGGCTTAGTTCAGTCCTCTAATATGTATCATTTCTTCCTAAAAATTCCTCAGTAAATCCTGTATTGAAGTAGCTTGTAATTTCATTTAATTTTCTTTTATTCCTACTCCTAAAATTCCATTCTCAGTCTCTGCGTTTTCCATAATGTTTTCTTTGTAATCTGTTACAGGAAGGCAATTCTTTGTGACAAGGAGAAATTGTACACTGGGAGTCAGATCTGGACCCCAATGAAGAGGAAAAAACCTTGCCTACAGAAAAAGGAAGTAGAAGGTGACTTCAATTGGGTGTTACAGCACAGATCGTCAAATGTCTAAACACACTATAATATAATTTGGAAAACAAGTAGGATTTTTGGCACAAGAAAGGGCTAAAGAACGAAACTATAATCCAAGAAAGAATTCAGAGATCTAGCCACTGAATTTCAGCTATCCTATTTGCGGCTAATCTTTGGCAAAAGCTTAGATTAAGTCAAATGATGCCATTCTTTTAAAAAAAAAATATTTCCTTTAGAGTAAATTTTTAGTTAGAAACTGTTGTTATCCTGTTGATGCTATCATTCATCTAGTGTGCATTCAGAAATATTGTCCTGTTTGATTTCAGAAAATTTGGTCAGTGGAATAAAGCTATGACAGTTGTCTAAACAAAGCAACTGTCAGCTCATATCACAAGTTCCTTCCAAATAAAGAGCTGCACTGCTCCAAATTTGTTTTCTTTAATGAACCCAAGCCTTCCCACTGTCATTATTCATTCTTTCTAAAAACACTGGAAAATGCAATACATTACTCAACTGTGACCTAACATGTCCTAAGGTGCATATTTTATTGATGTAAATAAATGAGATTCTAGTCTACCCAAATGCTGGTGTTTTGATTTAATAGAAACACTGTTTACCTTAAAAGTTGTCATTAGTGCAATGATTATTTTCCCTGGAGGCTTGAACAATAATCTGGAGGACAACTGCCAGCAGCCTGCTTAATATCTGCAGATTCATCAAGCAATTAAGCTGTTGGATTATGGGGTATAAGGAGGAAATAGTTAAAATGTTTGCTGCTTTCTGTGGTTTACTCCACTATATATTTTTCCTTACATTAAAAGAATAAGGTTTGAAAGTGCATTACTTTCATGCTTGCATAAATGCAAATCTTTTTTGATAAAATTACAGTGTTAAACTCCTTTATTACTGGATATGAAATTAAAAGGAACTAGACACTGGGGATTTGCTATTACTCCAAACTAAAATCAAATAAAAATGTATATATTACAGTGCTCAGACCTAGAAGAACTATTGTAGATGTTTTCCTGTGTTTTTGAAGTAAGCTGTCCCTCTGCTTTTCTTCCTGTATATCAGTCTTGGATACACATGTATATTCTTTTTTTTCTGCCTTTAGGTGGTATCCAGTTTTATCAACAGGAATTCATTTTAAAAAGGTCACTGACTTAATGAAATAGTTTTGAATGTTTATGCCCATACCTTCTTTTGAAAAATAGTTTTACCTTAACTAGGTATTCATCAATACAAATTAACTGGAAATATTAAATGCCATAACATTGCATGAGAAAAAGAAATGAAAAATATGCTATTACTGCTCTGGGGGGAAAAGAAAAGAAAAAATGAGGGAATGTGCTGAATCAATAAGGAAAAATCAAAAACATTTATGAGTTTGACATCCAAGAAGCCCAGGTGACTCCTGGTGATAGATTCTCCCTGCAGTTATTGGAAGCTGAACAGATAGAACAGATTTTGACAAGAGTTCCCTTTCTCTTTTTTCTTTTTAAAGCTAAAAAATTTTGAGTTAAATTAAAAGAAAAAAAAAGTCCATGCTACCATTGGTTTTCTCCACAGTTAAATCCATCTTGAAAAGAATTGCAGGCAACACTGAGCTTCTGTCAAAGACATAAAGTAGGACTTAACAGGGAGTTGATTTCTGAAATTATGACCCATTCAGAAGTGGAAATTAGTTATTGTAAGCCTACAATCCACAGTTGTTTCACTATTTTTTTAAATTTAGATAGGAAATAAACACATAGGCCATTCAAGCTGCATGGTTTTGAGAAATCAAAGTAAATAAAAAGAGAAAAAACTCCTTGTGCCTATTCTCTCTTGTTCTGTTACCGAACATCACTGAAAAGAATCTGGCCATGTCCACTTTGCAACTGCCTTTCAGTAATTAATGTACATTAATTAGGTCCCCCTGAGCCTTTTCTTCTTTAGGCTAAACAGTCCCAACTCTCTCTATCACCAGGTGAGACTGATTGACAAGTAATTTCCTAGGTCATTCTTCTTGCTCTTCTTGAAAATAAGAGTTACTTTTCTCCAGTCTTTGGGTACTTCTTCCTATTGCCAGGATCAAGTAAAGCTCATTGAGAATGGACTGGAAATTTGTTAGCTTCTTCAGCAATCATGGGAGTCCATCAGGGTCCATGGACTTATGAATGTCTAGTTTGCTTAAGTACTACCTGATCAAGGGTATATCTTCCTTTCTCCAGCATATCCCTCTGTTCTCTGGGATTTGTGATTCCTAATTACTAGTAAAGAGTGAAGCAGAGAAAGCATTAAGTATTTCAGCCACATGTTCACATCCTTCTTCCCCATGATGGCCTGGCTAACTCAAGAGGTGTTTGCACTCTTTGAACGAACTCAAGGAGAATCATTTACACCACCAGCTGAGCCATGCAAATGGCACAGCTGTTTATGTAAAGCAAAGGCTAACCTCCAGTCCCCTTTCTGTTGAGATGAAGTCAACTTCTTTGCAACACCTGTAGTCAGTCACAATAGGGTTATTCTCTGAGCTTCACAGACACATCAAGTTTGCCCATTTCTGCTGAGCCAATTTTGGGATTTATTGGTCTGACACGAAAGAAGGAAGCAGTTTCTATACATTCAGAATATAGAATGAAATCTTTGCTCAATTACAGGTTTACAAATTGCCAGATTACATACATTAAAAAAAAAAAGGTTGAAATTGCCAGTAAAGGCTCTGACACTTTGAAACTTCATACTAATAAAGTAAAAGCTTCTTCTCTTTGATAATTATTTATTTTACTAGTTTGATTAAAGTACTAAGAGTTGGATACCACAGTAACAGAACAAGACAACAGACATTTCTGTTGACTTTTACTAAAGTATGAAATGATTGCCATTGCACAGCAGCTGCTGAGATATAAAACACATCTACTTTGCAGGTGATGCAAAATTCTTTCAACAAATTTAGTACTCTGAAACTGATGGTATGAGTCAGATATGGATTTCAAATAAGAGAAATGGATAGAAAACATATACAGATTAGAGGTGAAGTACTTATTTAATTAAACCATCATCAGAAAAAAAGGAAATAAGACCCACACAAGCCCCCAAAGCTCCCAATGCCAAACCAACCAACAAAACAAAACAAAATGAAACTCAGAACAACTAAAAAAAAATAAAATTTGTACTCAAGTTGAGAAAGGAGATCTTATGCATGCAAGCACAGTAGTGATCACAGCAGTAAGTAGAGAGATAACTAAGCATGAAACATGTGCCATTCTATGGCATTCAATTGCATACATTTACTAAATCTCCTTAGATGGTTTTAATTATTTTGACCCTAGGTCAAGAAAGAGGAACTAGATAATTGATCTTGTGCTCATTTGCAGATCAGTGTACTGACTAAAGCTGCCATACATCTGTGCACCATGAAGGATGGGACAGCTACAATGGTTAGTGTTAAGAGAAGCTAAGCTTGACAAAGTAAGCATCTCTTGCCCTTCTGTTATTGCTCATCCCAGGAAACTAAGCAGAATCTGGAGATAATTAAGCAAGGAGATTTAAGTGTATCATATAGTTAAATAATTTTCCATACTGTTTTTTTTTGTTGTTATTGTTTGGTTGGTTTGGTTTTGTTATGTTTTGTTTTGTTTGCTTTCTGGGTTTTATTTTTGTTTTTTTGTTTGTTTGTTTTTTGGGGTTTTTTACACCTGGCTTCAGAATAATTACCATCAATTCACCATGGTGTGGAAGCAAAGTCTAAATTGATTTGGGTATAGAAAAATGATCTTCCTGCAGATGACTGAACACTGCTAGCTTTGACTGATTTTCTTTTGCCAGAAATATTATCATGATTGTCACCCCACTTTGCACAGTTAAATTTCTGTTTTCACTTGGCCATACAGCTAAGCTTGTGAAACAAACATATTGTCACAAGTCTCATTTTTGGCTTTGACACTATCAGCTCGAATAGTGTTTGTTTATGGTTTGTTTTTTTTTTTTCTTTTGTTTTAAGTCATGCTGTCTACAGCAATTGGTTTTGGGATGTCTAAACTGTAACTGAAACCCATTAAGGACTAAAGGACTCTGTTAAAATTATGGTTGATCAATCAGTCTATTCCCAAAACAGGCTTAAAATTCCACTGGAGTTTTTTTTCTTTTAATGTTGTAAACAATATACATTGATATAATATATTTGATTCTTCCTTTGATTGATGAAATTATTTTGTATTTCTAAATAAATTCTGCTTTACAGTAAATTTCTTACTCTAGGGCAAAATTTAAGCCATTTCCAAATCACGAGAGACAAAAGATGATAAGAAAAACTTATTAAATAGGAAAACATAATCACATTTTCTTAGATATAACTAACTTTATCTAGTGTGAAAAAAACAAATTATGATTCTGCAGAAATATTTTTTCCTGCTTACCTAGTTCTCTTTCATTTCATAACCTGTAAAATATATATTCTAATCTTAGAAAGATGTCTCATGTGCTCAACTTTGTGCACCTGCATGACTAACATCATTTGGAGCCCTGCGTTCAGAGTAAAATAAGAACTAAAATATTCTGTGATTCAGTGTAGTAAAAGATGTGAAAAAGTGATGTTTTCCAGGCTGCAGTAGAATGGGACAATCTTGAAAAATAAGTAAGTTGATGAAAAATAGCTACCTGAAGACTGATTATATGATTTAAGATTTCAAAAATTCAAATTAAAAAAAAATATAAATTCATTTAACTCCTGCATTAGAGGGATTATAACATACCGATGCTTATTTCTAATGTAGCCTTAAGGAGGGGGGAAAAAAACTTTCCGAGACAACTTTATGTGGGTAAAGTAGAGAAGAGTTCTTTTACTTGTAGGGTTTTGTGGTACAGAATGTAAAGGAGTATAAAAGTATAAAAGAGTACAACAGATGTTGACAAATAACAGATAGAAAAGACCGGTGCTAGGATGAACTCATGGCCTCAGGAATACCATGAGAGCTCTTTTCCAAGCACCACCACTTCAAATTGCAGAGTAAATTAATCTGAAAGGTGTCCCTTTAATTTCATTCCTGGCTGGACACGTACCCAGCCAACCCCTGAGACACTCTGCCGTGTCTTATAGAAACAAACAAGGGACAATAACCTGCCCCTCCCAGGTGAAAAACCCTTTCACCCACAGACTGGGAACANTACTCAATTATCATATCTAAAAGTTGCATCCAATCTAAGACATACTCAGAACTTCCCTTGGTTCCGCCCCATGGCACGCCTCTCTAGAATTGAATTGAAGGTCTTAAGACCCCTTACTTCATCCTTTATCATCATCTTCATGTCACTTTCCCTTACTGGAGCTTCTCCAAAGTTGCTGGGCTTTGCTTTCTTGTTTTGACTAACATGGTATCTAATTGTCTTAGCTCTGGTACATGTTTCTTTTGCATGGTGTTCCAGGTATTATCTGACCCTTAAGACAGCTAGCACAGGGTTAGAGGTTGCTAGCTACTCTATATGTGAGAAATTACCTAGAAGTATAAAAATCCACAAATTCATGAAAACCCTAAGGCATCACTAACTTCCTTAGGGTAGTGTAGACATATGTCTCCAACATAATCATATTACATACGTGCAAATTATAAAAATGACATTCAGAAATGTATTTTTAATGTAACTTTACCTCTTGTTGCTTTTCATGTAAGAATCATATTTGGTTCTCATCTTGTGAGCATTTATGCATTGGTAAGGGAAGGTTGTATTTAGTAACTCCAGGAAATTTTGCAACTTCCAGCTGTTAGCCCAGGACAGCAAAACATTCCCCAAAGTTTTACATCATATGTCACAGTCTGATGCAGATGTCTCAGATACTTGAATGTTTCTGATGGAACTAACTGCCTCTGTTTAATCTCTTTAAATCCCCCCTGACAAATCAAAGCAGATGAAATCTTAGCTGCAGTGTGTGAGTTCAGGATTCACACTGTATAACTAAATATCCCTAAACAATTATAATTTACAAGACTTCAAATGGGAAGAAAGATGTCCAGTTCTTCATAGAGGCAGGAAAAGGACTTTTTAAAATGAGAAATAGGACAACAGAGGAGAATTTGGACCAGATGATAGGAAAGAATAAAAGACTCTGGGGCAGGAGCCAAAAATCATGTACTGGCTATTAATATTGTTAGATATGGAATTCAACACAAGTGTACTTATTTCTTCTCCAAATGTTATAATTAAGAATAAATTAGTGAGATCTTTGGCAGGGAAGACAAAAACTTGGCAGAGGAAAAGATTAAGATGGAAACTAAAGGTCTGTCCATTTCTTTATTCTATTTTCCAAAAATATTGTTTTAATTTTGAGGTGGTTTTGCCAGTTTCTTTATGGGTTTTTCTTCTTTTTAATTTTCTAACAGGATTTGCCCTACTTTGTTAAGTTCCATTTTTCCTATGTGTCAATTAAGATAATGATTTGTATTTTATATCATAAATCTGGGCTGTAATAGTTATTTCACTAAAGATGCTAGTATTTCCTGAGTCTCAGCAGTGTGTTTTGTACACAGTTCCTGCCCAGAGGAGTCTACAACCTGGCTGGGCTCAGACAAAACAATTTGAAGATCAAAGTAAAAAACCTAAGTGCAGCAGCAGCCTGGGGCTCTGAAAGAATTTGTCCGCATCAGTAATGCAAATGTCTGGGGGCTGATTTGAAGGCAAGAGAAGAAAAGGTTTATGAAGATGAAGATGTAGTTTACACAACAAGAAAAAAAATAGCAAAAGACAGATAAAGTGTGTTAAAGTGTGTTAAAGTGTGCCATTCTTACTGATTATTTTACATTTGCAACAAGCACATTGATTCCAAACAGTCTCCATCAGCTGAGCTGTTCAACTGCATATGCTTATAGAATTTTTCACCATTACACTTTCTATTGTGTGTGGAAAAGCACTTCTTTATTCTTTAGTTCTTCTTTGAAATCCCTTGAAAAAGTTTATAGAAACCTTGACCACCTGTAGATAGAGGTGTGATAATGATTAATGTAGTGCTCAAACTGTGGCCTCTGTACTGCCTATAACATTCTTGCTGTGATTGTGTGGTCTACACATCTGGTTTCAGTAGCTATAGGTTGGCTCTAACTCTTTAAGGCAACAATTTGTCATCTTTCTATAAAAAGAAAAAAAGTAAGTTCATTAATTCATGACATGGCCTATCAGGTTTTCTGCCCTAAAAAGAGCCAGTAATAATAATCAAACCAGAAACTAAAAGCAAAATATTGCTTTTTGGGTGTGGACTTTTGCCAGGAAGAGACAATAACAGGTAGTATTAAAATAAATAAAACCCCAATGATATCATCAAATCAAAAGAAGAAAATTTATTATTTAACTGAAAAATCATAGGAGGATGATTTGGATGATTTTGGGGGGGGGGGTTGGTTTTTTTTTATTTTATTTTTTATAGAGGTACAACTGAAAAGTGGCAATAACATTTCAAATACTTCTATTAGTATTAGTATTATAGTCTAATGTGGACAACTCAGACATAACCTTGAATAACTGAACACCATCCTAACGATACATCATTCCTTTTAGAGATATCCTTATATCTTATTATACTAATAGAATGTAACAAACCTTTATTTTAAACATTGTCTAAATTGTCTATGTAGAGTATTAGAGAGGCAGGAACAGAGAAAATACAGAAGGAAAAATACTATACAAATTGTTTTCTGATGTGTAAAATATTTCTGGGGCAAAGATGATAACAGTAACATGATTTTCATTTCTCAAGACTTAAAAAGAAGAAGAAAAAGAAACAGAAAAAAGAAAAAGAAAGAGAGAAAGAAAAAGATAAAAGAGAGAAAAAAGGAAGGAAGGAGAGGAGAGGAGAGGAGATGTTTTAGTGGTATATAGGAAAAAATAAATAAATAAGTACTTTTTTTTCTAGAATAGCAATTGTAATAAATGCAATTAGTGATGTGTGTTCATGTATCGTTTCTTGCCATGGTCTGTAATATAATGTAAATTAGTTTACTCTAAACCAAAGTCAATAAAANGAAGGAGTGGAGAGGAGAGGAGAGGAGAGGAGATGTTTTAGTGATATATAGGAAACAATAAATAAATAAGTACTTTTTTTTCTAGAATAGCAATTGTAATAAATGCAATTAGTGATGTGTGTTCATGTATCGTTTCTTGCCATGGTCTGTAATATAATGTAAATTAGTTTACTCTAAACCAAAGTCAATAAAATCAAAACTGAATCTGAAAAAAATGAGGTGTATGGGATGGACATTATTAACTTCACTTCTATGAACCATTTTTAGGCCAGACATGTCAAAACAATGACATGTAATCCCAATTAAAGTATTCAGCTCATGTAGAGTATGGCTCTTACCCAATACGTGTCCCTGTGGAGAGGGAAGACAGGTTCAGCCCATCAACTGATCCCAGCAGTTATGATGTAGTCTTCCTTGACTTTTCTTCCATTCTTGACTTTTATACTATTTCTTTATGTTTTGATGGGGCTTGAATGACTTGAGTCATAAATGCCTTTGTTGCTGATTGGTGTAAAATTATCTCCCTTTTCTTTTAAAGATACAGTTAAAAAATAGAGAGCACATGCCCAGTGGGGGTGGACATACCTCAGAGGCAGGTAACTTTGGGATGGAGGTGCACAGTAATATTAGAATTAGGCTTTAATGAACCAAGTTAATCCAAGGATTTTGTCACAGTTTATGGCTCAGCAACAGAACATCATCCATCTCACTTGGTTGACAAGAGCTACATGGTTTTATCAACTGTGAACTACCACGGAGTTCCTCTCCCTACAAGGATTTCTACAGAGCCTGGCCACAATGTCTCCACTCCGTTTCACCCTCCATTCCATTCCCCTTATCATGTGTTTACTATTGTATGGGGAATCATAATGGAGCTGCCAACTTTGTTCCATCCACGGAGAGGCAGCTGCATTTTACCCTATAATTTCTATACTGTTATAACTTCTGTAAGGATATAAATACAATTTATGTTTCCTCTCATTTTTACCCCCAGCCATTTTCTCACACCAGAATTGGCTGTTACCCTCAGGCTCACACCTTGTTAAAAGTTTATTTACACCCTTTTATATGTTATCATGAAATTGCCCCTAGAAATCTGATGCAGTGTAATTTATAAATTGAAATGTCAGAAAAAAAGAAAGAAACACAACCATTATAGCGACTAAAAAAGACAGTGTGACTACTTGAATTGAAAAGAGACCTAGTCTTAATTTAATTGTATTTCTCTCTAAAAAATCAGTACGTACCTGACCAATGTAGAATCCCTTATACTCATGTGTCTGTAAGGAGGTCAAAGAAAGTCTGTAACTCGTGAAACCTAAGTGAATGCAATAGTGGTTAATTGTGTACCTTCTCTGACTCTCTCAGCAGAATTTTGAGGTATTTTGTCTAATGCTCAAGGTATAAAGCACATAAGTGTTTATATTTTCTTTCAAGTGCTGCTTTATGTAGCAAAAAAAAGAGATTTTTACCTTTGCATACACTGCTTGCTTACATTTCTGATAATCGAGCCACCCATGTTCTCAATCCTCACTCTTCTCTCAGTTGTCACATGGTACACTTGTTCAGCGGCCCAGAAAATCCACTGCCACATATTATACAAGAGAAATGTTAATGGGGAGAACTGCAGACTTTAAAATAACTGAACGTCTGTTTAGAAAATGGGATTGATTCAGGAGAATGGAAACTTTTGAATTCTGCAGTTGGCTTGTCTGGGCTATGTGGCCACGAAAAAGCTGCACAAGAGCAGTGCTGGCAGTCTGCTATTTTTACCTGGAATGAACAGAATATATGACCTTTCTTTTTAAGAAAATACCATTTTCGTGATGTGCTCCAGTTACTATCACACATCTCCAAGGTGACTTTGAAAGCAGTGCCTCACAGAGCCAGGTTATGTGCAGAAAAGAGGAGCTCCTTACAATATGCTTAATGATTGGGGCAGTATTTTCTCACCTGATGGAGTGGGCTACATGCTGTCGCTTTTAACCTACAGCCATAAAATGAGGAATCTTCTGTAACAGAAATCATGGTATGTGTGAATCTGCTTTGTGGAAACACTTTTCTCTCTTATTTTTGCGCTCAGGATGAAAAGTGAAACATGAGCTAATAAAGCCTATTGGTAGCTCAGCGGGAAAGTCTGAGGACTGATTTAGGTCAGCAATCAGGATTCATCACCTCAGAGTCTGCACTTCAGCAGAGTCTGAAGTTTTGATTCAGATACAGATTTAACCAAGTTTATGTGTTGCTTTGACAATGTATAATAGCTAAAGACACTAAGTAATGGATATGGGTTTAATTTTTTGTCATTTGTCTACTCTTATGGTTGCGTATAACACTTTAAAAATAGAAGATGTACCCGAAGTATATGCATTTCACTTGGACATAATACTGAAAAAAAATAACCATGAAATAATATCATGCTGTATGGGTTGGCTGTCTTATTTTTTAGTCATCTTTTCTTCTATTTCTAGAGCATTAGGGTTTTGTGCTTACATTGTCACAAAATTTTCACAGTGGTACACTGAAATAATCTACATTCTAGATGAGATGATGCAGGTTGTCAAAAAAAAAATGTTTTGGTGGAGCAAGTAATTAAGAAGTGATCTCAAGTAAAGGGGCTTCTAATTTCACTGGAATCGTTAACCATTTCCTCTATTGGTGCCTCCTAATCTCCCCCCGCAACACCAGACCCCACTTTTTGGAGTTTTCAAGAGACAATATGGGTTGCATGAAGTTGTGGATGTGCTAATAGAAAACAGCTCATTAAGTCATTATGAAAGGACTGGTAGGAGAGGAGAAAAATAAACAATAACATACCAGAATATACTAAGTCATGATCCTTTCCATCAGTAGATTTCAAAATAATCTACAACAAGGAGACATATGGGAAAACTGAAGGGAAATAACTAATGCTAATAACCTTTTCTGTACTTTGGCCTGTTACTCCCTTTGTTAGCTTACAAATACTTAATTAAGAATAGAAAATGAAGGAAAACCAGAACTGGAATCTTAGACAAATATCTGAAGAATGAAAGAGAAAAGGAGATCCCAGAGGAAAAATATGACTTCAGATGTTTACAGTGAACTCCTACAAACTGTGCAACAGTGTCTTTGGCCAGTAGTGCAGCTCTTCTTAACCATGCAAAAGAAACAGGTTTCAGGAAAGTAAGTGGGAAGTAAAAATTTCCACAATGTAAAAAAAGGTAAAAGTGTATTCTTAATGACCAAAGAGTTAGTGGATTCTTCGAGAAGAAAAGTAAGGTGAAGAAACTGAAATGAGAATAACATCAAAGTTTACCAAAAAAGAGACAATAATTTTCTTTATCTTCATTTCTTTTTTGAAAATATCAAATTTAATGATTCTTTTAGCAAACTTTAGAAAGGATTTCTGTTCTGTCACTACTTAACTCATTACTTGTAGGTTTTGTCATTAGCAGGCGAGCAAAAGTTAGGGTAGAGGAGAAATTTTGTTAATAGCTAAACGCCAATTTCCCTATTAATCATTAACACAATGTTTATGTACTTTGAGTCCTGTGAACAGTTGGTGCCTTTCAGCCCTTAGGAGGAAACTGAATACTTAAGACTCCCTTTTGACTTCAGTGGACGGCAAGATACACAGTCAGATCAACAACATTCAAATTCATCACAGAGATACCAAAGGCAAACAGATGCTCTTAAAACTGTGGCAGCATTGAAAGGTTCTCCAAGTAGTGCAACTTCTCTTATGAATTAGGAAAGAAGAACAACTCTCAGTTAACAAAAAAGTACAAGGTTGGTGGCATACCAAGCTAAAACCATCCATAAAGACATCGTATCTGTGTTGTAAACCATAAAAAGCTACTAGCCTAGATGCTGCCAAAAGCCTAAACCCAAAAGATTACTGTTAAAAAGTTTTCAGGTACCAAGCCAGCATAATAAAAAAAACAATGGGATGTGTTGTTTTCTTGAAATGGGTTTTTGTCTGCTGCCAACAAAGCTGTCTTAGTGTATATATTTGATAACTGCCATCCTGCAGAATAAAATAGAACAATGTGCAATAAATAAAAAATTATAATAATTTAAAAAATCCAAAACCCAAGTCTTTCACATATGCTAAAAAGAGATTTAAAACTTTAAAAAATATTTAGAAGCAGTATGTTTCTTTTGTTTGGTGGTGGCAGTGAACACCATTCCAATTCTTACTGACTCTGCTTTAAAATATAGCTCAACTTAGTGGAAAAAAGACTGCAGAGTAAAAGAGTCTAACCTCCATGAATTGACCCAGATAATAGCAAACTAGGTGGTTTGCCTGTGTGGGGCAAATTAGCCATGAAACAAAAAAACTCCTTTTAGGCTAATGTTCATTTCTTCCTGCTAACCCTGTAAAATACATGATCCTGGGACAAGGAACCATTTTACACTTCTGTGTTTGCACAGAACAACAGGAGTTTGGCTGAAGATTGGTGTTAGGACAGTGCAAATAAGAAGCCCCACAGCTATTACTCTCTGTCGTATTTACTCTGCGAACAGTGAACTTAGTTGGTGCCATTAGTTCAGAACTTTTAAGAGTACAAAGTTGAATTTTGCTGCCAGAAAGTTGGAAAATGAGATAGTGAGTTTTAGAGAGAAAGGGATCTGGGAAAATGATTATTTTGTCTTCCCTTGAACAGTGGATGGGTGAAACTGTTGTATGTTAGCATGCTACCAAAAATATCAGTAACCCAAACTCTCTTCTTTGATGATGCAGGATTTTGCAGATATCTGATATAAGACAGGGAGAGTGGGGAGTAAAAGAACCATTGTTGTCTTGGTGTCTTTAGGCATCTGCTTTCTTAGTAACCTTCCTACCGTGCCTGCTGTCATGTTGGATCTGACTGTTCATCCAGGTGTCTGTGGATAATAAAGAAAAGAAATTTAATAGGAAAATAGGCAGTATTTCTGGCTTCCCTCTAGAGACAGTTTGTTAGGAGTCTATTAAACGTGCAAAAATACTTATTGCTTCTTCAGCAATCAGCCTAAATATCTGGGACATTACACAGAACAAGTTGAAGAAACCTGCACTAGAATTTCTTAGATCAGCTAAATATAGGGACTTTGTTCACCATTCAGCCAGCACTTCTTAGAATCTTTCTAAAGTAACTTGTTAGTTTTCTGCATTAGCTTTTCTTTTCAGTGTGACTAAAAGCTGTTATAATTTTCAATATTCACTCTGAAAAATTACTTGCAACAGATAACGTAAGAGCAGAAATATATGTTGTGGCTTGTACATCTAAACAAATCTTTCACAGTTTAAACACTTGGAAATGAAAGGTAAGCAAATAACAAGTCAGCAAGTTTAAGAAGAAAGGCTCTTTTAGCAGGTTTTGTGTTTATTGGTTTTGGTTGTTTTTGTTGTTGGTTGGTTGTTTTTTTTTTTTTCTGATAATGCAGTAGCAATAGCAATAAAAATCACAATAAAAATTGCTTTCAAATATTAACAAGAACAGATTTTCTGTCATGGAAATATTATATACTAACATCTTCTGCTGACTAGTTATATTTCAGGAAGTGAAAATTCAAAACACTGTGACAGAGACTAGGAAAAGTACTATGCACAGTCACTTTTAACAGTAGAAGGAAGGTGTCTTCATACTTAGTAGAACAGGCAATCAGCTCTATTAAGTTGTTCTTAACTGATGCAATCCTGCTAAAATCAATGAAATTATTTTAGTTTTTGGAGCAAATCTCCCCTTTTCTGTACCTCACAGGAGTGTACTTCATTGGAATTACATTGTTTGCCAGCCTCAAGGTGCACAATTATCACAGAACAGAACAGTTAGTTCTGTTAGGACTCAATTAGCCTTGCAATTAGGTAAATGATCTCTTACCACAAAATAATCCTCAATATTTGCAGAATTCTTGTCTGCTATTTCTATTCAACTCATTCTATCAGGTATAACTAACCTCATAGGTCTTACAACCAAAGAAGTCAAACACTTGTTTTTCCCTAACTCTCCTTTTCTTTGTATTTTGGTTCATTTTTCTAATTTCTTTCTACAGAGAAAACTAAGGCTCAGGTCCTAAGGCAGGTACTTCATACATCTCCCAAATTCAGTCTCAAATCTCAGGCTCTGCGTTTTGTTACCAAACCAATATTAGTTTTTTTCTGCCAGAACCAGTATTTTGGCATAATGTGAGCCAAGTTTTAGTTTGAAACACATTCCTGATTAAAAAAAAAGATTTTATGTGAGTCAATCAAGCGATCTGTGGCATATATGAGATTGGTCTGTTTAATCTAATGGCCTGATGATTGGATCTCTGTCAAACACCAAAACAATACTGAATATTTCAAGATATAATAGTTTTCTGATCATCATAGGGTTCACTAAGAATTAATGTCATATTTACTTACAATCATAGAATCATAAAGTTGTTAAGGTTTGAGTAAACCTGTAAGACCATCAAGTTTAACTGTTAACCCACTACTGTCATGTTCAGGCCTAAACCATATCCCCAACTACCACATCCACAATTTTTTGAACACTTCCAGGGGTGGTGACTCAATCACTTCCCTGGGCAATCTGTTCCAATGCTCAACTCTTTCAGCTTAAAAAGTTTTCCAAATATCCTGTCTAAAACTCCTCTGGTTCAACTTATCATCCTCTCACTTGTTACTGGGGAGAAGAGACCAACACCCACCTCATACAGCTTCCTTTCAGGTAGAAGTAGGAAGCAATGTCTCACCTGAGCCTCCTTTTCTCCAGGTTAAACAAACTCTGCTCCCTTAGCTGCTCCTCATAAGGCTTGTGCTCCAGACCCTTCATCAGCACTGTTGCCATCCTCTGGACATACTCCAGCACCTGAATGTCTTTCTTGTAGTGAGGGGCCCAAAACTGAACACAGGATTTGAGGTGCGACCTTGTTGAGCTGACTACAGGGGAAACAATCACTGCCCTAGTACTGTTGGCCACATCCAAGCCAGGATGCCACTGGCCTTTTTGATCACCTGAGAATTTTTTTTCACAGTGAGAAAATATTATGAATAATTGGGAAGAATTTTATTTCTCATCATTGCTATGTAGTCATGTATCCAGCAGTTGAAAGGCCAGCTCTTACACAAATGAGTTTTCTCATTACCACTGTCACCTCTGGTTATGTGTGTAGGAAACAACCTTCATGACTTTGTAACAGTTTCATGGAAATACTTATGTAGGGATTTTTTTTCTGTAGAGGAGCTTCAGGGCATAGCTTTTTACAAAATTTAACTCTAGATATCATTCTGGTCCACAGTATTTTCTGTTCACTCATATCAGGTTAGAGTAAACAGCATCCAATTACCACTTTTTATCTTGCCTAGTTAAATGAACAAGTCCTACTAAAATTGCTGCTTTGTGTAATGTATTTTCTCAGAAAAAATCAAGAAGAGTTAACAAACTTCATTGCTAAACTTAATGGCTATCTTTAGCATTACTTGACAGAGTGTGCCATAAAGTCCAATAGCAGGACTTTTCAAGAGAGCTCAAAGGAGTTACCCTTACAGTGTTTCTCAGGGGTTTCTTTCACTTTGTTTTCTAAATGTTTCTCCAGCTTTATGTAGGAAAGCTAATTTCTGTAGCTTTCTTAAACTTGTGCCAAAATTTAGCATCTTACCAAGCTTGCAATATTACTATAGTTGACTTATATAATTCTGCATTAAGAATCAAAACAATGCTAACAAACATGGAAGACACTGAGAATATTATAATTTCAAATAACATGATTTTATTTTTATTCCAATTCAACAGTAAGATCATTCTTTTTTTTAGAAGATATCAACATATCAACAGTTTAATTTATTAATGTCAAATTTAATTTCTCCACCTGTCACTTTTCTGAATGAATTTCTGAAAAACTAAATTATCCCACATGTCTATATGGTATTTTCAGAAATTGTGGCTCCTGTCTCTGCTAAAACCCCTAAAATATCTAAACTCCACAAGTATTGTGAATCCTCTGTTTTAAGTTTCTTTCTCTACCTTTAGATAGCTATCCAAGCAAATTATTTTTTCTACACATTTTGTATGACAATTCCTTGCTATTCTTTTCAAAATTAGTTTGCTACTTATGGCCTGTATATGGAAAATCTATGAAAAAAAGAATCATCTACCATTAGATACTGCTGTTGCTTAACCAGCCTCCCTTCTGTTTTCTATGGACCTATTCAAATGTGATGTTAATCATCTAGCTACTTTTGTGTCTACAAAGGTAGACAGTTCATTGCTGTAAATACCTGTTAATGTCATTGTTGGCTGGTGACCTTTCAGTATCATGGAGATAAATAAAAGGTCTGAAAATCTCTCTGTGGAGTCCTTTTATTATATTAACTACACACCCGCAATTATATCTTTAGTGCATATTTTTAGCATTGTTAAGCACAACATAATTGTTAACAATACTGTAGAGTGACTTGAACTTATGAAAATAAAGCAACAGCTATACTCAGACTTACATGAAACAGAGATTAACAATTTTGAAGAGGAGGACATTCTACCCTAAGAATTTTAATAAATCATTGTAAAGCCTTTGTAGTTCTGTAGTCAGTTGCAGTGAATTAGCTGGAATTACTTTGTGCTTTGTGATTTGAATCATAAAAGATGAAAATGTGAGAGGCATTGATGTACTCTGTATTTTCTTGAGGCAGTTTTCTTCCAGCTTATTCATAGTTCTGGGCATATATTACTGAAGTACACTTCATCATGTCCGTTGAAAATAATACAGCTTCATGATAAGCTTTACTTTTTTTTGTTTACAAGGAAGTTCATATGCATGAAAAGAAATAGTCATCCAATTGGGATGGTCTTTCAAACACAAGGGCCTTGTGACTCATCAAGGTCTCCAGCTTTTAATAAAATACTTCCAGCACAATCTTGACTTGTATTCCATGATTTCTGGTTTTATTTTTAATCTAAATGTTATTGTTGCATTTTCTGAAAACTAAGGATATAAAATGGTAAAGGTTACAACTTCTTTTACTATTATCAGTTTCCAGATTTTATCAGAGAAATTATTTTCACAGGAAAACAAGGCCCAGACTTAGTCAAAATATGTGGTTAAGTGTTGGGTTAATTTCACTAGAGGTAATAAGAATATCAACATACTTGGGTAGGAATGAAGAAAAATGCCATGCAGTTTTTAAGTGTAAACAAGGAAATGTAAGTATAGTTAACCTCATGCATTCTGTTCAGATGTAAAAACGGCTTATGAAAGAAGTCCCTGGCTCCATTCAGGAAACTGACATTCCTGAGACAAGATTTGCATTACCTTCAATTTTTCTGAAAAAACATTTTGTCAAGGTGTACTTTAAGCAAGAAATTTGTGGTTTATAAATATATCCTAATTCACAGACTATTTCAATGTTAGGATTATTTTAAACTTGCGTCCTTATTATGTACCTTTTGCTCAAAGAGCTTTATCACCACAAGTGATAAGGTCAGAGGCATTTCATTTATATTGCAGGGGCATGAAAAAATGGCTGGAGTGCATGGAATGGGAGTGTGTTAAACTGGCTTTACCATAAAAACAAAGATATTACTTTCAGAAGAACAGAATGTGGATTTATCATGAAGGCTAACCTATCAGCTAAGGTTACAGTTGATGTATTTCTTTCTTTTTGAGTTTTCATTCTAAAGTCAGCCCCAGTAATCGAATTTACCAGTGTGAATTCCTCTAAGAGCCAATGAAAAGAAAGGAAATACAAAGTCTACTATCAGTTGTTGGTCTCATCATATGGAGCTTTACATGCCTAGGTTCAAATGAGTATTTTTTAAAATGTATAGATTTCATTTTTTCACAGAAAAAATGAAACTAGGTTGGAAAAGACCTCTGAGATCAGGTTCAACCTCTGACGCAACACCACCTCATCTACTAGACCACAGCACTAAGTGCCATATCCAGTCTCATCTGAAACACATCCGGAACGGTGAATCCACCACCTCCCTGGGCAGCCCAAACACTCTCTCTATAAAGAACTTTTTCCTAATGTCTAACCTAAGCCTCCCCTGGTGCAGCTTAAGACTGTAGCCTCTTGCTCTACTGCTGGTTGCCTGTGAGAAGAGACCAACCTCCACCTGGTTACAATGTTCCTTCAGGTAGTTGTAGAGAGTGATAAGGTCTCCCCTGAGCCTTCTCTTCTCCAGACTGAACAAACCCAGCTCCCTCAGCTGCTCCTCACAGGACTTGTGCTCCAGCCTCTTCACCAACCTTGTTGCCCTTCTCTGGACCTGCTCCAGCACTTCAATATCTTTCCTAAACTGAGGGGCCCAAAACTGGACACAGGACTCAAGGTGTGGCCTCACCAGTGCTGAGTACAGAGAAAGAATGACTTCCCTGGTGCTGCTGACTATCCTATTCCTGATACAGGCCAGGATGCCACTGGCCTTCTTGGCCACCTGGGCACACTGCTGGCTCATGTTCAACTGTCAGGCTCAGCATGAATCAAGCATGAGAAAAGAAAGAAAAAAAAAAACAAAAGGCCTGGGAATTGTCTAACTAATTGTGTGTTGTTTTATCTAAAGCTTTGATTTACTGACCAAGGGCAGAGCCAGACTTTTGGGCAAACAGCGTGAGAGAACGGTATGCATGAAAGTACCTCACAGATGGCAGTAGTCTGTGCCATCAATCATGGGCAAAATAAGCCCCTTGGAACACTAGGGCATATGTGGCTGAGAGTGTGTGGTTGATTTTTACTCTGACTGCTTAGCTCCTCCTACATGTGAGCTATCCTATATAACCCTGGACAATTAGCATTAAAGTGATTCTTGTCAATCACAGCAGGAGTCTGTACCTCATTCCTCCACATTCAACCTAGTACCAGTCAGTACCCTCAACTCCTTTTCTCCTGGGCTGCTTTCCAGCAGGGGGTTATTGTGGCCAAAGTGCAGGACCCGACACTTGACTTTGTTGAACCTCATGCCACTGGATTCAGCCCACCTATCCAGCCTGTCCAGGTCCCTCTGCAGAGCCCTCCTGCCTTCCAGCAGATTGACACTCCCTCCCAGCTTGGTGTCATCTGCAAGTCTGTTTATGGTAGACTCAATCCCCTCATCCAGGTCATCAATAAAGATATTAGACAGGACTGGGCCCAACACCAGTTGGAGACCCAACACCACTGGCCCTGGAGAACACCATTAGTGACCAGCTGCCAGCTAGATGCAGTCCTGTTCACCACCACTCTCTGGGCCCAGCCATCCAGCCAGTTCTTAATACAGCAGAAAGTACACCTGCCCAAGCTGTGGGCTGCCAGCTTTTCCAGGAGTATGCTGTGTCAAAGGCTTTGCTGAAGTCCAGGTAGACTACATCCACAGCCTTCCCCTTATCCACCAGGTGGGTCACCTGGTCATAAAAAGAGATCAGGTTGGTCAGGCAAGACCTACTTCTTCTAAATTCTTTCTGGCTGGATTCCCTGTACATCCTCTATGTGCCATAAGATCACACTCAAGATGATCTGCTCCAAAATCTTGCCAGGCACTGAGGCCTGTAGTTTACTGAATCTTCCTTCTGGCTCATCTTGTGAATGGACATCACATTGGCTAACCTCCAGTCATCTAGGACCTACTTTTCTTGTGAGCCAAGACTGTTGAAAAATGATGGAGAGTGGCTTGGTGAGTTTTCCTGCCAGCTCCCTCCTCATCCTTGGATGGATCCCATCTAGTCCCATAGACTTGTGAAGATCCAAGTGGCTCAGCAGGTCACTAACTGCTTCCTCCTGTATTACAGGGGGGCTATTCAACTGCCCATCCCTGTCTACCAACCCAGGAGGCCAGGTATCCTGGGGATGACCTGTCTTATTTTTGAAAACTGAGGAAAAGATGGTGTTAAGTACCTCAGCCTTTTCCTCATCCTTGGTAACTATGTTCCACTCCCTCCCATGTCGAACAAAGAATGGAGGTTTTCTTTGCCTCTGCCTTTCCTATTGATGTATTTATAGAAACCCTTTTGGTTATTCTTAACAGAAGTGGCCAGATTAAGTTCATAATATTTCTGTGTGACCACACAGCTTCAAACATTTGCAATGTGAACATTGTATAGTGAATTCTTTGTCATAAAAGTTCAACTAGAAAGCACTGCTAAAGATAACAATGTATGCTACAACCAAAAGAAAAGTAGAAACACTCTGCCCACTTTTTCAACCTAAATTTTGAGGAGTGTACAAAACTGGAAACTGAATATTCATGTGGAGAAGGTGAAACATCTTAAGATAAAAGAAAAATCCTCAGAGCTGGACGCTGTAGTCCAGGTGGGCTCTCATAAGAATGGAGTAGCAGGGCAGAATCACTTCCCTCAACCTTCAGTCCACACTACTTTTGATGCAGCTGAGGATACAATTGGCCTTCTGGGCTCTGAGTGAACATTGCTGGCTCATGTTCAGCCTCTAACCCACCAGTACCCCCAAGTCCTTCTTGGCAGGGCTGCTCTTGATTTCTTCATCTCCCAGCCTGTGTTGATACCTGGGACTGGCCCAACTGAAGTGCAGCACCTTGTGCTTTGTCTTGTTAAACCTCATGAAATTTCCATCCACCCAATTCTTAACTTTGTCCAAGTCCCTCTGAATGGCATCCCATCTTTCTGGTGTGTCAACCACACCACTCAGCTTGGTGTCATCTGCAAATTTGCTGAATGTGCACTCGATCTCTTAATTTATATCCTTTCTGAAGATATTAAATGACACTGGTCCCAGTACAGACTCCTGAGGGATGCCACTTGTCACTGATATCCACAGGGACTCTAAGCCAAAAAGCTGTATCTGTAATTGTAATTTTATGGCTGGAATGACAGACTGAATTATTTTTACATTTTAATTTTTTACATTAGCTAATTAGTAATTTTTAAAAATATATTAAGCATTAGTCACTTAGCCTTATTCTATCCCTAATATGAAAAGTGACTTTAAAAAGAAACTGTATGCATACATGACTACCTTACTGTAGAAGGGGAATGCAGAAGTAAGATTAGCTTAAGACTTAAACGCATAGTTTATATATCAGTAAAAAGCGTTTTCAGACACATATCTTGATCAGATATTAATAGCATTCTCTAGAGTTTATTTTTTCATTATGCATCAGACATTTGAGGAATGTAATTTGGTAACCTAAAACAGCACTTACTTTTAATTTCCAACTATGTGTAGTTTAGGTAAGCTAAAAGTGAGTGATGCCTAAGGGTCTCTTTGATTTTTGATTTTTTAATTTTATAGATGTTAGAAATTATTGTAGATCTAATGTACTAGTAATATAATTTCAGTAGCTGAATTTATACATATCAACCCCTTAGAATTCCTTTAGCTGTTTAGTCTGTATTTCAAGGTAGAATTGCAGAAAAGCGCCATGAAGCCTGTACCACAAGATAAAGACAGGGACAGAAGGACCTCCAAATCTGAAGCTTTGGAAGGCCTCCAAGGACCTGACGTGCTGTGAAGAAGACGATGAAGAGAGAGTCCTGAGACCCCAGACTCAATTCCTGATAGGGTGTGCTGAGGGCGGAAAGGGGCAGGACTGGTGGAAATAACAGAATGGGATTGGATGGACACTATTATAAAATCTTGTAACTTAGTTCTAAAGGGGGACTGGAGCCTGGAGGCTCATTAAAGCTCCCGCTCACTTATCTCCTACTGAAGTTGCCTGAGTTTCTTTTTCCTCGCTCCTTTAAGGCAACATGAGGCTTATGGCTTCACAGTGGTTTTTACAGGAAAACGTGAAATTCAGTGCTTTGAAAAGAGTAGCACATAGGTAAATACTTGTCAAGAGCCACAACCCAATCTCTTTCCTAAGCTTATAATAGAGCCTTAAACCATTCTTCAATTCTTACAATGAGACTTCAGAAAACAATTAAACAATAGAAAGTAAATTATGAAGTATGGTCATGTCTTACACAAATAAAACAATATGTGACTGGAGCAAAATGATTAGGAGTAAAAAGGGGTCATACACCAACTGCAGATGCTGATTTGCCAATAAACATACTAAATAAGGGGCAACTTATGGCACAGGTTGTGCTGCTTTTATGATGTGCAGAAGAGCTTTATTCCCTAGATCTTTAAAAAAACCCAACCACACAAAAAAACCCGAACAACCAAACAAAAACCCAAATAAATTCAAAATCAGAAGCTTAATGAGTAGCCTTGCCTTTTCACAGGAAAGGAAATTTCTTGAATGAGAGTTTAAGTAAAACTGAAAAGCTGTAACAGTTGTTTATTGCTATAAAATAACTTCCTCAACTCCCCCAATTCAATGTGTCATATGAATTGTGGTTAAATAACCATAGCTTATTTTGAAACACAAATTAATTATCTTTTACAAGCATGCTATTGCTTATCTCTTTCAAAGTCTCATTAATATGCAAATGACTCTAATTAGGTCACTGTCAGACAATATTTGTGTAGAGTCACTTCCCAAGGTTTAATGTGATGGTTTTGGTTCCTAAATATTCATAAACAGTGCTCCTAAAATCAGCTTTACTTAATAGGGATCATTCTGAAAATCTCATTATTTCAGAGGAATTAATCTCAGAGGGCAAAGAAGAAAAAAGTATGATTTTCTTTTTTTTTTCCCAAAAGATGGTATCTTCCAATTTCCACACACAGTATTAGCAGATTAGAGAAACACTATTATATTTTTAATAGGAATTAAACTTTAAAAGTCTTGCAATATTAAACTGGATATGTTGTCTTTGATCTCTTGTTTTTCAAGTATGCCTTGATAAAGAAGACAAGAAATGGGAAACATTATGTCTCATGAAGAATGCCTAATGCACTTAAAAAGAGGTATCACAGGCAAGAATTATCATGTGCGGTTGTAAATATATACTTATTCACTGCATTAATGTTTATAACCTTTAGCATATAGCACTTTGATGTCATTTTAAAATCTTGTCCAAAGACATGGAAAGAGAATTAAAAATACCCCCAGAAAAAAGAGTCTTGAAAGTTAAAACTTTGTGACAATACCTTGCAAAAATAGAAAGCAGACATTTTTCCTGTCCTTCTGGAAAGGAAGGGGAGAAGGCAAGGGAAAAGAGAGAATGAATTTCTTTCATGGATCAATCTTTGGGTATACTACAATTTAGAATAAAATAAAAATTACTTTAGAAAAGCATAAAAAAAAAATTCACCATCTGTAGATTTTCAGTTTAATGGTCTACACAAATGCATCACAGCTATTTTTCAAACTGATAGAATGGGTATCTCGATGCCAAAATTTTTATTTAAAAACAATTTAGGAAAGCTGCTCTGTTTTTTGCTGGGGTAGAGTTAACTTTCTTCACAGTGGCTGGTAAGGGGATGTACTCTATTTATTCTGAACACAGGGTTGATAATACAAAGATGTTTTCATTATTGGTGAGTGGTGTTTGCACAGTGCCAAGGCTTTTTCTACTTTTCATACTGACATGCTGCTGAGGGGGTTGGGGCTGCATGGGAGGTTGGGAGACAAGCCCAGACAGGTGACCCAAACTGATCAATGGAATATTCCATATTGTAGGACATCATGGCCAGTGTATAAAACTGGAGGGAAACAGAAGGAAGGGGGGGCATTTGAAGTGATGGTGTTTGTCTTCTGAAGTCACCCTTACACATGGTGGGACCCTGCTTTCCTGGAGATGGCTACACAGCTGTCTGCCCATGGGAAATGGTGAATCAATTATTTGTTTTGCTTTGCTTGGCTGTGTGGCCTTTACTTTCCCTATTAAACTGTCTTTATCTCAACCCATGAGTTATTTAGCTTTCCCCCTTCCAAATCTCTCTCTGATCCTGCTAGTGGGGGGGGGGGGGGGGGGTGAACAACAGCTGTGTGGTGCTTGGTTGCTGGCTGTGTTGAAACCTGGACAAAATAAGTGTAAATTTGCTCCTACCATGTGAAACACAATTAAAGGTCTAATTTCAGATTAATTCTTCAAATATTTTGGACTCAATATCATCTGGGTGCAAACCCCTTCTTCCTATAAATTGTATGGGTGTTTTCTACCATTCCTACAGGGTTCACAACAGGATTAGGTGCCGAAATAGAGAATCTGTATTGAAATGGTATAGTGCTCAACTTTTCTTAATTTTTTCTTATTTGAATTTGAAGAAGTTTAGTTAAAATTACCTTTGAAGCTAAGCATCATGGTTTAAAAAAAAGCATATAAAGTACTACTTGAAGCTGAATACTTTGTCCATAGAAAGTTGCAAAACCTTAAATACAAGTCATCATTTGAAAGATCTTGCAGTATTAATCATAATATTTGTTATTTAGATAACATAACAATGAAATAACAAGATACTTGCAACTATGTCATAATCTGTATGATGATGTCTTTTTTTCTCAGTAATTTAATTTTCTTTTTTTTTTGTATATGTAGGTAGATAGTGAAAACATTTTGGAACTTCCTGATGAACAACTGGGTGGTTTCAGTCACACTGAACAAACAACTGTCATTTCTCACTGTCCTTGTGCCTTACATTCACACCACAACAGTGGTCATATTGAACACCCAATGAAGTTTGACCTGATAGAAGGAAGTTGCAGTTGGTAAAGGCCAGGGACTGACCAAACCCAACAGTAAGGATTGAAATGACAAGGGTGTGAGAGGAAGACTGTCAGTATCATGGGGAGGGAAACAAACATGACCAATTAGCTGTCTTATGAGATGACATGTCAAATATCACCTAATAGGTCAGGTAAAAGTATGTTATCTTTGAAATGCTTCATAAAATGGTAGGAAGTCCTGGAAATCATTATTTACTGTTTTACTCTGAGGTCAGCTGCTGATTGTTAGGCACACTAAAAATGTACTGCATAGCTTATTCATAGTCATGTAACTTTGAAGGGTCATCTCTCTCTCTGTCTCCCTCTCTCTCTCTGTCTTACCTAAGTAGTGCTTTGGTGCTAAGTGAGAACTGAGCAACAGTGCATTGGTGCCTCATTATTAAAAAAAATAGAGTTCAGACACTGTGAATAACCAGTCTGTCATTGAAGCTGAGATTCCAAAGGGAAAAGCTTAGAGGATTAACATGGAAAGAAATTTATTCTTAAAACCCCTCTTGAAATCTTGCAACAAGTCCCAGAAGAGAGAAGGAAAGACAGAGGCAAAGAAACCATGAAGGAGATGTGAACGACAGAACAACTTTATTCTATACTGTTGCTTTGTTGGTTTTTTATTTTTATTTTGGTTTTGTGTTTTTGTTTTTAACTACACTTTGTCATGTTTTGTTTCTTATGTCAAGAAAGTATACTTTTTAGTATATTACTTGTTCCTGGACTCTGGGAACCAGCAGCCCTTAATGATGTGTAGCATTTAGAAACATCTATGTGATATTTCTATAACATCCATAGCCAGGATTGTCCCATACAATGAAAAATTGTCTGCAGGTTTTGTTTGGGCCATTTGTTAGATGCTGTAACATTTGTATGTATTGGAAAGATGTTAGCAATTAAATCTTTCTAGTGTGAGTGTTTTCATATCTGAAAGGCACACTTACATATTGAATAGGTGACTTTTTACTTCCGATATTACTACAAGGTTTGAGATGGGGGTCTCTAGTCATTCATACCACCCATTCAATATGCTATGTCCTTTGGCATTACACCTTCTTTGAAATCTTACTTGTATTAAGTGATTTACTTTCTGCATTATCCCAATTTTCCTGAAGAGTCATTTTAGAAGTCTTAGCGTCTTCATTTTCTGTAAGCTGAAAATATTAAAATTAACAGACAATTGTATTTTGGAAAGATGCAAGTTTTGCATCATAGGGGTCTTTATACAAGAACTTGTTCCAAAGTAGAACAGATTTAACCTATATATTTTTTATATTTTTTCTCAATTTTCTGTTCTTTTCCTTTCCCATGATGGCATTTATTTTAGACTGTGTTCCAGTCTAAACAGTCTAGGCATTATTGTGGGAATGAACAGTAATCTATCCATCTGCCTTTTTTTTTAAACAAAAATGGAATTTGGAGATATTATTAATCATTATTATAAATGAAAGCAATTAAGTTGGAAGGTTTTCAAAGTTAGAAAACACTCCATTTTGGTATGGCATGAAACTATGAAGTATTTCTGTCTTTCATTTAAATTAAGTGAGTCTATAAACAGAAATTTCTTTTTATACTTGCAATGTTGATTGCAGAAATAAATTTCTATGTCTGAACTGCCTTCCTTTCTTTTACTCTTTTCTTTTTCCTGTCTTGCCCCTTCTTTCCTTCTTGAGATATTTACACAGAAAGTAATTTTCTAGGTTGAGACCTGTTAAAGTACTTTAGGAATGCTGAAATACTTTCCAGCTCTCCCTAATTGGTATTTTAATGTAATATTCTCCTCTATTTAAAGAAGCAAATTGAAGACACAGTCAAATGCCTACTGAATTGTACATTTACAAACTAAAGAGTCTTGACGTTGATTTTGAAAGATTCAAGATTCATACCTGCCTTCTCAAACATTCTAATGAGACCTGGCATTATAATACTACTTCTCTTAGAAGTGGCGATATTGTGGACTTTGTTATATTAATAATAGCTATTGTATGTTATATGTGTGTATCATGAATTGTGTTAGATGTTTTCTTACAGAAAATATACTCTATAAGGGGATTCTGTAAAAAGTCACAGAGCAGCTTAAATTCATTTCTATTACGGTTTTTTCTCCATATAATTTCAACAATTACTTAGAGGGAATTTACTTGGAGTAGAACTGTACTGAGCAATAATGAGTACAAATTGTTAATGTTAAATCAGGGTAAAGCATGACTACTTTACATTTCACTTGGAATATGCTCCTGAATGGAGAAGATGGAGGAGTACATGAGTAGGGAGAAATAAAAAAGTACATATGAGGGTGTTGCAAGGTCTTTACAAAATCCGTGACTCTAATTAGAAGTGTTCTCTAATCTGATCTAAATATTAAGAAATAAATAAAGAGTTTGCAAATTTACATCTTTCTATTCAATATCTGGTTTCTATACTTTTTAGAAAGCAATTATACTAACAAGCAGAATGCAAGTAGGTAAGCTCTTTTTACTGAGAATGCTGAAAAATTTTCATGTTTGTAATACATGGTTGATCCAACCTCAAGAAAAATTAGGGTGATGTTCTCCTGAAACACCTCTGTCTCTTCTTCTTGCACATTTTTCTGTCACTTTTTGCTCACAGGCTCTAAAGAGGTGAACTGCAACTCTTTATTCAGTATGTCTGGACACAGAAAAAATCACTTTAATTCTCAGGGTCCAAAGGAAAATTTCTTTAGAAATCCTCAGTAACTATTGCTTCTAATCATAAAATGATAATATTATTTAGTATATAGATTTGTAATAGGTAGTAAATATTCTTATAGAAATATTTGTAAAAAAATCATTCTGTTTAAAATAATCAAAATTTATTCAATATAACTAACGTAAATACTATTATGCAACAATAGACTGGTCTCTGTCTCATTGCTAGTTTTCCTATGCAAAATTTTAGTGTTTCTGTCTTCAAAATAAATCTTTTTGGATTCTTTCCACTGCTTTGGCATTTTTGGGGAAATATCTGTGTGTATGTTACATTACACTACCTATTCATTGAGTGTTTAGCTCAGAGTTCTTGTTCCACCAAAGCAGGGGTTAGATACATCTTATATAAGCAAGAGGACAAAAGACAAGGAAAAATGTGCCATTTCACTTTCAAAAGAGGTTTTTACCAGTTCAAATTAAATTGTCACAAAGATCTTAGTAGTTGAGAAAAATATATCTGCCCCAGTAGGTTTTAACACCTGGCAAACATTCGTATTTGTATGAAAAACAGAGGTGGAAATTGCTTGTAAATGGCAAAAAGTAGCAGCAATATTTTTTATACTGAGCATGAAAGTAATGTTGTAGTTTATGTAAGCAATTTTATTGTGGTTTTAATTAGTTTATAGTTAAATTCATTTTGAAAGAAAGCATTTTCCTTTCTAAAATTGCTAATATATGTGCAGTACAAGAGTGTGATGTGGTATACAAGTGCAGAATATAGACTCCGTAATTTTAGAACATAATATTCATTTAAATTTTAGTTACCTCCTGAGAAGCTGATTACTTGCATTCAATTTCTAGTCAGTGAAGACCACACAAAGCCTTCAGCAGGAGACAGTGTCTGTAAATGAGGTCTCTCTTCATGAGAGCTAAGTTAGAAGCATTTTGGTTTGGCTTGCTCACACTGCCTATTACAAATCTATGGCTTGCGTTCAATGTTCATCATCATACCTGCTCTCTTTACCAGCAAAAAGTGCTTGGCTTGGCTTGGCTTGGCTTGTAGGACTGCTTTTCATTCTCTTCCTTTGTCTGCTTATCCTGGTTTCAGAAATGCTTTCTGGAAAAGCCATTTTGGGGATGTTATGAAAGAGAATGAGAAAAATCCTTTTTCAATGAACATATTTTCACTGATAGCAGAAAGTCAACCCCTAGCTTTCATACACAGCTAAACAAAACAAACAAGATACAATACATACAGCACTACAGCGTATTTCATACAACAGAGAAAAAAGAAAAAACACTTTAGACTTCCCAGGGCTTTTGTTTGGAATTACTTTACTTTTGTGTATAATGCTAAATGCTTTGCCTTCATGGCAATGTTTTGAGCTTCACTGAAGAGGACTCAAAGAGAACTATAAAAATCTGTTAAAATTGTAGATACTCTCTCAGGACATAAAAAATGTCACAAATTTATATTCATTATCTCTAGTCCTCTAGGACTAGAAGTGAGAACTAGTTCTTATTTGGAAAATGTTTTTCCTGCTACAGTCATATTACTCCCTGTAAAATGTCTTTTTGAATATACAGTATCCATATTTTTTACATAACTTTTGGAAAAAAAACCCCAAAACAACCAAACAATAATAAAATATTTTATGCACCTTTGAAATCCAAATAATTTATGGGTTACAGTCATCTGCTTCTGTACAAAGTGTCATAAGACTCCATCATTGTCCTTTGCGTCCATTTTGCAGTCTGGCAACAGCACATGTTTTTACACGGAGCAGTGTAGAAATACGCACTGGTATCTGAACAGGAGAATTTAGGACTCGATAAAGATTTTGTGGAAGCCAAGAAATGTTATTCTTGAAAAGAAGAAGATAGATATTTCATAACAAAATCAGAACTTAGAAACAAACCCTGCTTGAAATGTCCTTCTGATTAAAAAAAAAAAAGTAAACTAAATTATTGATGTAGAGGGAACCAAATTCAAATAAATCAAAATAAGAAAAATAATTAGATAAAGCTAAATATTAGGTAAAATAAACTGAAGATGATCTCTATTTCCCCAAGGAATAAATTCTTGGTGATAATCCATGAATACATCCAAATCAAGTGTACATTGCAGGGATATCTGAATTATTGATCAATTTTCCAATAGTAGTATAATGAGTCAGAGATTTAATGCGTATTTTTCATCAGAAATTTTTATATTATGAAGATGGAACCATTTCACATAATGTTGCTTTATGTTGCATTTACCTTACTTTATTTTTCAGTGATTACTGGGGAAACAGTCTTTGCAGTCTGTTTAGGAGGGCTGATGGCATGCAGTAAAGTAATACACATCTTGTGTCTTGCCAAAATTATATTAAATATGAGAACTCATATTACATGTTTGAGTCTCTTTTCTACTCTACCACTTCATATTCTCTCTTTTGTGGTTGCCTTGGTATTTCTGAAGACTTTGTATTGAAGATGTGGTTTCATACTATTTACTTCTTATTCTGTTTTTTATCCATCTGGCTTGTGTAAGGTGGTCCTCCCACTGAAAATGGAAACAGTACCATCTGGCTGAGAGAGGCAAAAACTTTTGATCTCCAACAGAAGCCACTGAACCTATAAAACCAATCAAAACCAAAGAACCAACACAAATGAAAGTACCCTTGTAGACTTAAACATTCCATTAATCATGCAGTGATAATAGTCATAACTGGTTATTACATAAAGATAAACATAAGATGCATAAAGATAAGAGAATGAAACTAACATTCAAATTCAATAATCCAGAATACTCATAGAATCATAGAATTTTGTTTGGCTTGGAAGCAACCTGAAAGATCATCTAGTTCCAAACCCTTTGCCATGGGGCAGTTTCCAGTGTGATGCATGATCAATAAAAATATATATTACAAAAAATAATCTATACTCTTTTCTTTAAAGATTTGTTATGAGACAGTTTTAAAATTCTTGTAACTAAGCTGTTTGTTTTACTAATTTAGTGAGTTTAGTGGGAGGAGAGTTGTAACAAATTTGCATTTTGGGACAGATTTCTTAGTGAAGAAGGATTAAAATTTACGTATAAATAAATCTGATTTAAAGAGATAAATTTCATTATAAATATGTGTTTGTTACTCTTTTGTTATTTAAAAGTGAAAAGTACATAAAGCTGATTCAGAGAATCAAATCTCTGACTCATTTACAATGTATATGTAGATGTGTGGACACTTTGCACACTAAGTCTGATGCAGTTTTTAGTGGAAAATCCTACTTCTGTTGTCATAGAGTTCTTTAAGAGTTTAATGGACCACATTAAGAAGAAAAGTTGTAGTATTTCAATAGGAACTACTCTTCAAGAATTATTTGCAAGCACTTGGGTATTCTGAGCACTTTTTTTGTCATTACTTTTCACAAATACTGTCCATAGGCTCTGTTGAAGTCTGTTTGCAGTTCTTGTGCTATCCAACAAATTTTACTAGACTCTAAAGTTATACTTTTCCTGTTCAAATCTGCAAAATGCTTTTCTTTCCCCATGGTTCTTGTAAAGGAGTTCAGAGTTATTACATTTTACCCTTTGACAAGTATCTATATTCTATTCATGCAAATAGATTCAAAAAGTTGTGTGGAAGTTTTAAAGAAAAGTTATGAAAGTCTGAGAAATGTAACTGTTTAAGTAAATTAGCTGATGGTTGGTTGGTTTTAAAGGTGACTCTACATATTTATCATAAATTTTACAGACATAGAATGTAAACTATTGACCCAATGTATAAACATGATAAATCTTTCCACTTGAACACATGTCTCTCAACACAGCTATATGGTTAGCTAAAGTGGTGGTACCTCCTTCCTGCCACAGAGTAATCAGAGCTGAACTAATTCAAACAAATTTGACCTTGAGAAATATAAAGCTCATTTATTCTAGGGAATGAATGAAGCATATTTGGTTTAAGTTAGTTGACAGATGCATATAGATTATCTTCAGAGACAGAAATCTTGGCTGTGCTGAAGGCAGTGTAAAATTCAGTGACTTCAACGTAACCAGGATTTTGTCCAAAGCAACTGGTCTGGTGATACCCAGCTCTGTGATACACTTGTGCAGATTTGCAAGTGTGTTTGATTTCAGTTGCCTTTGTAGCCCCATAGATAATCTGTCATCTAGTCAGTTAACATTTCTTTGATAAACAGTGTCTACAGCAATTGTTATAAGGGAGTGCCTTCTTTCATATGGAGAATAGTGCTCAAAGTATAGTTTGATAGCTAATTAGATACCTCTTTTCCTCCAAGGTATAGCTGTCCTTCCCTGCCCCAAAAGAATTAAAAGACATTTCAGCACCACAGAAAATAACAGGGACATATGATTCAGTTCTTCTTGTCAACCTACAATTTTGGCTGATGGGCATGTTATCCTGGGGTTTCTTTCAATTGTGATGTAACAGCAAAATATATTTTAGCAGTAATTTCTAACTGAAACAAGATTCTGCTGTGTCTGACATCCAACCAGCCATGAAGAGAGCTAAATACAGTGGTTGCCCGGGAGAGAATCCAGCAGCCACCGCACATGAGAGCAGTATATAACAGATGGGACTGGGATGACTGATTTAATTAGAATATTTTAATAGAAGAATGGAGAAACATTGCACAGCTCTATCAGTTAGTGAAAAACTCCATTAAATTCCCCAAATTAATTGTTCCATAGGGAGAATATGTCAAATAAAGCACATCTCCCTGTAATCTTTCTCTCTTTTTCTCTCTCTCCACCTCCCCCCTCCATGTTTGGTATTTTTTTTTTCTTTCTCATTTGGGGAAATTCCAGATGATCATCATGGAAATGAATCTGTTGTATTCCATTTTTAATACACCTAAAACCCTTAAAGAGAAATAAGAATTTGGATATACTTAAATATTTATCTAGATCTAATAATTTAAATGAATTAATTAAAATGGTTTAAAGCTTTTGAATTTACCTGATACCTTCGGTTCTAAAGATTTTTTTTTCTTGTATGAATATCTTAATCATAAAATCAGAAAAAATATTTTGTATATTTTATATATGATATAATATTTCTCCAAAAGCAAATTCATTGCTTGGGGTTTTTTGGGAGTGTAGATTTTTGGTTTTCTGGGGAATTTTTTGTTTGGTTGGCTTGGGTTTTTGTTGTTGTTTGGTTTTGGTTTTGTTTCTGTTTTCTTTTTGTTGTTTTTTTTTTTTGTTAACAGACAATAGGTTGTATGATGCATTTTATTTCATGTAAAAGCTTTTAGTTTGTCCTGCTAATAACTCATTGTATCATCACAAGACAGAGAATTCTTTAAGCTATCTTTCCAGTTCTTAATAGAATTAAATAATTTTAGCCATATAATAATTTCATATCTGGATTTGAAAAAAAGTTACATATTAGAAAATAAAGCATGCCTACTGATATTAATGAAAGAATGACATACCATAAAGCTTAGCAACACAGTGCTTAATGTTAATTCAGTTGTTGGAATAATGGAATCTATATCAATTAAGTATGACAGAATCTCCTATTCAGCAACTGTTCAAGTGCTAAAAGAACAAGTAGTCTAGCTAAGAACACAGGAAGAGAATCTCAGTATTATTTTATAGGAACTTCCCATTAAATCAAATTATAAAGAGCTGGAAGCTCATTTAAAGAATATTTAAAGAAGATAAAGACAATACTTAATAATTATCTTCTAAATGGGGATAGAATTCTTTCTGTTTAAAGAATGAGCTTAATTGTTGACAATAATTCATCACCACAGGTCATATTTTTATCTTTTTTATTGTAGAATGAGGATGTTAAATTACTTGAATGTGAAATTTAGCAAATCCAGATTTTTTAAAGAAAATAAGATGGCATGTTTGGTTGTATGGTTTGGGTTTTTTTTTTTTTGTTTTGTTTTGTTTTTATTTTTGATTTTGATTTTTTTTGCATATGTTACACAGACATTTTAATTTTCATTATGATTTCACTGCAACAACCATGTTCAGATTGTTGTTTTTTTGATGATTTTTTTTCTAGAGGATTTTTATATAAAAAATTAATTCCACACTTTTGTAGTTTTTTAGTCTACATTAGTCTTTCTTAACGCGCAAGAATGGTGCTTCACAAAACCACACACAGTCACTCTCCATTCAGGAATAGCTCATAACTGAAGCTGAATTTGTTTTTCTATAGAATATTTGTGAGGATACTTTAAAAACAAACAAACAAAAACAACGGCAACAAAAAACCCAAATCAAACCAAAACCAGGAAAACCCACACATTTCTTCCTGTTATGTGGGCTTTAAATTTGAGCTTCTACATTTTCTGTTGTAGAGTGATTTTATATAACACATATTACTATATTTTCTTTTCTCTGCAGTTACTATTTCAGAAGCAGCCTAGATCAGAATCCTGCAGACCTTAAAACCTACACCTCTGTCATATCATTGACATTGAGAGTGTCCTAATAAAGAAATTATTGTAGCATGTAGAATGCAATTATGGTAAAATTAATGCCTAAATAAGAAGAGCAGTTTAGGTTAGAATTCACAATTTCTAATGCACCACTAAGTCCAAGTTCTTCCTTAAATTCTCTAAGTTTTGAGAAGAAATTAACTCTCCCTTAGCTATATATTAGTAGCACTGGCTTTTCTTGTGCATACCCAAGCTCAGCAACACCATCTCTGCTTTGGTTGCAATAAGATTGCTTGTCAAATTTGATAAAACCACTGTACATTTTTCTCCTTGGGAGAGAGAATTTTCTCTTCCTATACCTATTACTTTAACATTAACTCATTGCTGCTCGCCTGCTACTGAACTAGGAAGGCAGACATTGCTCAAAGCTCAAGGAGAATATGAGGAATAAGAACAAATAACTTATGTTCAGAAAATTTGGTAATAATTGCTATTGAGATCAAGTAAAATGGGCTTATACAGAACTCTTAAACATACACAGTGGGTACGAAGTGGTAACAGGAAGGGTGACATTGGTTGACTAGTCAACTTCTTTCTTGGAGTTAGTTTTTTGATTAACTCTTCAACATCACCTTTTATTATACTATGTAGAAATATTATTAAGCTAAAAAATACAGGCTAACTTATCAAAGATATGTGTATTTCATCACAGATTCAAAATGATGTTCCTTCACTAGATGATGTTCCTTCACTACTTGTCCATCATTTGGAAATCTTACAGTTTGAAGTTAAAAAAAATAAATAAGAGAGAAAAGGTGTAAGTAATCAGGAGAAAGGTGGTTTGGTTTTGTTTGGTTTGGGATTTTAATGTCTATAGAGAATAATTTTGGTCAAAGTGGTGATTACAGACTTTGGAAATGTTTTTATAAAACTGAAATTCATGTATTTTTTTTAAAGTATTCAAAATTACAGAAAAATGTCTTCGAACTGTGAAAAATTGAGTAGAAAAACAATAGAAAATTTATGAAACAAAAGCAGAGATTGGGGTTTTCTTTAAACTCCTAACAACTGGTTGTAATTTCTATGATTTTTCAGTTGTTGCTCTTGTTCTGAACAACTCAAACTAGGAAGAAATCTAAAAAAAATATAATCAGAATTTTCCTCAAAATGTATAAAAGCACCTGCTATTACAATAAATAATAAAAAGACAAATATTTAATATATAGAAGTATCTTTACATGGAATACATGTGAACCTACACTAAATGTTTCAGCTATCTGTTATAATGACAAAAAGCAGTCAGTGATATGAACATATGTCGGATGGAACCTTCAAAGCATTAAATGCTGAAGCGTGATATTTGACATTAGCATAGGATCACAGGATCATTCAGGTGTGAAGGGATCTTTAGATGTCTTCAGTCCAAACTTGTCACAAATAGGATCAGCTGATCCTATTTGATCAAACCAGGCTGATCAGTGGGTTTTTGAGACATATCATGAGAAACTTGGGAGATGAAGACTGCCCAATCACTATGGGTAAATCCATTCTCCTGCTGGAGTTTCCTCATGATGGCAGAACTTGCTTCAGCTTATGTGCATTTTCTTTTCTAGTCCCCCTTGCCCCAATTCATTCTTCACTGTGAAAAACCCATCTCTGTTCTCCTTGTTCAGAAGCCATCTCTACTCTCGGTTGGAAAGTCCCTCTTCCCCAGTCTCTCCTCATGGTGCAATTGCTCCTGCCTTGACTGTCTTTGTAGCATGAGCTGAAACAGCTGCAGTTATCAATATCCTCCCTGTTTTAGGGGACTCTATCATGTTAAGA
This sequence comes from Campylorhamphus procurvoides, assembly GCA_013396655.1. NCBI lineage: Eukaryota > Metazoa > Chordata > Aves > Passeriformes > Dendrocolaptidae > Campylorhamphus > Campylorhamphus procurvoides. The sequence continues at coordinate 636,068 of WBMV01003351.1, forward strand.
CATGATTTTAAAAAGAATGGAACAGGGAGAAATAATCAGTCCTTTGACCTCTTGCTAATACAATCCCAGATGCTGCTGGCCTCCTTCATGCTCTTAGGGCATGCCTCTGGCTCATATTTAGTTTGTTGTCGACCAAAACCTCCAACTCCTTTTCCACGCATCTGCACCCCAGTCAGTATATCTTTAACCTGTACTGCTGAAAGAGGTTTTCCACCCAGGTACAGATCTTTGTTGAATTTCATAAGGTTCTTGTTGTTTCATTCCCTCTGTCAGCTGAGGTTCCTCTGGATGACAGCCCTGTCCTCAAGCATATCAACACATTCCTCCAATTTGGTGTCATTCCAAAATTTGATTTGTGCAGTTTGTTCACCTCCTTGAGGTCATTCCTAAAGATATTGCATAGTATATGTAAGAATGCAGATCTCTGTAATACATTATTGTACTGTATCTGTAGGTATTTGTATTTGTATCTGTATTTGTATCAGTTAGTGCAATGTGGTGGATTAACGATGACCATCTGACTCCATCCATTTAATAATTTTTCCTATTTTCATACATTGAGAAATCAATGTCCCAACTCTGATGCAAGAATATTGTGGGAGACAGCTTCAAAACCTTTCCCCTCTGTTATAGTTTCAAAATCTTTTATGGAATTTTTTCTCTCCCTTACCAACACAGGATGAGACGGCTTGCTGAAGCCCAGCCCAGTCCCCCACTACCTTCTCCCAGAGCTCTCCCAGAGCTAGCTAAAGTCTAAACAAAATGGATGAATAATAGCTTTGCATTTCAACTTACTGGCTGGGGGGAGGACTAGGGAGGTGTGGGGCGAGAGAGAGGGTTTTTTTTTTTTCAATTATTATTTTTTTTTTACATGAATAGTGTCTGAAATAGCTGTTTCAGAAAATTTTCCTAAAATCTATGGAAGTCTTAGATAAATGATAATGGAGGATTTGGAGTTGCAGAAAAAAACAGTAAATAGCTACTTGACAGGTCTGTCCTACAAGTTATGTGGTGGCTGTGATACATGATCACCTCTCTCTTTCTCTGAAAGTATGGCTTTTTTTCTTGGGATTACTCTTGGATAACTACAGATACCAAAATGGGACCTGTGGGCAGAGCTGCACACAACAAGCCATTGGTTCATTTTCATCTATTTTGCTCTTGCTTTTTTGGTCACCAAGAAATGACCTGTAGAACTTAATGTAAGACCAATCCCTTTTTTTCTACTGATACATCTTAGCTGAAATTGAAGCCAGGCGTGATTAACCATGACTTAGCAGGTTTTATGCAATATGCATAGAGTTGCATTTTCTCCATATTTTTAAATCTTCATAAACCAAACAAAACTAAGACCATCTTAAAGCAAAAGGTGTCAAAATATATGAAGTTTCCTTCTGTTAAGGTTTCTTTGTTTATCTCAAAACAATTTTCTCTGGCTATCTTAATAATGAAGATAAAATTTGCTAAGGAAATAAACCTCTCTAAGGAAAGCTTGATTAATAAACATCGTGTGATCCTATACAATATATAAATGGTAAGATCTCCTGTGAAACAGCCTCTTTAAACTATCAAAATTTTAAATAAGATGTGTTAATTCAGCGAAAGCTATCCATGGATTTTAAACCTCTCTGTGATCTATGACCATGGAAAAGGAGGATGAAGAAGACTGTTGTCAGTCTTGCACATAACTCTTTTAACACTTGATATTTTGCTATTGTGCATCTCACTCCATACTCAACTTCCCATGAATACAGATAATATAGGTAATGTTTAGGTGTTTGTTAAACGTAAACCCAGACTTACTCACCATATTTTAAATTTTTGTTACAATTGTAAAAAATGCATGCAGGTCTACTTAAATACATATACTGAGCAGCAGTAAAGATAATTAAACAGAAGCAGCAAGAAAAAAAACAACTAACTGGCTGACTCAAACTTTCAGTAGTCTCCACAGTTTTTGAGAAAACTAGGTGACAGTCTTATTTCTAATATTTGCCAATTGGAGGCCTCATAGCTCTGTTCTTACCTCCTATGCAATACAGAAAAATAAATTGGTGAAGACCTCTTCATGAAGTATGGAATTTGCTGAATGACATATTTGAAAATACTTTCCTTTGTTTGTTGTTTTTTTTTCCTTTGGGATTGATTGTTCATTTATGCATACTACTTAATTTCAATAGAACAAACTGGCAGTAAATTCACTGGCAGGTCATATCCAAGTGTGTTTAGTCTGAGGCACTGGAAGAAGTTCAAGCCCAATCTTTCTTTGACTTCTATTAATCAAAAGACAATTAACTTTGTCAGCAATATGTGGCAGCAGAAAATGCACACATTAAACAATACCTCTCTTACTTTCTTTTTCCCCTTGTTAATACACCCTTTTAATTCACCAGACATACCTTCTAAGACTGATCACGCCATATGTATGTATACATCTAATGAAAAGCATAACAGTTTTGTTTCTTCAGCTGTATCACACAAATTCAATCCCTTTTCATGTTCTACACATTGAATTGAAAAGTATCTCATAATTCAATTTATATATACTTTAATGCTGGGCCCCTGTTTCCATATCTCCTCAAAATAAATGACAAATGTTTACTTCCGCATACAAAGAAAATTCACAGAAGGAAAATATAGTTAGTGACCTAATTTAAAGTTTGAACTTTTCAAGAGTCTTAATGTCTAGGTTGATCACTACAGTTAGTTTAGCCCGTGTTACCTGCATTTGCTGATCCCTGCTTATAAAGGGGGGAAATAGTTCTGCAGGGAAACTTTTTTTGGTGTATTTTACTCTTATTTTTTCCAAGTTTAGGAGAATTTGAGAGTGCTTTTACATTTTCAGTGTTCTTCAGTGAGAATGGAATTATTAACCAACAGTAACAATCTTGGCTTCAAACAATACAGGGCTTTTCAAATCCCTAGTAAGGAGCAGCTTCATTCATATTAGGTATTTTAAATCACAAAAGTGACTTTATAGAATTAATAGAGAGCATATTGCCTTTAGTGTGTAAAATGAGACATTCCTGACCATTATGTGTCTTGTGCTATTTCCTTTATTTTCACTGTGATATCTTTAATTATTGGCTTCTGAAACCCTTTTTTCTTGGTTCACAGAGTTAATAACATCCAACAATAACAATCAAAAAGGAATGCATTTGAAAACCAGATATATTTTAGTGCTGGTTTTAAGAACTATTTCTAATTAGAATACTTCTTTATTTCATCACAATACAATACACAAAAATATCATTGCTTGAAAAGTGTGAATTTGTGGGTTTATGGAGGCTTTTTATTTTATTTTTTAATTTTACATCTCAGCTTACCCCCCTATTTAGCAACATGTGTACATCTGGGTTTAAAAAAAGAAATGATAAATCTCACTCAAGTCAATCCCAAATTTGCCATTCTTTCTCATTGATTATATCTTAGACCTCAAACAAGCTCAACAAGTGTTGTGTAACATCATAAGCTGTTAAAATTACTATAAAACATTTGATTTAAAAATAGATGTTTTTCTAGTGAATAAAATTACATCTTTTCTGATTTGAATGTTCAGGTAAGTGATGGGAATAGTGGATTGACAAGGTTTGGCCCTGTTACAAATTACTTAAGACAGTTCAAAAACCAAGGAGAATCACAGAAGAGTTGAACAGAACTAAATGACCAGGCAAAACTTCTGGATGAAATTTAAGGCTAATAAAATCTCAGCAAAGGGAACACACTGATATTTTATATATAATGATGATTTCTAAATTAGCTATTGTCACTCAGAAAAGAAATCTTAACACTGTACATATAAGAAGCAATACAGCATATTAAAATTCACCAGGGAATAAGGCAATAAACTCATTATGGCAATAAATGATTGTGTATTTGCCTGAGGGAAAGTGAGGAAACCAAACACGTGAGCTAGTGTAACAGGCAAAGACCATCCAGAGCTTGAGTGTTCTTGCTGTTCTTACTCCTAGTAAAAGAAGTACATATGTATTCTTAGGGTCAGGGTCATGGTCTAGATGAAACTCTGCAGAAAAGCACTTTGTTCTCACATTTCTGTGCCTACTGGTGGCATACAATGGGAGTTTAGATGTGAAGAAAAATGTCACCAAAGTTGTACAACTTTTCAGATTACCTGCTAGAGGACAGTTTCAGTATAGTATATATAATGTTCTTGTTAAGAATCTATTCAGAGATATTTCCAGATTCCAGTTTGAACAAAAAGCTCTTTTGTCTGATCATTTGGGAGGGAGGAACAGGTTGAAAGGACAGATGAGAGGTCTACCAGGGCTGGCATTCATCAGACTGGCTTGAAGACACTTCTACTGATTTTGAGGGCTTTAACGTCCATCACAAGTGGACAAAGGTGATGGACCAAGAATCAAAATATCCTTTTCCTATTCTCATGGTTCAGTCAAATGGAGCTGGAGTGTACCTGGCAAAAAGCACTAATATTCGGCTTATGCTCCATCCTTGCTTTGATAACCAGGCTAGTCGCTGTCACTTTTTGTGACATTTAAGGCTCATAATAGTCTGGAGAAAAATGTCATTCCCCAGCTGGAATGTGGGACAGATGTCTTTAGCAGCAAAACCAGAGCTGTGAACATAAGCAAGTAAAGGTGTTCAGTTCTCTTTCAGAGAACTCTTCCACCACTGTCTGAGTTAATCCTTAAAGTCTGATGTACTTTGAAGCAGCCTCCAACGTACTGTAAAATGACGCAGGGCAATATCCATGAGCAGAGCAGCAGGAAAATCAGGAAATTCAAAAGTGAGCTAAAAGATGTATTCCACTTTGTATGATTTGTTAAATGAAATGATCTTGTAATATGGTGGTTTTTTTATTTCCTTTTGTACCAATCTTTCCTCTACATTTTTAGTTTGTTTCCAAATTAGTTTTTTAATGCATTCATTGTATTTTAATAGTCTTTTGATTAACGAAAAAGAGACGACTAGGCATGGTTTCCAGCAGTTACAAAAGCTTAATTAGACATGGTGCTGTAAGGAAAGTGGAAAAAAACACTATGTGGATTTATGTTTTGCTTGATATTTCACTCTAGAGACGGCCTATTCTGAAAGCATGTAAGTATCAGAAGAAAACACTATGCAAGACTTGCACTGAAAGAAAAGTAAAGTGCACTGGCATTTTCTTTTATATTTTTTAATTAAGAATCCCATTTTCTTTTAATTTCAGAAACTCTATAGCATTTCTGGTTGGTAAAGTCCATGCACAATGTTGCAAGTATCAGCTTCTGGGTTTTGCCGGATGCGACTTTTGCCTGAGTGCCTTTGGTGTGTTAAGGAGGAGTGATAAAGTTGCAAACAGAAGTAAAACAGCAGTGTATATTTTAAGAACAGAATGAGGACTCTGCTTTGTGGTGAAAAAAATACTGGGTTTTTTTCCTGTTTATCACTTGTTTTGAAATATGCTGTTAAATACTTAGCATCTATTTCTTTTCTTTAACCCTTGTTACCTTTTCCAAGTTCCAAATATGACATTTATTTTCCAATTTGTTAATTTTGAGTTTGTAAATGGGAGCTTTAGTAGCATGTGAGGAGTACCATTCAAATCAATTTTGTGTCTTAATTTATTCTACCTAATTAACCAGCAACGACTTGTGCATTCGGTGCAACTCAAACCACCTGCCCCTCGCCCCCCCCCCAAAAAAAACCAAAACATAATTACAATTGAATAAATCTTTAGCTTCTTCAGGGCCTTTCTTCTCAGTTGGACTGGAACTGCTCCCAGAAAAAATACCATAAATTTATTAAGATTTAATATTACTCTCTTGGATCAAGCTCCTTTCTAAAAGTCAGTTTATCTGGTTAAAAAAAAAAAAGCTCATTTTTTTCCTGCTGTATCTCTTTGGCCTTTTTCTTCTGATTTTTTTTTAAAGTTTTTACTCTTTCATGTTGATTAGTGAACAGTTTTATTTGCTGTTTCAAATAAGTATGTTATGTAAGAAATAGCTGTTTAGATTTCAAATATTTTCTGCCTTGTTTTTATAGCTGATCTATTTCCTGTGCAATTATTGCTGTATTAAAGTTCTTTGTAACTATTCAAGATCAAAAATTTTACCTCCACTGTACAACTAATAGTTATAGACTGTTGACAGCTGTGTGCAAGAAATAATCCAAACTCACCCTTCATTCAGTTTTAAAAGATCGCTCAATTCTGCAAGAATTAAGCTGGAGATCCTTTCTACACTGAAGTTACCAGAGTACCTCTCTCACTGTGTACAGTAATAATTCAGGGCAGGCTGTTTCAAATCAGAGGAAATCTGGTTCATAAATTGAACAAGAAAGTCAGTTAATAGAAAAAATATCAGAGCCAGAGACAATGGAAAATTTCAAGGATTGATTGACAGCTCCTAAAAACATTTTTGAGTTTTCAGAGAATTTTTATTCACTGGTTTTAACAAAAATACAAAAATATGCCAAAACTGCCAGTTCACAGCTTTGAATATGGTGTATTATGCAAAAAATATTTTTTGACATATTAAAATGTGCACAAAATGTCCATTTAGCTATAAAAAATAAATACATATCATGTTTTGTGAGAATTCTATTTATTGTAATTAATAGGTCTAGTAGAATAGCAGACTGTATTTTCTAGTCCTATGCATTACTATCACTGTTATCATATGTGTTCTTAACTTTCTCAAGTTACAGAATCAACTGAATATTTCACAAGAAAAAATCTTATTGATTCTCAATTTCCTCTCTAAAAGGAGAATGAAAGCAATCAAGAAACTTAACATGTGGAAGTACATGCTATGAATTGAAAAAACAGTTCCCAGACCATCTAAACAGACGTTCCACTGGGATTTCCATAACACACTCTTCTCTATAGTTAAACAGTTTAATGGATTTGGCAGCTTAACAAAATCCATGTATTTCTAACAGCCATGATTTTGGAGTCGTTTCGTTTACCTCAACTCCATAATGTAGCTCACACTCTCCTCACATAGAGGGCAGCTTAAACCTCTCTGTAACATATCCATATGCTGCTTGAATCAACCTTTCCCTAGACAGACAAAACTGACTAATGTCCAAAACATTATAATAACATTTGTAGCTGTAGTTGAGGAGGGCCAGCACATATTAATTTATCATTTGGTTTATATTTATCAATGACATTGTGCACTGCTGCCATAGTTAGACTGTTAAAATCCAAAGCCCTTATTAAAACTAGCACTGCTGAAATCAAATGGCCTTTATTATTTTTGTTTTAAGTGTTCTATTTTTGTTAAAAGTTTAGTATATATATGTTATAGTGTTAGTACTTATAAAGGACAGCAGGTTTTGAAAAGCTAGTAAGTTCAGCATAGTGTGATCAAGAAAGTATTTTTCTTTGATGCATTACAACTCTAGCATATCCTTACTGAAACTGGTGGAACTGGTACAACAGCAGCTGGTAATTATCACGACAATCATAATTTTAGAATATTTTTTTTGCCAATAATCTTTCTAATCTACTAAAGCAAATGTATTCAGTGTCAGGCAAGGTTTAATATTTTCATCTTTCTTTGCAATGGACTCTATCTAGAAAAACAGAGGAAACTTGAATATCAGATTATCTTCACCTTTGAGACAATTCTTACTTCATGAAAATGAGTCTGTACCCATTCACAGAATAAATATTTGTGCCTATGGTGAGGAAATGCAATATAAATATCAAAAGACCTACTATGCTGTAGCTAGATATAATACAACCTCACTGTTTTTTACTTTTACATACTATTAGGGTACCTTGTCTTGAAAGTATAGTTAGGGAATACATCAAGTTTTTTAGAAGGCAGTTAAATATATATATGTATACATATAATGATCCAGATTGTTATATATTAATTTCTATTTCACAGTACACTATACTTTTCCATGGTACTTCACCCAAAATAGCTCCAGATTAAACTACAAATTTGGTAAATATTAGAAAAGGTTTATTTACAAATCAGATGAACTCTGGGGCTTTTTTTCCCTTTTCTGTTTCTCTTTATTCATGAGTGTTACAGTATTGACAAGAAGATAATTTAGAGCAGAAAAAAGGTATCAGTGTCCTCATTGCCCCAAAAGTTTTCAGTGAAGATTCTAATGGAACAAATTGGGGTGAGTTTCTATTTAAATTAGCTGTGTGCATGGAATACAAATCCCCTGGTTCAATCAGTAGCGGTCAGTGAATCACAAGTCATCATATTCTTATGCATGGTTCTCCTCATTATGTATACAGTCAGTTTTTCAGGTGAGTGCAATTCTCTTATGTAAATATTTTTCTTCATACAAATAATAATTAATAAAATCCTTAATACTTTTAAAGTTATTATTTTTATTTTAAAAAAATCTTGAGCTACAGGGATGCGTTAAACTGCTTATTAAATTATTATTTGAAATTATCAAGTAAATATTTGATGTGGTCAGAGTATAATCTCTGGAAAAATCTCAAGCTGTGCTGTAGAAAGTGTTTTAATAGTGAGTGGCAGATACTACATCGTGAGTGACCTAAATTAAGGGACTCTGGTGATATCAAATTGATTGGGAGACTAACATAAAGTATCACAGCATTTGCAGATTTAGCGTGTAGCTTTCATCAGCATCCTTTCACAAATATTGACAAAAACGCAAGTATAACACTACACTGCTAAAAGAAATTAATACCTTTTGGTCAAATAACATACTGGATTATTTTTTCAGCTATGCACTACTAGGAAAGGTACATTTTCATGTATAGGTTCTCAACACTACTCTGGGTAAATTACCTTTGGGAAGTTTTATCAGTCCATTTTTGCTGCTTAGCTCTCTCTGCACTGCATACCATCCAACTTAATATTCATACTGAAAGTTAAAAACCATGAACAGTGATTTCAGTGAGGCATAGGCCCAGATATGGATAACTGCCTCAACAAACATATTTTTTAAGTGAAGAAGATTTACCTCTAGATTTTTATAAAGGATCAGGACTCTACTTAAGCTCTCATATAGACTCAAATTAGGAGACGAATATTTTGAAAATTGTTATGAAATGCATTTAATTGCCTTTTTGTACATGGTGACTTCTTGCTTCCTAACACTCATTTGAGATCTTCCTGTAGACTGTGCCTGGTACACTACCAACAGCAAGGGAGGGAATTGCAGTGTACATATAGTATTACAGTACTAGAATAAAGTAGGATTGAAGTGATCTCTTAGGTCTTATCCACCCTGTTGCTTAAAGCAGTTAGACCAAGTAGCCCATGGCCTTGTTCAATCCCATTCTAGTTCCAAGGCTGGAAATTCTATAGCCTCTTTGACCAACCTGTGACACTATTTCACCAGCCTACATCTAAAAAATAGATGATTGATAGATAGACAGACAGACAGATAGATAGATAATCTGTACATCTAAGGCCTCTGTTTCCATAATTTCTTTTACATACATGATAGAAATAATTTGTCAAATCTCAGGCAGTTGTTTTGGAACTACAATAGTCTGACTATTCAAACACTACCTGAGAAACTGACAGGTTAGATGACTCCTTTGCCTGCCTGAAGGTATTTTAGATGTGGCTCTGAATAACGGATATTGCCATCTGCCATCTGGCATAAAATGTACCCTGTATCTAGAAACTTCTTATTTTAAACTGATGTGTACTTTTTCTTTCATTATAGCCCAAGTATTCCTAATGGAAACAGGAATACACTGCAGAATTGTAAAAACCTTGTTCTTGTACGTATCTATCAAAGATCTCAAGCAACGACAAAAACTACCCAATGAATTTCTGTTAAAAAAAAAAAAAGGGAAAGAAGAGAAGGAAAAACTACTTTATACACAAAATAACACCTTATGTGATATGAAAAATCTATTTTGTACTTGAATAAAGATAAATAAGTTAAGGAATTAAAAAGTAAACCAGTGGTTGGTTATCATGTTCATGACAAGAAAATATAAAGGGAGGACTCTCTCAAACAGTAATATATATAGTTTGTGTTAATGTACATGCAAATTTTATACAACCGAGGCAGTTACCAGAAAAACAAGTGAAAAACAAAGTGACTGTTTCTCAGGAGGAGAGCAGACAATATGGTATAGTTTCACATTAAAGACAAAATTTTTACTAAATTTTCATATGTGCATAGTGCAAAAAAGGCAGCAATTAAATGTCAAATATACATTTTTCCATTTTGCCTTCCATAGAATAGAAATATTTATGAAATGATCCTCTTTTGTCTGTGTACTGTTGACATTTTTATTAAATCCACACTGGAGAAATGAAAAGAGGAACCCCATGAATTTCAACAAGAGTTGAAAGTTCTGCGCCTAGGGAAAGAACAACCCCATGTAACTCATGCTGGGGGTCACCATGCTGGAAAGCAGGAAGTCCTGGTGGACAAGTTAAACATGAGCCAACAGTGTGACCTTGCCACAAATCAGTCTGGGGCTCAACTAGGTAGTACATTGGGTCAAGAGAGATGATCCTTTCCCTCTACTCAGCACTGGTGAGTGACATCTGGACTGCTGCTTCCAGATCTGGGTGCCCCAGAGTGCAAGAGAAATATAGACTTACTGGTCAGTGCAGGACCATGAAGATGATGAAGGGACTGGAGCACCTTCAGGAGGTTGCTGAGAAAACTGATACAGCTCGTCACAGAGAAGGGGATGTTGGAAAGTTCTTATCAATGTATGTTAATAGTTGATTTGAAAGTAAAGAAAACTGAGCCAGACTGTTCTCAGTAGTGCCCAAAAAAAGCAAAAAGAGATGGTGTAAACACTGAAGCACAGAAGTGCCTTCCTTCTGACCAGTAGGAACAACTAGACCCATATGGAGGTTTTCAAGGACTAGGAATTGACAAATTCCTGAAGACTCTGTTGGAGGTTTTAATTTACTGTTTTTAAAGCTCTGAGTATTTAATTTGCTTTCTTTTGTGGAAGAAGCCTAAGTAAACTGCTTGTCTATTAACTGTTTTGGAAAGTGAGAGTAGGAAATATCAGCTTTCCACCCTACAACACTTACCCACTTAGGAATTTTTTTCTGGAATTATTTTCATGAATATTCATTTAATTAAGTCTGGTTTAATGTTTTTCTTTTCTTGGTCAAGCATTTCAAAACTGTATTCTCTTAACTACAGATAGAATTGGCATGTATAGCTCTGTATAGTGTCATAATTCCAAGAAAGTTTTTGTACTGAGAAACCTTTGAAAACTTTCTATTTGAGGTTATAATATTTTTAAGGATATTAAAAAAAAAAAAACAACAAACCTTTTGGTAGCTAGGTTGCGACTGCTTATTTTCTTTATGTTTTTATATGTATAGAAATTTGCCATCACCTGCAGTGATGAATATTTTACAAACACTGCTTGATTTGTGTGTTGGCTACATAACTTTCTGTATGCACTACACTGCCATCATTGAATTGCTTGATTACCTCTGAGGTGCAGCACACACATTTTCTAGAATGTCCTATGTCTGGAAAAACATAAACAGGAAAAAAAGACTTAGGAGCTTCTATTAAGATGACATTTTCTGTCATTATATGAGTGGTGCACTAGCTAAACAATTAGTGAGAAAGCATAGGAAAACATTGGCTGGAAACAATAACTGGCTATTAGATGACTACTGTAGTGTTTCCTAATTCATAAACTAGCCTCCCTACTTTTATCATTGACTAATTTTTTTTGTCAGTTATAGGTATAGAGTTAAATAGTACACATTTCTAGCAGATCTTGAACAACCTCCTAGTGGCCCTTACCAAGATTTTTGCAGCTGAAGGGCCTTTTATAGCTAAAATGACAATAGGTTCTTGCATCACTTTTATCATAGGCATAATTTTATGAAGGAGAAAGGAATTCTAATATAAAATGAGTCTTCAGTGTAAGTTGCACAGCACAGAATGGTGCTGAGAGCTTCCAAGTAGCTTAAGGGAAACCGTACTGTTAGTACCAAAGCTGTTTGCACTACCAGTGGAGTCTTTATTATATATCTTCAGAAAGGCTTTCAGTATTTACTGGAGATAAAGACTGGTCCAGAAATTCAGTGGATAAACCCATATGTGGATCTTATCTTCCTTTATTTGTCAAAGTCAAAGTTGTTTCTACTCTGCATTTCAATCTCAGGCATGTTAAATAGCTTTCTGCTGTGTAGAAATCAAACATGAAAGATCAGAGATATTTGCCTTGACTTCTGAGAGGTCAGCATACCATTTCTTTTTTGGAAGAGAAATTAAAGGATGTAGACATTTAATGCTTTACTGAGTCTGGTTTTGTGTATAGTATACACAACCTCCCTGATGACTGTGTTTTTGAACAGAGGTATGAAATAATCAGAACAGACTTCAGAAATAATTTGTGTTTGAATTCCCAGTGAGACTCTCTGTAGAGAAACTGCTACAAAACAGCATTCCATGGGCTGATGTACTGAGTCTTCTTTTTAATAACTAGATGCTTTTATTATCAGTAAATAATGGTTGAGCTGGTGAGCCAGATGGACATCAGTTAAAGCTCATATTAACGGATTTGGATTTATACTTCTGTATGTCTTTTGTATTTTCTACAACTACAGTTGTCAATAAATAATTTGCAGTAAATACTTTCAGATAAATACAGAAAAAAAATTTCTCTTCTGAGTATGTGGTGTTGATGTTATTTTTACTTCATCATGATGTTCTGAAGTATATTCTGTATAAAAGTATCACCCATAAATTTGATGAATAATAAATTTATTTATTCAAATAATTAATTTGGTAAGTCAAGTAAAAGTACTTCTAAGAGAAGTATAAACTGTAATAAGAGAATTTTCTCCTTTTACTTACAGGTGATAGGGTTGAAGATTTTCTGAAATATTGACTAGACTCATTGAATGAAACTATTTTGATCGTGTTTTATGCTAGTTCTTTGAATAAGAATTAAAAAAAAGTATATTTTGGGCAATTGGAGTAGTTAATATTAAATTTAAAAGACTTAAATATTTTTGGTACTATATACGTGTTGATCTTAACAGGCAGTTAAATCACACAGGATATTTTATTCCTTCAATCAGAACAGATTGAATTCCAAATATGAAATGTTTATTATGAAATCACAAAAGCTTCACACCATAAGACTAAATTTGTACACAATAACCATAACACACGTTATTAAATTTTGTAGTAAATTATATAGACAATAAATGAATTTAAAAGTTTCATTTATTGAAAATATTTGTCTAAATATGATTTTTTGGAACAACCTGCATACTTACAGCCATAGTCAGGGAAAAAAAATAATTTTTCAGTTGCTGGGATTTCTTTGCAAACATCTGAAAAGAAATATGTTTCATATATTGCTAAATTAACATGATTATACTTAAACTGTGTGTCCTGGCTTTAACTGACATTTTACTTTACTTTAGTGCACCCATTGCTACCATGTAGATCTTAGAATTGCATTAAATGCAGGCATATGGATCTACTTAACATGGTTTCACACTAAATTTGTACAGCGCTTGATCTTCCCACTATATAATGGGTCTTTTTTTGTTATCAACACATTCATAGCCTACAGCTGACTGCTTGTATAGTTTTTAATTAAAATCTGAAGTAGAAAGTATCTATTAGTCAGTGTGTGAAACCAGTCATAAAGAAGAGGTTGTACAAACCCTGAATAAGATGGATAGCAGTTACATCACTTTTCCCACCTTTGTCGTCATGACGAAGAGAAGCTCATTCAAGTTAATTATATCAAACTGGGAGGTCTTGAAGGCAGAGCCTATTTTGACAAGTGCCTTCTATTATTAAGGACCTACAAACAAATTTGAAGGCCAGGAATTTTATCACTATTTTATTGTTTTTTCACAGACTTTTTAGAGAATTTCTCCTACAATATGTGGACTCGTTTTTATTCATGTGATTCGTTTTCTTTTAGATTGGCAGCTGGCCTTCTATATCATGTTGCATCTTTGGATATTAAATTTTTTTCTAAAAAGTATGTTTTCAAAATGCCTGGAATCTATGCACACATTTCCACTCATGAATTTGAGGAACATTAATTTGTCACACACTTTTCAATACATTTCCATGAGTTCCTTTACCTTATATGAGTGTTTGACAACTACATAGACTAGAGCCTTTTCTCATGAGCAGCCAGGCTGCTTCATTGACTCAGTAAATGAGTCTGAAATATGTCTCAGTCTCTTGTAAATATCTCCTCTTCCAATTCATAAGCACATTGCTAAAACACCCACAACAGATTTGAAATAATTTAGTGTACTGCCCTTGCTGAGTACATTTTTAATTCATTTTTGTAAAGAACCAAAAAATGCCCACAAAACCCAACAGCAGAAAAGCTACAGCCCTTTCTGACAATAGCTTAGACTTTCAGATTCATACTTATCTCTTTCCTTTCTTCTTAGTCTGGAAATAACTTTCTGCTTTCTAAACACCTTTCTCCTTTTCATCTGGAAATAGTCTTTGCTGCCTTCCCTCTGCTATGTTGCATCCCCTGCATGTCGTTTCACCTCTGACAATATTTCATTCACTTTTCTTCTCCTTCTTTTCTGAATATATTTCTGATTGACGTAGTTGTTGGTTTTGGTGTCCTTGGCAATAGAATTATTTTCTTTTAAAGCTTTTTGATTGCTTATGGAATCTGGTTTCTTTCTTTGTAGTAAAAGAAGTGGCTGTCAAGGAAGAAATCAGTAACATGTGATGAATTCCTTACAAGTGTTGGAAAAATTTTTAAAAGTGTTCAAAAAGTGATTTTGTTACAGTGCTCATGACTTTGGATATAATATTTAAATCAAAATCTGATTATATTATATTACATCAAAGTAAATAGCATATGTTAGTAAGATAATTTAATAGTTTTCTTTATTCCAATCAAAAGGCACATTTTTATTCTTTTGAAGTTATCAGCACAGAGTTCAATTTAAGGATTTCAGAGAATGAATGCCAGTAGGCACAGTCTATGGTAGTAAGTACAGAAGGACTGACAAAGTGAGATGTAGAGGGATTATTACACTAAAAAGGTCACATAGTATTTAACTTGATGCTTTTCATCTTGGAATAGAAGATGAACTTTGTTACTTAATTCTAAATAACAGAGAAAACTTCAGTACTAGGACTTTTAAATATAAACTGATATAAAATTTCCTTTTTTTTTTCTTTTTCCTTCTATTCTTATTCCCAAGATTTTAGTTGTTCTCCATCTTCAGGAAGGAAATTAAAGAAAAAGAAAATTATGGAAATGCACAAGCCTCTCCGTTGCTCTGCATTGGGCACAAAAGCCTATCTCAATGTGCAGCATAAAGAACAAGATTATATTTATAGCAGGACTTAAGTAGAGTTAGTCCATCTGTGAGGACAACATGGGTGTGTGTAAAATGTCTTAGAGACTGAAGATTCAGCACAGTCCAGAACTGTCATGAAGGTTATTATCAAGATAAGCCTGTTGTGTTTGCAAGTACAAAGAGGCTACTACATGGGTAACTCAAGAGGGATTTGAGGATTGCACCTTTTCAAATAGCTGGGGTTTTTATCAGCTACCTTCTATACACTGCATATTTCAAAGGACTGTGTTTTGTAGAAGGTGCTACAATGTCTGATAAGTGAGTACTTCATACATTCTCACAGAATACAGTCTTAAAACAAACAATTGCTGCCTTGCAGACATTCCTCAAATTACAGACTATCACCAGTAATTGTGGCAGAGAAGGCCAGAGAAGAAAGAGGATGTTAGCAATGTGTATTTGACAAAAAAGGAGCCAGGGGACAGCTTCTCTACAGAAAATATGCTATATTTTGCTTTCTACAGATTTTATTTTATTTTTTTTTTCAACTAGGTGGGGTGGTAGAAGAGCAAGTAATTTTTTTTCTTAATGACTTACTGAAACAGAAATATTGTCTATTACAGTTCTTCAAACAGTATTTTCTCCTTATATGATTAGTTTCTTAAAAGTGTGTTTCCCAGCTCATAGCTTTAACCAATTCCAGGACTAGGTTTGTATCAGAAAAACTGAAACCTGCTATGCTGTCATACACAAAGACTTAACTCTCTGAAATAATAAGAGAAGATATTTATTTCCTGATGATTTCTTTCAGTTGTAGTCTTTGTAGTTAGTGTATGAGGTATTCTAAGCTTGACATTTTCAGGCAGAAGCATAACATTAGCTGACAGTGTCCCTTTATATTGTGAAATGGGAGCCACAGGTAAAGGGCAAAAGAAAATTGTTTCCTTGGAACAGACAGTCCATTTACCAGCAATAGCTTTTATTTTATATATTTCATGTATGACCTGTTGTGGAAAATCACTTTGTTCTCTGAAACATCTGTGACATATTGATGAGGAGAGATGGATTATGGTGCTATACATTTTTTATTATTACTTTTTCATCTTATGTGGATTTGGTGCCTAACACCAAAATTTAGGAACA
The DNA here is from genome assembly GCA_013396655.1 of Campylorhamphus procurvoides. Taxonomy (NCBI): domain Eukaryota; kingdom Metazoa; phylum Chordata; class Aves; order Passeriformes; family Dendrocolaptidae; genus Campylorhamphus; species Campylorhamphus procurvoides. The sequence goes on from WBMV01003351.1 coordinate 652,441, forward strand.
TGCATGGGACAAATCCAGTCATTATAACTCTACTTTCTCTTCCTCCAGAGACGTACTCCAGACAGTACCATCCAGTATAAAATGAGCAATAAGGTTTTCTCCATATTGAACTATCACTTCTTTTATTTTTAAGATAACACAGAAAAAAACAAGTTGCCAAAAAATAAACACAACACAGCCCCAGTTTTCTATACTTCTTTATATGACAGTTAATATGATAGTTTTATTTGATTCTCTTATATATTGGATACTTACAGGCCTCTGGTGACAAATGGATATCAATGGGTTTGCCACAGGAGTACTAGAGATTTTGAGATTTATCATACAGTAGATTTGAGAAAACAGCCATTGCTCTGCTTCACTTTATGAAATGTCACTGTAAGCCCTGGAGCTCAATAGAATGGAGTATTTTTTCTATTTGTCACCTTCCAGCAGTAGACACTACAGGTAAGTGATACAGGCAGCTCTGTCATGCAGCAGAAAAGTCCAGTGATCCCAGACAGGCTTGAGAAAGGGGTGTTGACTGTGGCACTTGTTTTAGCACATCATCCAGACCTTTTGTTGAACTTGGCCTGGAACCAGTGCAGCACATAACATCTACTGCAAATGGAATTGGCATGTGTCCAGCAGGCTGATTGATATGACAACTGCTGTTTCTATGGGATTACTTGGTTGTTTTTTGGGGATTATTTTCTGGTGTGGGGTTTTTTGTGTGTTTTTTGGGTTGTTGAGGAAATTTTGTTAATATTCCCTAACAACCGTTGCCTTTTTACCAGTCTTCTGAAAGGCAGATTGACTAGTTTAGTATTTTCTCTTCCTGATATGAAAACTTCAACTTGTTGTTTTAATTATGACTTTATGGTGCACACATATACACAGTTAGTTTTGTCCAAAACTACCTGGAGTGCTCCATAATCTATGCATAATGCATATTTCAGTTAGTCATTCGTGCTGACTATTCATGAAAATGGAAATTAAATACAATTGGTTGTTTCATCATTTAAGCATTGTTCTCTATTCTCATGTAAGACTTACTATCAACTGAAAATGAATGATAATTTACATCAATGCATATTAATGCATCAGATTGTCATGGCACCATTTGCATAAACATTTTCTGTGGCATCAGATGGTCATATGACACTTGAACCCTGAATAATTACATCTTTTAATAAAGCAGTAATATAGCTATCCTGACACTTGCTCTTTCCATTCTATGAACAGATTTGCAGTTATCGGGAAACAGGCATATGAAACATTTCCTCATGGACAGTGAGGCTTTAGAAACAGTGTAAGACCCAGGTCTGTGTATCATATTGACTGATAAGGATCTAAAATACTCTTTTTCCTTTAAAAAAGTACATATGCAATTGTGATGTCTTAATCTATGCAAATGCTATCCAGAAGTAGCAGCCAAAGTTCTGTCATTCTCTTTAACTCCTGTGACATTAAAAATGTGATAGAAAATATGTGTTCTTTGCACTTTCCCAGTTCGAGATTATGCCACCAAATTAGTATTCAACTTAATGTTTAGGGGCTTAGCCATTGTAATTAATCATGTTGTAACTGTAGAAAGATACCTAATACCCCATCCCTATGCATTATTTAGATTATTTCCTTAGTGAAAGGAACAGTCAAGAGATTAATTAAACCAAACACTTTGAGGTCTGTTTTCCCACTGATGAAGAGAGGATTTATATGCAAAACTCAGGTTAGCTTTAATGTAAGTTTGTTGCATAAATCACTTAGGCATTGATAGGGACAGTAAGACTTTTAGTGACTTCCTTAAACACTCTTTCCATCACTGCTGTTTAGTTGGTCATTGTTATCAGTGAAGGAATATTATTATAATGTTTTATTAGGCAATTCAACAAGCAATTTTAATAATGAAATAATGTAAGGCAAATGATGTATTCACTTAAATACAGGCATAAGCAAGCTTTCAATGACATTATAATTATGAAAAGTTTCTAAAAACCAGCATTGTTGATTTTTTGTCAGGTTTTCCTCTGAAACATGCTATCTTCCTATTACCATAGAGTCAAAAAGCAATTAATCATCTAATGAGTCTTGTGTACAGGTAGCCTTTCTACATATATTGAACTTCATCATTTTCAAGCTGAATCACAGCGAAATGAAATGTTGACCTATTTTCTGCAGGTGTTTGAAACTTCTACTAACACTGAAATCATTGCTGAGTGTGAGTTGGTTACTGTAGCACTTTCTCAATTTTTTCAATTGTCTGAGGAGTCATTATTGTTCTGAGTCATTATTGCTTGTTGGTTCTATTTAATAGAAACTTTTTTCACTGTTTTCCAGACTGCTAGTTTATCAACCTCAAGATTTTTCCTGATTATTTCCATTAGGATTGATAACAGAACTGTTTTCCTTTAGTACTGGTAATAGCAATATATTATCCTACACAGATAAACAATGTTTTTCCATTTACTGCACTCTTCTGTCTTTCCATTTATTAAAGAAAAGCCTCCCTAGTTTGCAATGATCTGTCTAATAGGGCTTTGTAAAAAAGCCATCTTTTCTTATATATCTCGGCGTGCCTGTCTCCAGGGCTGGGCCATATCCCTTATATTGAAAAACACCTGAAAAACAATGCAGTCACTGATCGTAGTCAGCATGGCTTCATGACAGGAAAGTCCCACTTAAACAATTGTAGGCCTTGGACTGTTCTTTTTGAAGAAGTCAATATGTAATGTTCTAAGTTGTAGCTATGTTTTTAACTTCTATTTTCCTGTCTTTATTCTTTCTTCTCTGAATATCTTTTCCCTTATTCTTTTCTTCCTCTAGTGGGTAACTTAAACACTTATTTTCTGTAAATGCATAACTTAAGTTGCATGGCATTTGTGTTTCTTACTATAACAATGCTTGTTAGTCCTGCTAATCTGTTGTAATGATTTTGTGAAGTTATATGTTTATCTTTGTAAAATCCTTTTTGTCAAAACACCTAATTTCTCACCAAATTCAAAGAAATCTCTTAGAGAAAAATATGTATTTATTTTCTGGATGTTATCTCAAGGTACCAAAGAACCAACGGTTTTACAAAGGTTCTTGTGAGCAGGGAATTGTCGGAAGTTGCATCAGAGGAGGTTTAGGTTGGATATTAGAAAGAGGTTCTTCACCCAGAGGGTATTTGGGCAATGGAATAGGGTCCCTGGGGAAGTGATCACAGCACTAAGCCTGACAGAGTTCAAGAAGCACTTGGACGATACTCTGAGGCATACGATGTGATTTTTGGGGATGGGTACAGGGCTGAGGGTTGGACTTAATGATCCTTATGGGTCCTTTCCAACTCAGCACAATCTGTGATTGTGTGATATTCTCACCAGTGAACACAATGTTTTTTCAATTTTACAGGTTTAATTTTTAGAAAGTATATTTTTGTGTTAAAAAATAATTATTTTTGAGAGATTAACTGATTTGATAGTCAGATGAGAGTTTTTATGTTTTGGCAACCACAGCTTACTCAACTACCACCTTCATAATGCCAATTTTTGTAAAAAGTTATTCTATTTTTTTAAATGTTGAAGTTAAGTATGTGGGAATCCTAGTCTGTGAATAACTGACTACCAAATATACATTTTTCAATGTTCTTCAACCCATTCTTTAACTGCACATCTAAAATATAAATTATGCTGCTCAGTATTAGCCTCATGTTTTCAGGCAGTGTTATACAACAAACCTCACTTTCCAGTGCACTCTTTATTTTTTCTCATAAAATAGGTAAAAAGTAAAGACTGATGCTGTAGAGGGTCTCTTTCTTCACTAGTAGTGGATGCCAATGGATCAGTGGGCATTGTAGAGCTAACATCATTCTACAGAGGAGACCTTCCATCTTTATTCTTTACTTACGTAGTTTTGTGTTTTGTACTCATTATTTATTTGAATATATGTTGTTAGCTGGAGGAAAAATCTGTACAAGGAACACTTACTTATTAGATGATATTCCAATGCCATAATAAGATTATTCCCCAGTCTATAGTCATGGACCATAGTCACAACCTTCAGCGTGGCTCCTGTCGCAATACAGAAGAAGAATAACTACTTAAACAATGATGAAGCTAGCATCACTCTGTTCCTATGGCTCATTGCTGTGTTTGCATATGGTGTTGGAAACTTGCTTGAAAATAATTAATTCATTAGCTCCAGTAGATAGTGTCATCTCCTGATTGTCGGCTCTATATTTTCATGATATTTTAAAGACAAGTACCATTTTTTAATGAAACCGCACAAATGGGATATCATAAGCTGTTAAAAAAAGTGATTATTATGCAAAGTGAAACAAATTACTTACTATTGAAGGTGCACAGTTTTGAATCCTGAATTGCTTAGGGGTGCATCAGTGAATTCAAAATGTAAAAGCAGAAAAAAAAAAAACCACAAACCCTAGTGTTTTTGAAAGATGGATGACAGTAATTATTGTGAACAATAATTGACTATTGGTCTCCAATTTTTCTCTCCATATTTCTTTATCTTTTTTTTCCTCTTATGAAACATTAACTCCAGACAGTCAGTTGCAAAATACTAGCGTCTTTCCATAGCCTAAAAAGAACAGTCTTCACTAACACCTTTTAACTTCTTCATGTCAGAGAACATAAATGAATGCATACTAAGTTTATGAAGTTGACAATTGCTCATACTTTAATTGCCACCTGGTAAAGCATAGCTTACAAGTTTTTATTTGGTTTTGGTTTGTTTTTCTCATACATTAGAATTGTTTTAACCATTAGATTTCCTGATTTCTATTGCTTATTCAAAGGAAATATTTACATAAAGGTACTTAAAATGCTGAGTGACTTTGTCCCTAAGTGATTGTCTACATTGCTGTGTTTGTTCTTGTCATGTTATCTTTCTCCTAGTCACATTTATGAAAACAAGAACAATGAGAATAATGAGTTGTGCTGAATGTGCACAACTGGAGTAGATGACATAGTAGCCTTCTTACAAAAGGAACAAGCATAGTTTTTCATAGCTGATTTCATTGAATTTATCTTCAAATTAGAATTTGTCTGGCTGCACTAAGGTTTAACTGGTCCCAAGATCATATGCCCAGCCACATTCCTATCTCTAATAATACTAGCAGAGCACTGTATAATGCACATTTGCAAACCTTCTTGCATGGATCTGATTTGAATGTGCCTGCTCCTTGAACACAGTGAGAGTAAGATCAGTCTAACTGGAAAAAGAAAACGCTGTGCAGAAGTGCTCACAGCTGTCTGTCTGCAGAGGTGCTTATTAGCTAATTCAGACGTTTTCATCTGCTGGAGAAAAAGTGAGGGAAATGGGAATTTTTAGACATGGAACCTGAACATGAGGAAAAAATTTTTTGCTGTGGTCATTACCGAGCACTGGAACAAGACGTCCAGTGAGGCTGTGGAATCTTCTCTGGAGATATTTAAAAGCTGCTAAGATGAACTAGATGACCTTGAATGGTCTCTTCCAACCCATTCTGTGATTTTGTGGTTTGACTAAGTAGGTAGCACATGATACTTCTCCTTCTGTATCACTAAGAAAAGAATTATGCACTCTTTTTCCTCTTTATGATAAACTGTATTGCATTGTGGTGTGTTGTAGTTGTGGAGTCCAGACATAATAAATTGAGAAAAAAATTAGTGAATTGCATCATCTGGAGTTATAATTTAGTTCATAGACTCTGCAATTATGCACAGACAGTCTTCTATGTCTATATTATTAAATATCATTAAAAAACTGAAGTGTATTTCAAAAAATAAGAGTTAAGATTCTTATATGAATATTGTTTTCAAAAGTCTATAATATATGTATGAAACGTATGCTTTTAGTATACTGAAACGTCTAGGTTTTGTGGTTAAAGTAGCTGCAATATTTACACATCACTTGAGAAGTACAATTAAGAAAACACCTTTTGATGCAGCTTATTGGTGGATTTTTCTATGGTGCAACCTGTTAGAGCTGAAAATAAGGGGCTGAATGTCAGAGACTAGATATAAATTGAATAATTCAGCTTAAAATATTGATGTGTATTTATAATTACATAATTTTGAATTATTCCTTTTTTAAAAACACATTTATTTTAACTGTGATACCTTAACAAATACTCTGAGTACTTCATGTCATGGTCAAAAAATTCACAGTGCCTTTATTCCATTCCTTCCTCCTCTTCCCCTTACTTTAAGCAGATCAAGAATCTGATTTAAATTCAAAGAAAGATAGGGTTGCACTCCTTCAGTTTATTCGGCATGTTCAATCCGTCTTAGTCTTTTTTTCCTTTGGTACTTGGTTTCTTCCAGTTTGTCATCCAATAATTTTTATTTGCTCTACCATTCTGTCCTTAATCTGTTTGTGTTGATTCAGTTTTTTCCCACATCTAAGATACTTCCATGTACCTCTGCAGTTGTAACACTCGTCTTCCCTAATCCATTTTATTTTCCAGCATGCTAAGTTTCCAGAGCAGAATAGTAGTAGAATTAATGCTAATTTCGGTGACAATTTACTTGCCTGTCTAACTGGGAAGTAAGGAACTTATCCTGAACCTATCTTCTATCCTGAAAGTATATATATAAATAAAGCATGATGTCAATGACACTCAAAACACATCCAGAAGGCACTGATAGCCCAGATCCTTTACCCTCTTTACTGAACAAACACTTTGTAGATTTTATTCAATATGAGAAAATACTGAGACTTTTTAAAAGCTTTTGAAGGGCTTCATAGGGGTGCCATAGAGAGTGAGGCAGTCAGTATTGCAGCAGCTAATAAAGTATATTTTTGGAGTTTCTTACAGTCAGCTGATATAAACCAGAATCATACATGTAAGTGATTAATATGGGGATGATCATAAATTAGTTATATAATTGGCTGACAGTGTGAGCAGCAAACCTGAGTGTTTATATATAATTAAAAGTTGATACACTAATGAGTGTAAGTATTGGCTGATGTACAATTGAGTACAAATTTACAATTTATAACTTCATTGTTACTGGAAACAATTCACAAATTTTTTTGTGCATGCCTTTATCAGCTCAGTGTTATAGCTACAATAGTATGTCCTACATAAAATAATAAGACTGCATGAAGTGAACTGAATTCAAGGTGGGTTATTATTGTTTGTTTGCTTGCTTTCTTGTTTGTTTTCCCATCATAGAGACTAGATTTTAAATGGAGGGACTTAAATACTGGCTGCTATCCCCATTATCATTCTTAATATTGAAAACAGTGGGATTTTATGAAAATATTCCTCTGTAGGTGGATCATTGAGACATTTGAATGTTTTAGTGGGTGGTACTGGAGAAAGCACTTTCCATTAAATGAGATTTTAATCCAAACACTCAGTTTGTATGAATCAGTGCAGTTTATTGAAGAGGACAACACAGCTCCAGTGACTTTGAATTTTTCCCTTCATCTGGTTAGACTTAAGGGTTAGAGTGACTCTCTAAATGGAAAGTCAAGTGAGATACGCAGTGCAGGACTGAAATGTTTTTTAACAGTGAATAGTACAATAAGCAGATCTGTCCTTAGGAAATGAAAGGAAATGAAAGAAGCAGTTACATGAAACTACTTGTGACCAAATCTATTTTCTCCTAGTGAATCAGTTTACACATCCTTATTCAGAAAATACTGTGCTCATAGCTTGCACCTGTTCTTGGTGCCAGGAATGCTTGAACTTGACTGTGATTTCTCCAGACAAATAATAGGAATATTAGGTACTTCTTGAAGGTTATTATGACTCTGTCTAGACAAGTGCTTAACCATGAAGTAATAAGCTGGCACTTTCAAGTCAAAGAGATTCCTTATCATTTTAAGGTTAACCAGGTGGTGAGGTGTCTGTGAAATCTAGAGCATTATGATTTCTTTTACTCAGTACTTAAACTGCCTTTTCAGATTGAGGCAGCTTTGTGGAATTTCCTTTGAAGACCTCCAAGGTAAGAAGGAGGATGTATTCCTGAAATCAAGACCTGATGATATTTTTCCACTTCCAGAAAGAAACCTTTTTAAACAAACAGAAATGAATTTTAAAATTTCCATTTGCCTATTTGGAGTTTAGTGTTACTATCCTATTAATGGAGTTCAGAAAGATCCAAACAAAAATGAGATGCAACAACAGAGCTCATAACAGTTTTTTTCTGGTCTTTATTCCTTTAATTCAGGGAAGTATAAAACTGTGTGAGATTACACTTTGTTCAGCAAATTTTTCTGTTTTGAATTTGTTGTGTTATGAACATGAGACTATAGCAGAAAAAGTAGGTTTCAGTTCATTAGCTGTTCTTATCTGGCTGTCTACCCTTCCTGTCTAGTCAATGGGAAGATATAAATACATTTATAAGGACATTTTTCTCATTCATTCTATGGCAGAGGCCTAAAATCAGGAAATTAACCATGGCCTAAGTCTACCCTCCTTTCCTCTCCGTTAACTATGTAGTAGATACACGAAGTAAGCTGAGAGAAATCCAAGCCTATATATAGGCTTAAGGTTTTAGGCTTAAGACCTTAGGCTCTAAGGTCTTAATTTTTAAACCCAAAGTATAGTACACACCCCAATATTTAAATGAGCTAAGGTAAATTGACTCCTTCTCAATCATATTGTATGCCAGTAAATGGTCCACTAAGGTGCTTATATGTTCCCTGTTATGTTAGCACAGGATTGGTTTCTCTGACTGGTTTAATTATTTGTATTTGGTTCTCATGCTTCTCCATGAATGAAACGTTTGAATCAGGCTTGGAATTTTTATACTGGACCTTTTATTAAATTTATGTTTTACATATAGATTTTAGATTAATTTTTGGATAACATTTATCTGTCAGCCAATGAATCTGTCATTATTATTATTATATAAAGCTTTGTGAAGTGGTCTCTGTGTAATCACCCATACTTTTTATAGACCAAATAATATGCTGCACCTGTGGTCAGCCAAACATTTGGGTGGGGGCTGGGGGGCTGGGAGGAGTTTGGTGTATCAAGAGTTTTCTGTTTTGCATTTATAATTAAATATTTATATACAAAATTCTTTATAATAACTGAACTTGAATGTAGATTTATTTGATTCAGATGATAAAAATAAATAACATGAGAATTTTTTAATTAGACCTTGAAAATATCATCCTTTTTGTTGAAGTTGTGAATTTGAAATTACACCAAGAAATACTTACTTCATTAAAAAATTAAAAAAAACCCCACAACTTATTTTTCACTTTAAAAATGACTGAATATGTCCATCATTAATTAGGAATAATACAATCACAAGCACAAATCTTGTAAACAAACCTGTGGCTGAGTTAAAAACTTGGGAATCAGTATCTTAATGTAAATTCTATTGCAATTTAAATTGTAGAAAAACTGAAGTTGCTACTGTAGGTGTTTAAATCAAATAACTATTTAAGTTAAAGGAATGAAAAATGTTCAGCTTTAAAATTTTTTCACAAAGGAACAGTAAAGGTAGTGACTGAAATACAATGTTGCAGAAAGTCCCAGTAATGAATGTAAATCTCAGTTTCTCTCAGGCACACGCTTACCTACACAGTCCCCAGCATTAGTTACTGCACTTATATTCTGAAGAACTGTAAGCCTTTCTACAGCTATTGATCTGCAGACTTTCTGAAATTAAACTGCCAGGTATCACTGTGTTCTTGATTTATTATTGATTTTCTTTGGAATGTTTTTGGGAGAAAAAAATATGACAGAGCTGTAGGACAAAGGGAAGGTCTTAGTTTTATTTAGTAGACAACTTGATTATGCAGAAGCTGACTGCAACATTTTTGTTTCTTTCCCCAACTTTCCTTTGAGAATTGCTGCTAAAATAATGGTATTTTTAGGGGGTTAAAGTGTCCTCCTGAATCATCAAATATTTATTGATCTGATTCACAAAGGTTCTGAGCCCCTCAGGTGGCAAAACACTCACCTGATGCTTTAAGGCAGCTTTGACTTTGCTTTATATCCTTCAGAGACTGGTGTTTGCAGAAAGAACATCCAACACATCATAGACCTGCCTCTTGTTTATAGGCATTGTTCAATTCAGAGCCCTGATACTGCATTAAGTTGCACTCATCTGTAGCTTTAAGGGTCACCTTTACAAAAAGAAAAAGTCTGTTCACAACACTTAACTGATGCAGTACTGTTGATTCAGAATACGAAATAGGGAGAGAGAACACGACATTTTTACAGCTGTAGATTCAAATTTTTTTTGCAATTACACTAAAGAATTTACTTTTTGCCTTCTTGTCAATAATTCAATGTCTTCCTTTCGTGATGAAAACAGTGTTGACAACACACTGATGGTTTTTATTTGAGCAGGCATAGCACAGAGTCAAGGCCTCTTCTGCTTCTCACACTGCTCTGCCAGTGAGCAGGCTGGGAGTGCACAAGGAATTGGGAAGGGTTGCAGTGGGAACACCTGACTCTACTAGACCAAAGGGATATTCTACATCTTATGGTGTCATGCCCCATAATAAAATTTGCAGGAAAGATGGAGCAAGGAGGAGATGTTTGGAGTTGTGATGTTCCTCTTCACAACTAAAGTAAGCAATACCCATGATGTAGCCTAGTTTTTCTGGAGATGGCTGAACACCTCTGCCCATAGGAAGTGATGAATTAATTCCCTCTTTTGTTTTGGTGGGGTGCACAGCTGTCTTTATCTCAAACCATGGATTTTCACAATTCTGTTCTTTCCCCATTCCACTGCGAAACAGTGAGCAAATGATTATGTGAGGCTGAGTTGCCTGATGGAACCAAACCACCACAGCTTGTTAAACTACCTATAAATCATTTCTCCTGCTGATCTGCTTGCTGCCAGTAGTATAGTTGAAGTTTTATCTTCTTTGTTTTCTTTCTTTTCCTCCTATTGTTTTTATATTATATCTTTTATTATTTGCTCTGTGGATTTCTTTCTTCCACCTGATGTATTAACAGCTGTAGTTATTTTACCTTCTGAAAGTGTCTTCTTGACTTATTATCCTGCCTAGAGTTACCTAAGATGGCATTCATGCTTTTAAAATTTTAGTGTCAACAAGGGCAAAGATTCCACTAAGGAGCAATGCTGTGGTAGTTACTATATCACTGGGGAAAATCACCTTCTGGAAATACCTTTCTTTCCATCAGTTACCATCAGAGCTAAAAATGACTAACTGCTTAACTTTACATAGAAGACATATCTAAGATTTTGGTAAAAAGGTAAGGGGTTAGGTGATGGCCACTGACAGAATCTAAAGAATACTGAGCATATATTCTACTAAACAACATTTTAAATGTTGGGTTTTCTTTCAGTTGTTTTTTTTTTTTTTGTTTTGTTTTTTTTTCAAAACTCCTCCCCCAACTTGTCTTTACTTTGTTTGCAATATGTCACAGAAGAATACTGAGCATAATTGTACTTCAAATATTCTCTTAATTACTAGGTTCTTCAAATACAGTGCAATTTACCTCCCCTAATTGTTGTCATCTAAAGAGTAAGAATTGTGAGGGAAAGCAAGCCTCTTCAAACCTGTTCCAGCTCAAGTCTCTTCAAACCTGTTCCAGCTCTCTGCAATCCTCTGTACCATAAATCATTTATGACTCTCACTTTGCTATATAGAAAATATAGGTTGAAGTTAGGTGATTAGGGTGATCATTATATTTAATGTCCCTTCTAACACAAGCCATTCCATGATTCTATGATCTATATTGTAGACAGAGTAGAGGTTAAAAATCAGCAGTTTCTTTCCCTGAAAATCAGCTAGATGAGCCCTTTCTTACCTCCCTTTAATCTTTTCCTTGAGTTAGAGAATTGCTTAGCAGCTTTAAAGTATATCAAAAGATATATCAGTAAGAAAGGACAGTTTCAACTCCTTTGCCATTACTATAGAAATCATTGGCTCATAATGCATAAACACAAACATATCTAGCACCTTCAGCCTGAATACATTAACAACAGTTCTCCATCAACATCATGATCATTCACATTCACACATCAATGGGTGCATTTTTTTCAAAATATTTTTCATTAAAATTTTAGCCCAAAATAAATGTTTGTCTCTTGTGTAAGAAAGCATAAAAAAAAATTATGTTTCCATAATGAGTGAATGTCAGAGAGAATCCTGCCCTATGAAACAACCTATGCTGTCACTGTGATTGTGCAGAAAGGCTGTCAACAACAGTTATTGGTGAAAGTGTAAGAAAATGTGTACTTAATATGGTAAAAATTGGTCAAAATGAAGGGATAAAATTAAATACACACAACTTAGAAGTTCTAGCAGATATATGGTAATATTTTTTGCAAAGTAATTTAACTTTTTTGTTTTCTTTCTGGAAGCATCTCTCTTTTATGGCACTGTTTTGTCACTACTAATAGTGCTTCAAAAGATTTTTCTTGAATTATCACCATGTGAATAATTTCATCAGAATCTGGTTTAATATTCTTTGATTAAAAAAGATTCTGACACAGTTGAAGAAATAGCTAATGGAAAGTTTTCTAAATGGGAAGGAATTTTCTTAAGTCTGTCTAAACTGGCCTTGCATTTTCCACAGGGACACTAAATCATTACATCTTGAACTTCTCCACCCAGAGATTCCCATACGAAGACCAAGGAAATCTTAAAGTGACGGTATAGTTGTGGTCAAGGAGAGGTTTTAAGCTCCCTGAAGCAAAACTTAAGCTTTGGCTTGGCAACTACCATGCCACAGACATCTGAATACATATGAAAATCGTAATATACAAAAAGCATGGAAAAAGATAAATACGTGTAATATAAATCTGGAAAAGTACTTGAAGTAGTGCATGTGGCTATATTCTCTTCTTTTTCCTTTTTTTCCTTGCATGCTGAAAATCTTTGTTCTGAGTATTTGTTCTTGTGTACAGAGAGACTTTTGTTTGTTTGTTTGTTGTTTTTTGGGTTTTTTTTTTTGTTATTTGTCTTTGCCTCTTACTCTCATGGTAGGGACTTGAACACTATGCTGTCTCCCAAAGATTATTTTTTTAATTTTAATTAATTTAAAGTGGCTGATCAATTTGTCTTACTAGAATCATGTTTTCCTCATGGCAAACAGTGGTTTCTGAAGATAAATCAGGAATACTAAGTAGTTATCTAGTGAAATCACCTAGCAAATCAGACTTAGAAATAGCTTAGTCAAAATGCTGTCTCTAAATAGGGTATGTAAAGTTTCTGAATGTACTTACAGATTTGAACTCTGAATTGGATTTGTATGGATTTAAAGACCTAGTTGTTCACATACTTCTATGTGAAATATTTCTATACAGAGGCAATGTCTTTCTCCCTTTCTCACAACCTGGACATGATGAATTTTTTATCTTGGGCTACTTTACCCCTGGCTTCCCACTCTACACAATACAGGCTTACGAATTAATGTCAGATTTTTGCACATAAATGTAAATGTTTCTAAGTACCTTGTAGAACCAGAACAAGTTTTAGAGTTTAGATATCACTCAAATTGCATGATCATATGAATCCATTCAAACCAATTAGTCTTTGTATACTTTATTTCCTTTCTTTGATGGATGTCACTGATAATGTTTTTAAAATTTTTGAAATGTGAAACATATTATGAGTATACAATGTCCCTTTTGAAGCTAGAGCTAATTCTTTAGTTGTCCTATGTGAAGGATACAATTATTTATGTAAAAAGAAGATGCCTCATGATCCAGCTGAGTTAGTGATGAAATTGGTTAAATACATGGGTCTCTTAATTGCATTGCGTTTAGCCTTGGTATGCACAGCTAATTTGTAACCACTAAAACACATGCTCTTTCAATCCCTTCAATTCAGACATTTGATCTCTCTTCCAAACTCATACTCTCTTTCTACAAGACAATCCTAATCATGCATTTTAAAACGGTCAGTTTATGAAGTCAGATAAGTAAAAAAAAAAAAAAAATCAGTGAAATGTGTTTGGGTTTTTTCCCCTCTTTCTTTTAGCATTGGCAAGAGGAACAGCCACTGTTTTAGAATTGAACGTACATTTAGCTGATTTCTACATGACTGCATTAAAGACATTCCATTCTTTAATTACCGAAGTCTTCAAAGAAAAATACCAGAGAGAAAAAATCCTGTCTTTCAACCATCATTGAACTTCTCATGCTAGTAAAAGCTGGAAGTATAATATTAGAGCAAAACCTACAAGTGTAAATGTTGAAACAGAGAAGCAATATATGATCATGTTGCCCTTTAGTGTTTGGATGATTAAAATCTAAAACATCACCCCATATCCTCATATTCTATTTATTTTTTATTTTTGTTCTCCAGATACAAAAGTTGTTTTCAAAGCTAAATGATTTTATGATTCTATACTTGAATTAATTTTTGAACAGCCAAATATTATCTTCTGACACTTGTTATCTGTTACTAATCCAAGGGTTTCAGAAGGATGAAGTATTTCTTTCAAAACTAAGAAGATGGTGGATAAGTGCAATGAAGTGAGATGGGCCATTACACTCTCTTTTAGTTTGGTTGCTAAGTTGTTAATAAAGGCAACAGTGTGAAGAAATTAAGTTTAAAGTGTATACAATGAAGGTACATTCTACTTGAAGTAAGAAATACAAACAAAAAAACCCCAACAAACAAACAAACAAAAAACCCAAGGAAAACTGTAAGCTAGCTGTCATTTGCAAGTAAAGAAAACTTGAAATTTTTAAATCAGGAAAACTGCATTTGCTGTAGGGGAAGTACAAACAAAAGTGTTTATAAAATAAGCTTATTGACATTGAAGACAAATTTAGATATTTGTCTTCTTTAGATATTAGAGACAGGAAAAGTTATGAAAAGCATTCTATCATATATAAAAGTGCACAAGATTTTATGTAATGACGGTCTGACTTAAACAGTCATACAGTCAATTTGGCTCAGTACTCAGATTTACTAAATTGATATAATGGGTCAGCTGTGACCACAGATAAGGTGAACCAAACAATACTGTGATTCTGTTAGTTGTTTTATACGTGTGTTTTCAATATTTTAGCCTTTGTAAATATATGGGAGGAATATTAGGACAGGTTATTGATACACAATGCAAAATATTACATTTCCCACTGCTGTAGTGGGAAAGAAAACCAACCCCCAATCCCCTCTCCCCTTCAAAAAAAAAACCCCACATACACACACACACAAAACCACACAAAACCCAAACAAAACAACCCCGCCCCCCCCAAAAAAACAAACAACCCCAAACAACAAAAAAACACAACTCCATCCCCCCAGTAATTTGTTTCTTTGATATATGAAAAGTGATTAAACTCTCTTTAATTATAAAAGTGCAAATTCCTTTACCTGTGCTTACTTTCATGGACTATGCCATGTATAATGTCATTGCAAAAAAGAGTGTTATAGAAAATGCATAATCTTCTTCAGAAACAGTATTCAATATTTTGTTTTAATTAGTTGCAGATCTGCTCCTTTCCCCATCCACTTGAAACAGAAAATAATACTTTCTGTTGTGGAAGGCTAGCACAAGTATAGCTGACCTAAATATAATTAATGAGCACTGAAGTGAAGAAGGCATTAAAGATGAAGCTTGTTGATGATAAAAAGCATTTGTTGCAAATTAATAATCTTCTGTTGATTAGGATATTGGTGTTATTCCCAAGATGTGAGCATGGGAATTTACAGGAAAATGAATACTTCTTTGTTTCCACTCTTAAATAGCAGTATGTCTTGACATAGTAAAAGAAGAGCTTGACATGCCACATAGGTAATTTAGTTGCAGCTCCATTCCTATGAATCACAGCCAAGTAATTAATCTTTTAACTAGGAGACAGTACTAGTGATATTAATAAAATGTGGGAACAATAATCATTTTCATATATGGAAAAGAAAGCACTTAGTTTAGGGGCTGCTGATATTTGCACAAATATGGAGAAATTGAATCTTGGTGTCAACATATCAAATGTCTATGGATATTACTACCATACAAAAGTTTCACAGATTAAGGAAATGAACCTGGTTAAATTTGTAAGTGTTGCAACAATAAAATTATTCTAAAGTTTTCTACTTTGTATGCAGCATGTACTGTTTTTAGTCTAATTGGTTTGTCATAGATTCGAAGACGCTTTCTACAGATAGGAGTGCATCTGTTTTCCCCAAGACACACATTATTCTGATTAAATATTTGAAATGAAGATGGAGTGATTTCATGTGTTAGTTTTTGATTATGCTGGTTGGTTCAATGAAAATAAAAATTGACAATCTCTTATAAATGTTTCAAAAATCTGAAGTGGCATGACTTTGTGATTAAAATTGTTTAATTAGCATTTCCTGAAGAATTAACCAAAAACCGAAATTACCCTAAGAATTATCTGAAAGTTTTGCACTATAAAAGTGGTTTTTATATATCTGTGCTTGATTTTTTTTTAATTGAATCATTAGGAGATCAAAGTAGTTAATTCCAGCTTTATAAGTGAGGTAAATTTTCTTGTTAATTTGCAATGTGTGCTGACTCCTAAATGTGGCCTCATATTCTTTACAGCCTTCCAGCCTGAGAGGGTTTTTTTTAAACAGTAGTCGCTGTGTACTACAGCATCTATTAACAAATTCAAAACAGGAAATGCTCAGATTTTTCTACTTTCAAAAGTAGATTTACAGAATACTTTGAGTTGGAAGGGACACCTAAAGGTCATCTAGTCCAACCTCCTTGCAATGAGCAGGGACATCTTCAATGAAATAAATTGTTCAGAGCCCTGTCCAATCTGACCTTGAATATTTCCAGGGATGGGATATCCACAAACTCTCTGGGTAACCTGTTAGAGTGTTTCACCATCCTAATTGCAAAAAAAAAAAAAAAAAAAAAAAAAAAAAAACCAAAAACCCCAAAAAACTTAGCTGAATCTGATCCTACTTTCTTTTAGTTTGAAGCCACTACCCTTTGTTCTTTCACAACAGACCCTCATAAATCTGTCCCCATCTTTCTCATAAATTCCCTATTAAGTATTGAAAGGAGCAGAATTACCTCCCTTGACCTGTTAGCCACATAGAGTTAGAAAAAATTCATTATTATGTCTATTAGAAAAATCAATACCAAAAAGAGATTATTGACCTTTCCATTGAGCTGTGCTAGAACCCCCATACTTGAAAGCACGGAGTTTGACATTTTCAAATTATTATTCTTACACTGGGTACATGTTTTATTGCCCTCATAAAAATATAAAAAATATTGGCCAAATGAAAGAGTGATATAAAATTAGTTTTTCGAAGGCTTCTTAGACTTTCACATCAAAAATGTCCAAAGATTGCAAAGAGGTGAGCTGAATTTTCTCTGCCTATTCCCAGATGTTTTAAGGTACATAGAATGCAAACATCAAAAACAACAGATGTAAAATGCATAACTTGCACCTTCCAATATCTTCCGAATCTGAGAAAAAAAAAATGTGGTTTGAATACAGAGAAGAGAGAAGTCACCATTGAAATATGGTATGTAGTACACAGGCTGAATGAGAATCTGGCTTAGGTGATCAAGTATAGGAAGATGGGGGAGAATGCTTGGACAATTAAATTAAGACGTAACAGAAACAGGTGAATAAGGAATTAACTACTGAAAAATGGGGTTGATAGAGGAAACATGACATCAGATTGGTGGTAGAAATACAGGCAGATTTTTGGGAAGCCAAAGTACAAGTCCTTTCTCACAACGTCCTTTAGACAGTCCAGACACATTAAGCAAAGATCATATTAGGCAGAGACCTCTGTTTCTGTGTTCTGCCTGGTGCTTTCTAAACTTTTATCAGGTAATATAATCCAGCAGTGGATTCACTGTCCTGTTGGTAGGTAATCACATTTAAAAACAGATACGTTTTCTTCTCATCAGTTAAAATACCTCCATGCTATTTTGAATAATTTTCTTATTAAATACTTTCAATACAATTGTAAAAATATGAAGAATAAATATAATCTTTTTATTGCATATTTGCAGTACTGCCTTACATCTGCAAAATAAAAATAGTACAGTGATATGTTTCAGAAACATGAGTTTTGAAAATTCAGATCTTGTGGAACTTCAGAAGTCTTTTCTCCTTGCTTCCTATCTCTCTGATGTTCTTAATGTTTCGGATTGGAAGATCTGGAAAAAAATAAAACCTGACATGTTAGATTACTTGTTTAATATTACAACTAGCATGAGAAGTAGCCTGCTGTTGAAATTCTGTAATATGTTCTGACCGGTTTAGATGACTGGCTAGCATTGAACTTTACTAAATTATGGGCTTTTCTGAGACAGGAAGCCTGGAGGAAAATATGAATATATTGTGAATCCTGCTTTTTAATATTTTGTTAAGAAATGCATATTATATTATTATGATTTTATGAATACTTATTTGAGCTAATACTAATTAGCTCTAAAACCTTTGATGGTGATTCTTTGAGTGATCCTAAACCATTCACTTACAATAGATTATAATGGTAAGATTGGTCTCACCTATCTTTAACCATTTAAAATTAAGAATTTTGCCTGCTCTTTCCTTAGTTAATAGGAGTGAAGAAGCATTTTTCTAGAGCAATTTATTCAATACAAAGTCCATAATTCACTCTATTCTACAATTGCATGAATCATTGCTTCAATGTGATTTGAACATTTCCCTCTCCGTCGCAACAAGACTCAACATAGGATATGTTAGCATAAAGCAAAATATTCATTAGGAAAAGCACATCTAATATTAGCTGTGCTAACTGCTTCCAGAGGAATTAACGTTTTGAAAGACACTATTTTGTTGATTACAATATGACAAAATCAAATGTCTTGCAGTAGTAGTAAAAGTATAAATGTCAATTACATTGTACACACTACACAGAAAACGTGTGTTAATGAGAAAAAGGCAGAGGTCGTTGCTCTAACTACTAATTCAGGATTATGCATTTTGGCAAAAGCATAAAGCAAAAGCATAACTTCAAACATTACATTAAGTAGAGCTAGGTGTTTCTGATACAGAGGTTGCTTTATAGTTGTAATACTTTCTCCAGAGTGAGACAGAGTCAAATCCCATTCCTGTGTTCTTAACTGCATGAAAAACAAAGCACTGCAGATGTTATGATTCCTAAAAGAAATATAGTTTGTTTGATGTGGTGGGTTTTTTTTGTTTTTTTTTTAATTCTTATTTTTTGATCATAATTAATGATACTCAAGCCATTCCATTCATAACACATGCATCAGTTCTCTTACTGAGATAAAGAAATTTGAACAAAACTTAGAATATTATACACATTAATTTTAAAATGTAATTATTAAGTTGCTTTACAAATATAGTTTCTCACTGATCATAATCAAAACCTTTTGGGGCAAGGTGGGGGGGTCACCAGGGGCTGATCAATATGCTAAATGTTCGCCTACCTAGAGCTCTGGCAAGAAAAAAAAATAAAATAAAATTCATGATAATTTTATTCTTTGATGATCGATTCATGCTATTTTACCATAAATGGAAAAAGCCAATCCAGTTCTGAAAACATTCTCAGCATAAATATTCTGATTTTAGATTTCATTAAGGCATTCTGTAAGAGATATCTTATCATTTGCTTCTTATTTAATTCATATTATTATATAAAATCAAAGAATTGTTAAGGTTTGAAGAGGCCTCCAAAGTCATCGAGTCCAACCTTTGACCTAACACTACTCTCATCAACTAAACCAGAGCACAAAGTGTCATGTCCAGTTGTTTCTTGAACACAAGAGTCCCAAATTATATTCTTGTCTTTGTTATCTATGATTTTATTAGCTATCCAAAGTCAGCTAAGACTTTCCCATTCTTTCTCTTAACCAGAATATCCTCAGACAGGGAAATAGCAATTTAAAGCAGAAAAACTCAGAAAATCACTAATTTCTTAGAGCTTTTCTGTGCATTTTCAGGCTTTATGCCACCAGACAGCAGCAGGGAACGCATATGTGCAGGGAGTCCTGGTAAAAATGAGCTGTGAAGGTGTTCAGGGATCTGGCTTCATAGTCTGATGATGTGATAGCCTGTTGACCACAGCTGGGTTGAATTGAACATCCAGGTGGACTACAGCCAGCTGGTGATGGGGTTGTCTGGCACTCAGACAGACCTGCCAAAGCGAAATCTCAAATCCAAGTAATCCCAAATTTTAGGTTTTCATTATATCTTACTGGATTATTGGCAGAACCAGCTTGGTTTTATGATTGAGCATTTCTGCCGCTCAGTTCTTAGTGACACAATTGCATCTTTCATATATCTTGTTAAACTATCTTTTTTTTTTTTTCTCTTGATATGCTTTTTGCTACCGAGTATCAGGTAGGATGGCTCATTTTTAGGTACGTGTGGTAACTACTTAGTTAAATATGAAAATATCATTGTTGCTTTCCTTTTATAGAACAATATATATAAAAGAAGAATTAATCTATATGGGAATTCCCTGTCTTCCTTGCCTTTCCCCCTTTCATGTCCCTGAAAATAAGACCAAGGAACTAAAACCTTGGCTCTATCCAAGTTACAGAGGATGCAGTCATAGCAATTTTAATGTAAGTGATTTCAAAGTATGTCTATGCACATTCCAGTTCATAGCTGTCCCACTGGAACACATGGAGGTCAGTTCTAATTTATGTCAAGCTGTTCCGGTCACAGAGAGCTGAAAATAAAACACAGCACTTATCACTAACAGCAAAGACTTTTCTTTATTTTTGCATAAAAAAAAAAAAAAGAAAATGTTATGAGAGTGATTGTGGGAGGTCTATGCACTGAGTATTTTTCCTTGATCTAGGATGATCTTTCTTAGCAATCCAGTGTCCGCCAAAGTATAAAATGCTCTTACTAGTCTTCAAAATACATTTCTACCAAAACTGGCTACTAGACCCCTCCTCAAGCAGCATATAATATACTTTGAATATTTTTTCTATAATATTAGTCACAGAAGACATAATATCCTGTAGTCTACACATTAAAATGAACTGTTAATTGTTTCAGGACAGAGAAAACATGATAAAAGCAGCTCACAGAGAGCCCAACCAATATAAGGTACAGGATTTTTTTAAAATTTAATTTGCTTTTACAAAATTTAACAGTGGTTCAGATTATTTGAGCATCAGTGGACAAGTGAGTGTATTAGTCAAGTAGAGGGGAAAATGTCCACTCTGCCATTATCCTGAAGATTGTCTTCATTCTGCATTACATTTATTGTGCACAACTGTCTTATTCTCATCTTTATTATCATCCTGTGTATGGGAGTTGTATGTCTGTTCGTCATTGTTCAGTATAATTCTTCATTGATTAAAATCACTTTGGAAAATTAAAGCCTTTCCTCAAACTTAGACAAAAATGTCTTCAGTTCCTGAAAAGTCTTTTTACTATAGCAGAACGTTTTAAGAAATAATTCATATTTATGTTCCTTTCAGACAAAATTTCTTGAGAAATGACAAGTACTACGGTACTGGAAACTTTATCTTCCTGTCAGAGCTGATGCAGTAAAGTCGACTGAACAAGATAATAACATATCTCTTGTAAAGGTGGAAGGTGAGTCAGTGCACAGTGGAAGAAAGATGAAAAAAGCTTTCAATTTCAAATTATTTTGGAACAAATAGTGATGTGCTAGCCAGTCTTAGCTGGCTAAAATTATGAGTGCCAGGTCTAAGAATATTGGATATGTAGGCAAAGTTAAATAAGCTAAAAGTGAAACACATAAAAATCCCCACAAAGACATTGAAACTAAGGTGTTTTGATACTATAAAGAATACTTTCATTTTAAGAATAGCACTTGATTATTGTTGAAATATATTTTCCATGGGATACCCTTGAAAATAACTTGGAAGAAAAAAAAAATAGTAAATGTGATTTTTTTTTAATAGTAAATGGGAAAAATCATTAAATACTTTGGGGAGATTTAAAAATATCTTAAATAATTAAAACTCTCACTATAGGCATACTGCACGTCATATATGTTCTGCAAGTAAAAGTTTTTCCTGGAAAGCTAATATGTAATCTGAACAAATGATTTCCTTAATGTTTCCTGATTATTGTGCATAAAATGTATGGAAAATTGCTGTGGATAAAGTGGAACAGTATAGGAAATTGGATGATCTTATTGCATTCTTCTGTGCTTTTTTTTTTTTTTTTTTAAGCAAGAATATACTTCTCCAGTGACCTCATTACTCCAGGCTGTGAGTGGGTCAGTCTCAGAATTTACCCCAGAACTCTAGAGTTGGTTTTTAATTTCTTTTTCCTGTGTGTTAATCTCCACTAAACAGAATTCTCTTCAGAAGCTGAGGATCTACCCTACTCTACTTCAGATAAACCTGCTCTTAATTTTCCCAAATGTGACCTTGAACTCATTCAAGGGAACAACTCAGAACAGCATGTTCAAGTTTTAAATAACCCAGAGATGGCCCCATGTAGGTTCTTATAACATATATGGATAAATAAAAGCACTGTCTTTCAGTCAATAGGACAAGTTTCCCTTTGGGAAAAACTAATGAACAAAATTAAACATCAATTTCTATTATTAGATATCTAAAAAATGTATTTGATGCAGATAAAGAAAAAAGCTGTATGATACTTATACACTGAGGAAGCATATAATAAGTGTTGCCATGATTGATTACTTCTACTGTCATTTCAAAGAAAAAGTTTTGTATGTGTGTGATTATTTTCTCTCCTCTCAGCAATTATGTCTTTTGTCACGATGGTAGTTCTTATGTTTCTAAGTATCTGGAGTTTTTGGTGGTTTGGGTTAGGTTGCTTAGGGGTTTTTTCCTGTTTCTCTCCTAATCTATTGTATAGGAGAAATCAGTATTTTTATTATGATTTTATTTATTATTTTTTCAGCCTTCTTGTGAATCATTTTATAAAAATGGTGTTCTACTATCTGAAGCTGCTTAGCTCCTCTCATTGCTTGTAATGCAAAGGGAAATCTGACAGTCATTTTCAAAGCCGCTAATCAAAACCATTTTGAGGGACCCAAGCCAGAGGGGACTCCTTGAAAAACAGCAGTCAGGGTACATCCAGATGAAACAGTATGGCAGGAACCAATTGTTCAGTTGCACCTTTTCATAGATGAGTCAACCGGGAAAAAGTAGGAATTGGTTTATGAAGCAGAAGATATGATAAAAAAGTAAGGATTCTGTACACTTTCTATATATCTTATGTGCAGTCATGTTTTGGAAAGAAAGTAGTGAGACACAACCTTTGGATTTCATAAGTCACAAAAATAAATTATATTGCCTTTGATCTGTATAGAGAAAATTATATTTGTATGGTTTGTGTGAAGACTAACACTTTATCTTCTCTGAATGGAAAAAGGAAAGGATACTGCAAAGTTGAGGAAGCATTACTTTTTTCTTCATTTAAAAGTTCTCCCTATCTTTTTGTGAGGTGTTTTACAAAGCAGAGCATTTGACATCTGTGGAAATCTGCAGGTGGTAAAGACTCCAAGAGTTTTTGTGGATATGTTACTTTATTCTTATTCAAATGCTAGAAAATAATTTTGAAAGTTGACATTTTCTCATTGTCTTGTTTTTAGATGTCTACAATGAAAGGGAACAGAAGACATAGGCTGTTAGAAGAAATTAAACAAAGACTGTGTCTGTTCATAAATTTGATGATGTGGAATTCTAACTACACGTAATGCTGTGATAGATAAACACCTTGAAGAACGCTTAATTTTCTTATTTGAAAGCATCATTTTGGAAGCAGATTTTATATCCTCCTCTATATTGTCCCCTGACTATCTATCCATACATTTCTTTGCATCTATAGAGGGTCAAGGCTTATTTCACATTCCAGACTTTCAAATAGTCTATTGCCTTACCTGTATTAGTTGACTGTTATCAACTTTAAAAAGGCTTATCTGAAGATATGACATTGCAGAAAAATTCTAGGAAAATCTACATTAGTAGATTGCCATTCTTTCTTACATATGCAGATAATTGGGATTCATATTCGAACTTCTAAGGACATAGAATTAAATCAAAAAATGTGAGACCCCTTTTTCCGTACTTCAAAATCACTGTGCAGCACATAGTTCAGGCCACAGTTTAGTAGAAGGCATTCAAACTATCTGAGCTTATGTCATTAATCTAAATAGTAAAAAACTAAGAATAGAATGGCTTTCAGCTGAGACAGCAAAAGGTAAGAAGTGATCATTCTATTTCTTGAGAAATCATGAAAGGTTCTGTTATTCAAATATGGAGGGGGGAAAAAAGTCAAAACTAAAGCTAATGAGTAAAGAAGTGTGTACTGCGCTAGGGAAATTGCCAAGTTTCAGAGGATTCAATGAGATGTGGAAAACACGGTTTTCCTCTGTTTATCTGATGGTGAAGAAAAGCTTGAATTTCTCCCTCCCACATCTCGTCTGAGACTCCTAATTGCCAGATAAATTAACGTTACTGCAGGGACAGGCTTTTATGCCTCAGTTTTACTGAAGAACTTGAATATGAGGGGGAAATTTTGGTGTTAGAAGATGACTTTTTAAGAAAATGGTTAGTTCAAAGCCGTGAGAGTTCTGGTTTCTAGCATAGCACTTTGTTTATTTTATTTTAAAAAGTTATACTAGAGTAGTGGACCTATTTAATAATGAAAATTATAAAATGCAATGTTTGAATTAGATATATGTTCCTATTTCTATGTGACTGATATTTTCCACGTTTTTGTTTCCTTCTGCAAGGGAGGGTATGGCTGGTCATTTAGAAGATATGGCTTTTGTCATCTCTTGTATCTGTGACTTAATCATAGGATTTCATTTTAAAGAGGACTCACAGGTCTACTACTGCCAACAATAAGATGACCTGGTAATATTCAGAGTTCAAAGTTTAATCGCAATAGATCAATCACTGCAAAGTTCAAAGAGCATTATTAAGCAAGCTGCATATTCTGGGTCTTGAGGCAATATAGAATTAATTGTCAGAAAAACAGTGAAAAAGGAAAGCACTTTAATCTTCTTGTCCTCAGTGTGACATATGTCAAGTTTCCAAATATGAAACATGATATCATAGCTGCAGCAAGAGAGTCCAATTTAGCCAAGGAAAAGGTGCAAAGTGACCTGGTGGAGCTTGTTTTTTATTACTATTTTGAAATTATTATACCAAGTGATATTTAAAGGTGTAGTACCTAATTATTTTTCTTTTCCAAATTTTTTGCTAAAAACTCTGAAGATTTGTGCTGATACTAATTCTTTTATTTTTCCTCATAGTCAGATAGTCAGATAATTGAGTATTTTAGAATGTTAATTCTCTTGAAAGTTCATAAGAACTAATTCATATTAAGGAATTAAGGTTGAATTGATCTCAGAAAAAAAGAAACCATGATATTTCTTACAGGGGATCACATCTCCCACACCTGCAAACCTTTAGATGTGTGTTTAAGCAAACTTTTTAACTGACTATGCTGTACATATGCAAGAAACAAAGCTATCAAGTAAAACAGATAAAAGTTTGCAAAGTGTTGAGTTTGGTAATATAGTGACTTCTCTTTGGAGTCTTGACAGGGGAAAAATCTGAGAAATAAATGTGATGATAATTAAATCAGACTTTCCCTTGTTTGCTTTTGCATTGTTTTGTTTTCTTCATGACATCTGGGATTACCCATTGTGTGCCAAACAAACAGTATGGTTTTCTAAGATAAAATTGTTTGAATGATGTCCACACAAAATGAAAATGAGATGGAAATTTCAGATTCTTGCATAAAAATAAAATAAAGTTATACACAGTTGTTCCTATGTCTTATGCAATCACATACAGAAGTATGTGTACTTGTCCAGTTTACTAACAAAGTTTCCGCAGCTGTAATATACTAACTTTCAAAGAATGATAGAGACAGTCCAGAAGAAAGTAATGTGAATGATCAGTGATACAGAACAACTCATACTCAAAGTGTACTTGAAAAAAAAAAAAGTGTCATTATTTAAAGTAAAATATAACTAAATCTATGACTTAATTGTCTTTGGAATTCAGTTGAGCATCTGCATGAATATTCTAATGTATTTTGCAGAAACATCTTAGCCACTCTAGTGTGCACTAAACCCAGTACAGATGGAAGCTGGGGTAGGCAAAAGGTAAAACAGCAAAGTAAAGGTAAAACAGCACTTTACTCTTAATACACTTCATGTGCACTTCATGCTTAATGTTCATGTACATAAAATTCAATGGTCTTTTACTAGTTTTATTTTCTTAACCAAGAACCTATGTAATCACAGTATGAACATTTTTAATCACAGAATAGGATACCTCTAATATCTCACAATAAAGCCAACCAGACTAGTTGTAGGTTTGGTTTAATCTAGTATATTTGCCTTCATGCTAAAATGGAGTTTCAACATGTAATACACCTGAGAAACAAGTTTAAAAAGCAAACATGTCAAGTTGTTGACTACTTCCTTTCAGACAAAGGGGGGTATTAGATTTTGTATATATTTTTAGTCCCCTAAGAGTGGTTTAAATGAAATAGTTCAAAGTGGTTTGTTTGACTATGGATGCTAACTATAAGCACTCAGAGGAGAATACTGATTCTCAGGCTCTCAGGAGGTTATAAAAACTGCTAGTAAGTGTTAGCTTCTTAAAGTTAATCTTAAGAGAAAATTACTTAGGTCTGCTGGGTTGTCAAGAAGGATGAACTCAAACGTGAAAGTTTATATGCAGTCTGTAACACAAAAAAATTCCTAAGAGCTATAGTAGCAATGAATGAAACTCAGTGTGGAAGTGACAACATTGTTTTGGTTACAATACTTTACTTTAGGATCAGGAGTTTACCCGTGCTCTGTGTG
Organism: Campylorhamphus procurvoides; assembly: GCA_013396655.1. Lineage (NCBI taxonomy): Eukaryota > Metazoa > Chordata > Aves > Passeriformes > Dendrocolaptidae > Campylorhamphus > Campylorhamphus procurvoides. Next base: position 679,093 of record WBMV01003351.1, read on the forward strand.
CGTTATAGAGCTTGAAATTAGACGCAATCATAGAATTATAGAGAGATTCAGGCTGGAACGTACTTTAAAGATCATCTAGTTCCAACGCTCCTGCCATGGACATGGACACCTTTTACTAGACCAGATTGCTCAGTCACACCCAACCTGGCTCTGAACACTTCCAGGGATGGGGCATCACCATCTTCTCTTGGCAGCCTGTTCCAGTGTCTCACCACACTCAGTGAATAACTTTTTCCTAGTACCTAATTTAAACCTACCCTCTTTCAGTTTAAAGTCAGACCCCCTTATCCTATCACTGTGTGCCTTTGTAAAAAGTCTCTCTCCACCTATGTTGTAGGCCAATAAAACCTACCACACATGTATAAGGTTCCAATAGGACAAGAAATAACTGCCATTTGTTTTAGCAAGAAGGAAACCCTAGATCTTCCTGACTTTCTATCTGGAAGATCTCTGTCTCTGTTACCAAGCTGTATACTCCAAAACTGTACCTGTCAACTAGTAAGGCTTTCAAGGGCTCTGTCTCTATTAAATGCATGGGGTTCTCAGCATATTGAAAGTGATATTTAGCTTGATGTTGAGAAAATCTCATAGTCATATGTAGTGTTATAAACATTGGAGTGAATTCCAGGGACTTGCAGTGAAGACAATGATGAACTCATCAAGGCTGTCCTTGCTCAGAAGTACATTGGAGGTGCAACATGTAGACAATAGAAAGGAAACTGCTTTGCATGTAATCTAAGCTATGTTATTGTTACAAAAGTTGTTTTCAAGAACAGCTTGTTATGCCAGTGTAAAAGCAGTTAGTCTTCCCCAACAAATTGCGTCAACCCTTAAGAATCAGATACTTATTAAAGAAACTTTAAATAATAAGGGATCTCGAATAAGCCACTGGAGATATAAAAGACTGTAAAAAGCATTTGCACGAGGTCTGTACTATGATTTAAACAGTAAATACACATTTTTCACAGTACATTGCACCTGAATTAGTAAAAATCTTGTATCAACATACGTGTCTAAACAGAAGTCAATAGTCAACATTTCTACAGAAATATGTCTTCAATTATTTATACAATGCATTTCAACCATATAGTGCAAAACTGCAGTTTGATTTGACTTCCCACAACACCATAAATCAAAACAAACACAAAAATATGCACCCTTACAGTGAGAGTAATATACTTTCATTACTCAGAATATAATACCAAATGGAATTAAAACTATATTAATTAACTTTTTATATTACTTTAAGAGCCCAAATATATCTTGGGAAAATATTCTTTTGACAGTATTTTTTTTCCAACCTAAACTCTTCATTTATTTCTGAGAACTAATGGACTTAAATAAGAAATCTTTTCCAGCTGAATACTCTCCTTAAACTTATTTAAGCAGAACACATTTGCAGTAAAGTTAGAACTCCCTTTTCCTCAAAAATTAGATTTGCAATGGCAAAATTAATGTAAAGCTAGCTCTAAACTAATGATGTGTCTGTAGAAAGTACTTTAAATGACATTATACACTGTATCTGTTGTTTGAAAGTGCTTGTTTGAATTATGGCTCATTTCTGCAGCATAGGGGCTTGTAAAAAAGCACAAGAAGACCCAAACTCAAACCTGTTTTTGTTTTTAACTCTGATTTAATCATTAATTAGGGTAGTTTGAAGTTTCAGTAGTGCACACAGAGACCATTTTAGAGAGTGTTTTAAATGCTGTAATTAAATTTTAGAAGCAGTATTCTCAAAAATAAAAATCTTAATGGAAAAAAAATCTTGCTATAACTATTTGGCGAACTGCCTTCTTGTTTTACCTCCCATTTTCACAGCTCTGACATGTAGCAGTGCATATTTTAACATAAAATAGCAAGTTTGAAACTCTGACATGCTGTATATTTATTCTTGTGTGAAGTAAAACTTTTTTATAAAATAGTACAGATGATTATATCTATTTTTTTCAAATAAAGTGTTTCTTTTAAAGTGCAAGGTTTATTTTCACACTTCTGATTGCCAGAGAAGCAGGAAACAGAGCTGTACATCAGACATTTAAATCCAGACATTATGCAATCATGATAACAAGGATTAATAAAGATTAATTTAGCTCCCACTTAAAAGCCCTGGTGTTTCAGAAGTACAACTGTCTAGCTCGTAAAAGGGGAATAATTATAATTTCCTTTTCAAATGTGCCTCTTTGTAGCAGAGTAGACAGTTGCCCATGATTTGAGGATTATTCGTGTCAAACTACTCTCTAGTTAAAAACCTGTAAAAAAAAAAAAACAAAAACCAAAACCCAACCAAACAAAAAACCCCAACAACAACAAAACAAAACATAACAAAACAGAACAACTCAAAAAACCCAAAATCCAAACCCGAACCCAAACAAACAAACAAAAAAAAACCCACAAAAGCCCCCTACCAATAAATATCCTGAATAGCTCATTTCTATTTCTTAAGTGGATGGAACAGGTTTTATTTAACTGCAGTACAAAAACTTCATTTTCTTAATTGTTCAAAACTGTAAATGATAAAGACATAATTTCCAAGGACCTTAATTTTAAGAATTAGGATCTTATGAAGAAGATAACTATTGATGTATATAATAATTATATTCTATTAAAACAACTCTGAAAAATAGGACCTCTGTATAACTGAATACTCAGTGACAATGTAAGAGGTGGTCACAGAATTAATGTCATGAGACCTATGTATGTTTGCAAATGGGAACAAAACCTTCCAATTTAAATTCTTCCGCATTTTATCTTTTAAAATAATATCTTTGGATTAAATACTATTGCTCATGTGTAATTTAAAAATATTACTGTAACATGTACCTTCTGCCTACAAGTACTGTACTAATACATTTCTTTTTATTTAAAGCAATTTTGCAGAGATGATAATTTCTTTTAATAACAAGAATGAACAAGTGATCCCACCAAGGATGGGGTTTGAGGTAGGCAATGTAAAAAATGTAGGAGAAAAAGAAAAAGAAAAAAAAGGAAAGAGAAAAAAAATATCAGGAAGACCAAAATAATGCATCAATAAACAAAATTACAAATTAAAAAACCAAACAAACAAACAAACCAAAAACAAACAAAAAAACCCACAAACCTCTACTCCATGAAAGAAAAATGTGTATAAATGGTGGCAAGAGAGTTAGAGCCAGGAGGAGCATGAATTACAGAAGAAATTAAGACAGGATTATAATGTAAAAGAATGGAAGACTTAAGACCAGAAATTCACATCCACATCAGGAAGAGTCAAATCTGCATTAGCAATACCTCCTTTTCAGGAAAAAATCAGAAAATGATCCTAGAGCTGATTCAGGAAATTGAAGTTTCCGCTGTCTGCCAGGAACAAGTTGATAGATTTTGTTACGGTACGCGTAATGTTGACATAGATATAACAGCAGGGAAAATGCTACTGAACTGCATTGTCAGTGGGATAACCAGCACTGTTAGAGGAAAAATGTGAGCATACCCAGCTATAGAAATGGAACTTCAGCAGACTTCTTAGGGGCACAGAAGAGATTTTAATGATTAGAAACCAGATCATATTGCAGCTATGTGAACAGTTTAGGAATATTTTACTATTGGTATGCACAAACTAAAAAAAAGATTTTTTTTTTTTTCCAGAGTGGGCTTAATCTACGTTCCAGGTAAATAACTTCCTGGATTGAAAGTTGAAATGAAGAGTCTGACATTAAAGCGTGACAGAAAACAGAAAGGCACTGACGAAGATTTTTGAGGTTTCTAAGTTATTGTGCTGGTTCTGGCTGAAGTGGAGTTAATCTTTGCAGTGGTTGGGAGGTTGTGAAGGACACAGATGGGACAACTGACACAAACTGATCAAAGGTATATTCCACATAACATGACATCATGCTCAGAATATAAAGTGGGGGGAACAAGAAGGAATGTGAGGGATTTTTGGGGTGATGACGTTTGTCTTCCCAGGTAACTCTTATGCCTAATGGGGCCAGGAATCTCTGGATATGGCTGAACACCTGCCTGCCCATGGGAAGCAATGAATTAATTCCTTGTTTTCCTTTGCTTACGTGCACATCTTTTGCTTTCCTTATTAAACAGGATGCTATAATATGCTATAACATAATTAGGTATTTTAAAATATATGATCTGAGTGGGATCTTGTAACATTATTAGTCACATTAAGACACTGAGGCCCCAAGACTCAGTCTTGAGGAAGAACTATGCCTGTCTTTTTCCTGAAATGAACAAACTGAAATTCTCTTCTGTTTCTGAAGTTAGTTCGTATGAAAATAAAAATCTAATCAAAGATAAACTTGATGCATATGACTTAATATTAGACCTGAAAATGAATGAATATCTGCACTCGTGAGGCCCCTTCAGAGTCCCTTCTCTCACTCCACCGTTCTTGTTGAACAGTTTTCAATATTTTCCTGAATTAAATTCCAAACAACATACCTATGGACTTTTCTTGTGGATATATATGCACACACACAGACGCACACACACACAGATATATAAATTTACATATATGTGTAGATCTAATACTTTATATGAGAAGCATGCTCTTTCCTTTTTTGCTGCCTGCCTGTCAGCTGTTGCTCCAAATGGCATAGATCTCCTGTAGTTGCTGTGTCCTATCTGCCAGCCCCATGTGAGCACTCCACAGGGACATGTTAAATGCCACTAGAAGTGTATGGCTAGTCACATCAAGTGAACTGTCATTGCCTTCGGTTAACTGAGCTTCTTTTTTTCCTTTGATGACAACTCTGGCTTCACTTTTATCTGCCAGAAAACAGCTTTTCAAAACTACGTGGATTTTTGTTCTAGTTTCTTTCGTTTTGTTTTTTTATTTCATTTCTTTTCCCTGGTTCAACATATCTCATAACTCCTCAGTAATAAATATTTTTTTTCATATTTAGTTCAGTATTTTGGGAGTGTGTGCAACTCCATTTCTGTGAACTAATGACAGTGTGAATCTTTATCTCTTTCTGCATGCTTGTGATAGTCTGATAGCAGAGACTATGTTTGATAGTGGCTTATATAACTTGACACTGTCTGTGGCATAAGAAACTAAAAGGACCATACTCAGATTCTTGTCTATTGATGAGCCAGTAGCATCTAGGTAAAAGTCCTGGAGTGCTTTAGTGTCAATGTTTTCAATGATACCCTTGTTGCCCTAATTTTAACTTCAATGTGAAGTTATAAATAGATCCCTTTTCAAATCCCTTTTATAATCGCAGAATACGCCAAGTTGTAAAGAACCCACAAGGATCATCAAGTCCAACTCTTAGCCCTGAACAGGACCATCCCCAAGAGTCACACCATTGTCTGAGAGTATTGTCCAAGCACTGAACTCTGTCAGGCTTGGTGCTGTGACCACTTCCTTGGGCCCAACCACCCTCTGGGGGAAGAACCTCTTTCTGATATCTAAACTAAACCTGCCCTGACACACCTTCAGGCCTTTCCCTCAGTTCCTGTCACTTGGTAACCACAGAAAAGAGATCAGTGCCCCTGACAAGGGGCACATTCCCCTCACAAGGAAGTTGTAACTGCAATGAGGTCTCTCCCCTCAGTTTCCTCTTCTCTAGGCTGAACAGACCAAATGCCCTCAGCTCACATCATACAGCTTCCCCTCAGGGCACTTCACCATCTTCATTGCCCTCCTTTGGATGCTCTCTAATAGCTCAACATAATTAAAGAATGGATGCTTAAATGTTCTTGCCTTTTACTAAAATTGTGAGCCTTTTCACATGTGCCCAGGAATCCAGTGGTTATGATTACATATTCCTAACATTTACTGCAGTTAATGATAAAATCTCTCCTGAACTTCTGGAGACCAAGACTGTATGGGCAAAAGGCAGAATAGACAAACTTTCACTATCATAAATTTAGAGACATCTGCATACATTTATTCATCAAAGCTACCTGTCTAAATTCAGAATAGACCTTACAACATATTCTAGTATTGTGTTTTGAAATTACATATTTTTAAAATGAAAAACAAAAACCCTTTCTCTTCACTTTTAATAAATGCTTCAAATAATGGGAATTCCACATATTGATGGGTCAAAATATTGTCTACAAGGAAATCAACAAAATCATGTTTCTATGACTGATTCCCTGGACATGACGTGAGAGTAGGGAGCTGTAGGTACAATAACAGTCTGTGAAGTTCAGCACAGGCAGAATAGCCAGCTAGAAGAACTTTAGCTCCTGCATGTGACAGACATTTAGTTTGTTTTCTCTTATTTACTTTCATCCAGTCTGTCCTGAAATTCCAGACTTTGGGAAGCAACTATGAACAGGTTTTTAGTGGTCATCAGTATTTTCATTTTGGCTCATCTGTTGTAAAGAAAAAATACTCTAGATTAAGAGCTCTACATCATTCACAAGTAATACACTTTTTAAGTCACACAAAATTTAACTTGGTATTCATTATAACTGAGAACTAGCTATGATCATTGTAATTACCATTGCAATTACCCAGAATGTAAAAAGTTCAGCTAAAAGAACTGTTTAATAGTCATATTGTTAACTACAACAAAAATCAACATATTTAACCACAAAGTTTTGAAGGTACTTCTGATTATGTGGATAGCTCAGTAATCACTAGCAACTGCTGGGCAACATATTATTTTCAGAATAATCACCTTCCAGGCATTATGCCTCTCTTATTATTTTTGCAACACTCTAAAGTAGATAAAATGAAGATAAAGGGAGAAGAACTAACTGTGACTAAAAACAATTGATCATATATACACACACACACACGTACAATTAAAGGTAATATACGCATAGATACCTACAAAGTGTTTGTTTTATTGCATTATATTTAGATTACTTTCAGTATCTGGCCCTCTGTATTCTGGGCGTTGTTTCCTATAATCCGTTCTTTCTTTCATGCTCTTAAGGTTTTTTTTAAGAAAGTAGTTTTCTAGGACTTCAAAAAAAATAAAATTTAAAAAAAAAATCAAAAAAATTTCATTTTTATTGAAGAGGAAGAGCAGAGAAATTTCACCCTTTTTATTGTCAACTAGTAAAAGAATTGAGGATCTTACAAAATTTTAGTTCTGCCATTCATAGACATACCGTAAGCATGGCTAGAGCAAACATCTAGATATTTCAGAAGGAAAAATAATAGGAAAGAAATAATCAGACTTTATACATATTCCATACTGAACAAGGAAAATGTATTTTTTCTTTAGAATATTAAGGACAAAGGCTTTTCAGTGGTAATGTTTTAGTTATTGCAGAGCAGAGTAAATATTTTTACTTTGGTAAAATTGTACTTTCAAGTATAAAAGGGTTGCAATCAAAACAGTAGATTTAAGACCCTAAACTCTGAGGTATACCAAATTTGACTTTTGAAGCTTGATTACACCTCTATAACTAATATACCAAAGTTACATGCAGAGTTTCTTAGGTTTTGGAATGCATTCTATTTTCCTTTTTCCCTTTCCTTCTGATTTTCTGTAGGTCATTTTTCCCTCTTTTGATCTATGATGTATTTGCTCAGGTGTTTCCCATTTTTATGGCAGTGTCAATTAACTCCCTTAAATTTGCCCCTGTTGCTCTCAAAATGTCTTGATGTCTTGATGTTCCCAAGAGATCTTCCCTCTCCATTATCCACCATTTTCAGCATCAGAGACTGACCTCTGTGAGAGGAAATTTTGCTGCCAGTAAGCTGTGCCCTGCTAGTAGATGTGTGTTTAGATGAAAGAAATGAATTTATGAAATGAACCTAGAAAGCAGCACTAGTGCAGTCTAACTACTCTAGACAAGAGTCAGAAATAACTCCAATACACACTTACCCTTCCAGTATTCAGGAGTGTTTGGGTGTGGAGTTCAGTTTCCAGTGTAGTAATTAAATATAGTGTTATGAACATTTAACATTACTTTCCTTGTGTGCTTTTGAGTGAAGAAAGAGGAGTGAGGAAATAAAGAAGATTGAATATTTTAGTTTGAAAGACTTAAAAAATCCCCTGTGCGACCTCTGTAAAAGAAGAGTAAGGAGAAAAAAGCAAAAACTAGTCACCTTAAACAAAAGAAGTTAAGAGATATATGGTTCATTTAGGGCCATTCCTCCCTTTTTTTTTAACCAACTAATAGAAACAGAATTGGAGAACTTGCATAAAGCTGAGTGCAGTTATGTCTGGTCTGACTTTTTCCCTCCTGAAATGACCAATGTCTTAATATGTAGTAAATTATACACATTTCTGCCTCAATTTCTCTAACATGACATTTTTTTGTTTCTGAAATATGCTGATGGTGAACTATTTACAAGCATTGGGTTATACATAATTGATTTTGGAATATTGCTTGGCATAAAACATGGCATTTAAATGAGATCTTCACCTAATTTTTAACCAAAAAATAATATTCCTTTCCTATCCTACTTTACAATGTGAAGCCAAAACAGATACATAGTTTGCATAGACTACTATTATACTTCTTAAGATATAAGAGTTATGATGTTGCATTAAAACTCTCTATGGCACACATCTGTACCATAAAATATACCCCATATAAAGTGGCACATTTTATATTTTATTACTGAGGGGAACAGAAGTCATGTTGTTAAACAGGAAAATTCAGAACAAAGCTCCTCTCTTTTAGTTTTTATTGCTCTCTAACATACTTGTTTCATGATCTTAACTATAGCACTCGTGGTAGAAAATAAGTAAGTCCAGTAGCTTCTTGCTGCTAAAAGTTTTGATTCCTAACCAATTCTTTCTCCTCCTTGCTCTTGACTACAAGATATTGCCACATACCATGCACCAACTCTGGCAGGTTTTAGAGCCCTCCATCACTTGGTTTAAATTCTTAGCCTTAGAGAACACTTGCTACAAAGTCAACCTGAGCAATTGTAGCACAGGCTTGCAGAAGGCACCAGTCAAAGCTCATGGGAATGCAGTGGAATTACTGTGAAAGGAATAAGGGCAGAAGAAAGTAGCAAAAAGGAAGCAGAACCTTTCTCTTTTGTTTGATGTTAGAAGTTGAAGGTTTGCCATCATTACCTAGCTTCATTCTTAGGGAAGATTTTTGGAGCTGTTTATTTGCCACTGATTCAGAGATAGAGCATCTATATTATGATGAAGAACTAACTAAAGGGATAACAAATCTATCTGTTTCAAAATTAATGAAAAAAAGATTAATGTGGAGATGAATAGAATAAGAATGAGAAAAAGTTACCTGCTATGTAAAATACTTGAGCATGATTCCTCTTTCCAGAATTGTTTCTGATTCTTCACCCAACAATTAAGTTTATTACAGAGCTTGACTGAGGAATAGTTAGTAAATTCTGGGAGGATATTTGTGGAATTCTAAAAAGCATTCGCCACCACGATGAAGGTTAAATCCTGCATGAATATAGAACTGCATTATTAATGGACTTTCGAACTGTCATTTTATGTTCTCAGTTTTCCCCCCTCTAAACTCTTACAATACGCTTGTATTCTATGTATTATCCTTACTATTTGCATACATTCTTACAGATTAAATATATCTCTTTATATCTGACATACTTTCTGGCACCTAAGTATGCCAGAAATTATGTGTGAAATATATTTTTATCATCTTAGAATGCAAAGTAGAATGCCTGGGCTTGCTTGAAAATTTGTTTACTATATGTCTTAATAGACTATATGTTTAGACTATATGTCTAAATGTACAAATGTACAAAATCCATAGACTGGGTATGACAGTTTATGTAATTTATCTCAGCCTCATGTTTCCTTTTGTATTGTGGATAAAGATAATTTCTGTTTGGTTTTAGATAAGAAACTTTTATGATCGCTTTGCTGCTTGTTTCTTTTCCTTTCTTCCCTATCCCTATGTTGAATTTTTATCATTATTTCCCTTCCCTTCCCTTCCCTTCCCTTCCCTCTTAAACATACAAATAGTTGTTTTTGTGGTGTTTTTTTGTTTTTGTTTTTTTTTTAAATAGCTTGAAGCTGTCTCTATAACTTCAAATTTTCTGTTAGGTGGTCTCATAAAAGTGTGTAATGAACAACTAAAACTAAAGTAATTTTACAGATTTTAATATCAATACATTTCTGTTCATAAGACAGTATTGCAATTGCAATATCTTATATCATCATGTTCCATCATCTCTATCTAAGCTGATTGAGATCAGTGTCACATGTAATGTCATCAGGTATGTGTTGTTACTGTTCATCTTTTCATTTTTTCAGATTTTAATTACATTTACTGAATTGTTGTGACTGCATGGTGGAATGCTCCCCCTTCCCATTCCTCCCCTGCCACGTGGTCCCCGAGATGCCCTAGGAAAGAGACACACAGACACCGCAGAAGGGGAAAGTAGAGAGAGAGTTTATTCACATGGTCAGTGGTATTTAAAGGGCTTTAGGGGATTTCGGTTACAACCAATAGAAATCAAGGGATAACAACCAATAGGGAAAGGGTTAACAAAGGACCAGGAGGGGGGCTTCACATAGGCCTGCTAAGGCAAATTCCTGCATACTAGGCTAGGAAGATAAGAGTTTTCTCAAGGGGTCTTGGGAAGGAGAAGGGTTGCTCAGGGGAAAAAAGGCAAGGAATCCATTTTACAATACAGTAAAAGCCTCAGTTTTTAAGGCACTTATGGCTGGTTTCTTCATTTTCTTCACTGGCCCACTGCCACAGATTGTGTGATTCAGCACACAGCAAGGGAAGTACACAACTACAGCACTCACAACAGGAAGGAAATTGGCATCTCAAACTGTGTCTGTTGTGTCCTTTCAAATTTCTCTTCTAATTATCTTTTCAGAGGACCTTCTTGCCTAAAGAAAGTTACTTCATTGAAAAATCTGACTTCTGAAATACAATCAATAAATAATAAATATCTGAAAGAATAATTTTCTCTATACTTGACTAATCTTGCTTAAAATTCCAAAGTACTGTAATCACAAAAGTTTTGTAAGACCATTTATCTTAATGTATAGAAGCATCTTGTGTTGAGAAGAATAAGTTTATGTCATTAAATGTTGCATGCACCTCCTTTTGAATACTTAGTGTATTTTATATATAATGTAGTGTAATTTATATATCACAGCGTCTGGTGTGTGTTTAGAAGAGTCTGGATTAAAAAAAACACAGACAAATCCAAAAGCCTTTAGACCAGGTATGTAAGTTTTATGTCTCTGAAAACAGTGAAAAAAAGACCCACATATGTACCTGACTTCTAGTGTTAATTTCATATTTGCCTTTGGGATCTACAGACCAGGGCAACTGGGGTGCAATGTAGACTTGCTGTTTGTCATCCTTCCTTCAGTCTAGCCTGAGGATGTGGCTGCCATACTTTACTGTCAAACTGTTTCTCTGCACCAGAGAGACATTAGGTCCCTTCTTTTTCTTGTACTCTAAATGAAGTCCAATGTCAAGGTCTGTATTTCTGAGCCTACCTAAATTTTGGCATGTCTTCAGGAGGAAGGCTTCTTCCCAGGGACTTCATCAGACTTCTGTGTTTTAGAGAAAATACTCAATGTAAATAGGCCACTTGGCAAAGACATGACTTGTTTGACATTTCAGAGGTTGGAGTAATTTTAAATGTCACTCAAATTCTCAGGTACACTTTTGTTCCATTTTCTGGAATACATTCATAATTTACTGCAACAAAAACTAATATAGCAAAACAAGAATAAACCTTCAAGGGGTTAACTGGATTAGTAAAAACTGTTCAACACCTCCTTTGCTTGAGTTACTAAGGGAACATGGGGATGTGTTCTGTTCAATTCACTGGACCTGATCTTCATACAATCAACCTAGTGGTCATTAATTAGGATGATATAGATATTTGAATAGAGCAAATTGGCTTTAAGTCAGTAGCTTTTAAGCTTAAGTTTTAAGCTTTAATGACTAGGTCATGAACAAAGAAAGCTGAAGAGGTCAATGTGAGGAAGAGGAGTTAAAGACCCCCAGAGTGAGACTGAAGACCAGAAACGACCATCTTATCTTGATGCCAAAAGAAGATTCTGGAAAGCTCTGCCCAAATGCCACCCAAACTCCACCTAGTCATTAATATGTATGATCATATATTGTAATCTTATTAATATGTAAAACTGTATGTTGCAATCATGTATCAAAATGCATAAAATGGGTCATTTTGTACTCAGGATTAGACCCTAGTTTGTCCAGCACAAGCTGGCTAACTTTTTTCAGCTAAAAGAAAAAATTTTCTTAGTAGTTTTTCTCATTTCCAAGATTTTTGGCATCAATAGAAAATCATAGAATATTTTGGGTTGAGAGGGATCTTTAAAGGTCTTCTAGACCAGCACCACCAGATCACCACACCCATCCTTCTCCCTGGAAAGAGCTGGTAGAAGTGATGTAAATAGGATATAAGGATAGCTTATTTCATAGATTAAATAGTGCAAGAAGAAAAATGGAAAATAACTTCTGTACCAAAAAAAAAAAAAACCAAAAACAGATTGCCAATACTTTTAAAGCAAAGATACTGAGAAAATTAGCTCATCTGACACTGTTTCTTAATTTTGCCTTAAAATAAGTAATGCTATTGTATAATAATTTTAATGTATTATTTCTCTTCATTTTTTTGAACTTCAGACTTCAAAGGTGGTTGGTATTCATTAAATTAGGATATGTTATTCTACCCTAGTAACAGTGACAGAATTATAAAGAATGTATTTCATTTTGATGTGCAACTCTAACATGCATCTCTTTCTGAGATGGATAAGGTCACTTGTCATAAAGGTGTATTTGCTGGCCAAAAATTGATACATAACTACTGAAAATTGTTAATCACTTAAAAACTTAAGATACCTAATAGAGGTGTTAAGCTTTACTTTGGTGGAAGTAATACAGGTAGCATCACCAATGTTTGTTATTTTCTCAAAATATATGCAACATTCCTATTGGGAAATCAAAGATATAGACTTCTGGCAAGTTGATAGCATTTTTTCTTTCTTTCTTTTTTCTTTTAATTTAGACTTTATGTGTAGTGTACATTTAAAATAAGCATATCCCATCAATGTGCTATTTCTATCTTGTCTTTCACAGGTCACTTGGAAAAAAAAAAAAAAAAGGACTTTATTACCTCAGAGAGAGTGCCTAAGACCTCAGATCAATATCGTAAATGCAGTAGGGCTCCAAATATGCAGGGTTTTATTTTTTGTTTTCTTTTGAGTTTTTGTGGGTTTTTGGCGTTTTTTGTTTGTTTGTTTGGGGTCTTTTGGAGGGGGTGTTGGGAGGGTTGCATTTTTTTTTTTTTAACCTAAACAGAGCAGATCTGAGCCAGTCAACACAATGAATGTAAGTTGAAAGATGTAAGCAACATTTTCTTTTTTTTTATTAAACAAGGAGAGATGGTAAAAGTATGAAAAGACAAATTTAAAGGAGATAAAAGGAGATAATTGTTTAGCCTTGGTAATTTTGTAACTCAAGTCAGCATTTTGTGTAGGATAAGATTAAGAGAAAATAGTGGAAATTTGTATAGAAAATAAGATCATTCATAGTCTACTTTAGACTTAAAACTCTAGAAGGAACGTCCTTGTTTCAGGGACTACGGTAACTCCATTTTGGAGCTTGTAAGAAATTTCCTGTAAATATCATGTTCTCCATATTTGTTATCTGTGAGTTCTATTTTTACCATGAATGCACACTAGGAAATGAATGTCAGATTAAAAGGACCTCTATTTTAATGTCCTTTATGTTGAATTGCCTATGCTTATGATTTTTTTTTTCTATACAGCTGAAATAAGGAAATTTTACAGTTGGTTTTATTAGAAGTCAGACAGAATTTCAGATAAGCATATAGAAAATTTAGAACTACCTTCTAGAGGCAAGGACATCCTATTTTCAGGTATCCCCTAGGTATTATGACATTGTCCTATGTTTTAATACTGACTATTTCAAATCAAATTTGATTCATTAGGTATAACACAAAACCCCTCAATGTTATTTCTCATTAGAATAAGGGAAAAGACTTCAATCAACAACACAATAGAGTTATTCCTACAAAAAATCTTTTTTTCCCCTTAAATGAAGTGACTGTGGAAAATGTTTCAGCTCCTAGTACATGATCATGAGTTTTGTTAAGTTGCAGATGCAGACATTGCCATTAATCTTTACTGAATGTTTCCTTCAAATTAATCTTGGAGATGAAGGATTATTGAAAGAGTAGGTGGAGCAGTTCACTTATGTAAGGCATTCATCACTATGCAGGGACTATGCAAACAAAATCCAGTCCTCCCAACCATTGTAAGGTTAAGGATTTAAGGAGGAAAGTTTTTTAAAACAGGAGGCAATGGCAACAGTTATCATATTTTGCATGATGTGATCAGGATAATTCCACAGAAAGTGGGGGAAAAATTCTAGAAAGATCTCAAGCTTTGGAAGCTTTGATCTACATCCTGGGTGCATGCCTTTTCACAGGAATTCCACTTGTACAGAATCAAAGTGTCATCCTAGAATAGACACCAAACAAGAAAAGTTTCAACACTTGGATCAACAGGCTTGTTTTTGTCTGGTATTGTCTTGTTGCTTTGAGTTTTGTTTTAGCTTTTGTCCATTAACTCTAACAAACTAATTACCAGAAGGCTATTACCTGTTTTAATTTTGGGTAGTCTTGCATAATTCTGGACTGGAACATCTACTGTCAAAAATTTTGATACAGGTAGGAAAAACAAGTAATCATGAAGTGTAAAGTGTCTATGACTGTAAAATGATGACACACTGCATTGAGGAGGAGTAAGGGTCTAAGCTATCATCTTGAAGGATGGTTCTGGAGTCTTCAATAACAATTAGGTGAGTCAACAGTGTTCAGCTGCCCTTGGCAATGGGAATTTTGGAGCTAGGAAAAAATTATATTAGGAGTAATGAAAAAGACAACGAAGAAGCAAAATTATGCAACAGAGTAAATTCAGATCTAACACAGTATTAACGACCAATATAGAAAGAACAAGAGGAAAAGTATATTATAGAAGAGGCTTTTGATAAATACGCCAAAACAGACTCAGACTCAGGAGAAAGAAGTTGTCTACATCTGGGGCCTCTTAAAATGGAGAACGAAGAACCACCTCATTTTAACCTCTTGGTCCTCCAAATGAAGGATTCAGGACACTGTCTCTCTACCCCAGCCATGACTGAAACTGTTGAGTTTAAGACCCAAAGGAGTAGAAAGTGTAACACAGAGGCAGATACCAAGAAACTTTTGCCTGCGTAGCAACTTTTGATTGTAATATTGTTAATTACACTTTTTTTGTAATAATTAGATAATGTATACTCTGAATCTGCTAGTATCATTATAAATGGACTAATAAAACAGTATAACTACACTAATGATGAATTCTTGGCTTCACATAGAAGACATGTTCCCCTTTTTGCTCATAAGAAGATTATGAATATTGCAACAGGGTTAAAAAAGGGAACACACCTGAGGAAAAATTTATTGAATATTTAGCATTAGGATCATGCTTGGATAAAGAACAATAATAACATTGAGAAGAGGGACCAAAACCCTACAACTCTTTCATACTACATTAAGTAAAGCACAGTATGGAATTAGTATCCTAAAGGGTCATTTTTTATTATTTTTTTCTTTTTTAGTTTTCTTAGGAAAAAAAAAAAAAAGCACTTAGATGGTAAACAGATGAATGTCCATCAGACAGCAATACTTACCTGTCTACTTTTAAGTAGATTCTTAAATTACATTCCCAAGAAATACTTTCAGGGTATCTTGAAAAATGAAGGATATTTGATTCATACATATTTTACAGGTTTTGCTACATGGGTAGACTTTTGTGCTGAAAATGTTGATTCTGTCAGAGAATAGCTGTAGAGCTTACAAGACTGTACAAGTGGGAGTAACCAACACTGGTAGCAGTTCTGATAGGGGAAACTTGAAGAGCTTAGAAACACAAGTCTGAAGGCTGTCTGGCATTCCAAACAGTTTAAAAGATATATATTTGAAGAGTTATTCTTTATTTCTGAAGATTGCTTCAGAAATATGCATGATTTCATGTTTTCAAATGCTTTTATATAGGCAAATTTTAGTTACTCTGGTGTTTCTATGCTCTTCTGGTTTTCATCAGCTTATCATTAGCCATTTTCCATCATGGAAAGAAAAATCCAACTGAGTAAACAAATAATACAAACAATTTTAAGATTGATCCACATGAATTCTGAATATTCCTATATAGCATAGATGCCTGCACATAAGAATGCAGGCATCCTTTTTGCCTTCAATGAGCTATCATTGGATTTGGTTGCTTCTAATTCTCTGGTTTTGATATCTTCACAGTAACAATTCTGAGAAGCAGTCATACCTTGGATATTTTTGCTATCCTTCATGCTTTAGAAAAGTTTAGAGAGAAGGATCAACAGGCGTAATTCTCCAGCAGGAGTTTTGGTATTTGTTTTGTTGCACTCTACAACTACAGATGCATTTTCAGTCTTCATTGCTATTCATTTATAATTTGGTTGACGGTATGGACCAAGAAGAAGAGGAGCTCAAAGCCGCAGCAATGCAAACAGTAATTGGAAACATCTGATTCATGTCCCAAAGAACGTCACTTAATAACTGAAGGAAAATAACTTAACTGAAGGCCAGTAAAAGTGCCAGTATTTCTAGACATTTGTAGGTATCCAATATATTTTTACATAAAAGTTTACTGTTGTATTAAACTCCAGCAGTGAATGAATTTAGCTACTTTATATCACAGTAGCAGCATTTATATGAAAACCAATGAATGTATTCTAGAATAGAAACTTACTTGGCAGAGATTTTTCTTTCATTTTTATGAGTTACATTACAGTGAACATTACCAAATCCAGACGTCTTTGTCTTTTTATGGAAACAGTCTCTTTGTTGCCAGTTGCCCCAGCACATCAGCAAAAACTGTTCCAGTGATGGTTACTAATGCTCTTGCAGCATTTACTGGGCTAATAAAAACAAACAAAGAAAACTCACCAACAGAAACCAACCACCCAAAAAAAATGAAAAACTCACAAAAAAATCCTGTAGTTGCAATGAAGAACTTTGTGTCATAATTTCATCTGGTTTAAATGTGTGTTGTTAGTTACACAGAGAATAAAAAATCTGCCAAAACTCCAGTTATGACTCCCATTACAGTAGCTGCAAAATAAATTATGTTGCCTTATTACTTAAACAAAAACCATGCTTCAGCTTTTTACTTTATTAATTCAGAAGCTGTCACAATCACGATGACAGATTTTCTGATTCTAGCCTACAATAAGAATCTACCTACTGATTATGATTGCAGGAAGTCTCAGTTTACCAGTTGAAAACATTGTTCTATAATTTATGAACTATATAGATTCTAAGAAAAAAGAAATGCAAGGGCACTAGAATGAATCACTGCTGTAACACTGTAGTAACTACAAAGGAGTTCAAGATTTTTTGAAAGAAAAGATGGAGATAGGGACAGAGATTCTTAATGAAATTGAACAGTAGGATAGGATGCAAGTATCTTAATAAAAATGAGAATAAATTCACAACTCAGAGGGAGCCAGTGGAAGTGCTCTCCAAGCCGCTTTCCATCATTTACCAACAGTCCTGGCTCACTGGAAATGTTCCAGTTGACTGGTGCTCAGCCACTGTGACAACCATTTACAGGAAGGGTCAGAAAGATTCAAGGAAGATCCAGGAAACTACAGGCCTGTCAACCTGACTTCAATACCAGAAAAGGTTCTGGGGCAAATCATCTAGAGTGCCTTTATAGGCAGGTGCATGACAAGCAGGGAATCAGGCCCAGCCAACATGGATTTATAAAAGGCAGGTCCTGCTTGACCAACCTGATCTGGCATGACCAGGTGACCTACTTAGTGAATGTGGTAGATACTGTCTGCCTGGACTTTACTAAAGACTTTAGCATTGTCTCCCATAGAATTCTCATGAAGAAACTGGCTGCTCAGACAGGTGCACTGTTCATTAGCTTAAACTGCCTGGATGACCAAGCCCAGAGAATGGTGCTGAATAGAGTTACATCCAGCTGGTGGCCAGCTACCAGTGGTGCTCCTCAGGGCTCAATGTTGGGGCCCATTATTGATGACCTGGATGAGGGGCTGAAGTGCATCCTCAGTAAATTTATAAATAACACTAAGCTGGATAGGAGTATAGGTCTGCTGGAGGGTAGGAAGACTCTACAGAGCTATCTGGACAGGCTGGATTGATGACACAAGAATAAGAGTATGAGGTTCAACAGACCAAGTTCTGAATCCTGCCCTTGGATCACAACAAATTCATACAGCACTACAGACTGGGGGCAGAGTGGTTGGAAAGTAGCCCAGCAGAAAAGGACCTGTGGTTGCTGGTCCACAGTGGATGAACAAGAGCTAGCTGTGAGCCCAGTCTGGAGTACAGGTCCTATGAGGACCAGCTGAGGCAGCTAAGGTTGTTTAGCTTGGAGAATAGGAGTCTCAGGGGAGACCTTGTTACTCTCTATAACCACCTGAAAGGAAGTTTCAGTGAAGTGGGGTCTTTTGCCAAGTAACAAGACAAGAGGAAATGGTCTCAAGTTGCACCAGGCAATGTTTATATTGGATGTTACAAAATATTTCTTCACTGAGAAAGTTGCCAAACACTAGAACATGCTGCCCAGCTGGAGTCACCATCCTTGGTGGTATTTAAATTATGTGTAGATGTAGCACCTAGCAATATGGTTCACTGGTGAACACAGCAGTGCTGGATTAATGGTTGAACTCAATAATATAAAAGGTTTTTTCCAACATAAGCATTTCTATGATCCAATGAACTACAGGTCTTGCAGTTTGCCTCAGTAGTATAAAAAGGTAAAAAATCATGAAAATTATGCTGGAATATCAACAACCTTGAGGAATATAAACGATGGCCACTAAATATTTTGTGTTGAAGATAAAATGTATATTTCATAATTAGGAGACTGGCATCCACCAGTTATTTATGCTGCCAGTCCTAATGATAAGTAGAACAAACATTCAGTTCAATTCTGCTGACAAACCTTAAGCCCCTTTTTATGGTCTGAGACATTTTATAGCTCCTAACACTAACTTCAAAATATATAATATAATATCACACTTATGTAAATCCGTCTCATGTCCAGTTAACATAGGTTAGCTGAGATTTTGCTCTGACTGCCTAAAAGTGACTTAAACATATCTGTGCTTAAAAGCTTACATCTGAACAAAAAAGAAGTTTGTATATATATTTTCCATTTGGTAGTCTTTAGTTATTTTTAATTAGTATACTGTTTTTTCAAGGCTTTAGTTTTGTTTTTTTTTTCTCTTCTGTATGTCTGCTAGTAGTAGCATGTCTAATTAAATTATTCATTCTTTGTGTGTATTTCAAAGCATTCCTCAATATATCAACAGGAGGGGATGGATTTCCTGTTCACCACAAGAAAAATCCCAAATCTCTTTTAATATTTTCTGGAAGCTCTGCTTCTTCCCATATGACATATTTTTAACACAAGTAATTTAATTACCTCTGCTGTCTTATCTAAGCGCATATCAAGAAAAATATTTTGAATTTTTGACTGTAGCTTTAGTAGACACTACATTGTGGTGGTGCTTGAGACTACAAAAAAACCTGCTGTGGTTTGTTGCTAGAAAAATGTTTCTGCCACTTTCCTGTCTAATGCAAGCCTCCCTCCACTCATAGCTTTACATGACATTTAGGATCCATATAAAATGTCTGTTAATAACATTGAACGTCCTCTGGCTGACCCACTCCTCCTCTTTGTTGCCTCAAGGAAAGGGGAAAAAAATTTCCAAGACAACTTTATGTGGGTAAACCAGAGAAGAGTTCTTTTACTTACAGGGTTTTGGGGTACAGAATATAAAGGAATATAAAAGAATATATATATTATAAAAAGTATAAAAGAGTACAACACATGTTGATGTGGGGGAAGCACCTGTGGGGGACTGCAGATCCAGGACATCAAATCCACCATCGAAGGGAGATGATTTTAATGAATGGATGGAGCTGTCTGCCACCAAATAGACATTGTCAGAATTGCTATCTACCTCGTGCCATGGAGCTACTGTTTTTTAAAGTTTTTCTATTGTTAAGATGTTATAGTCAGGATAAATACGTATTAGATAGGTAATTATTACTATTTCATTACTTTTGTATGTTCAATTGATCTGATTGGTTATGGGGAACCTCGTTACTGCCCCTGATTAGTTCATGTATCCCTAAAACCTCATTGGCTTGCCGGTGGTGCAATGCAGCACCCCTATATAGGGCTAGCCACCCCCAGTTTCCCCATATTAGTTGTAAACCCTCCTTCCCTTTTCCTTTCATGTCGTGATCTGCCCCTAACTCCACCCAAGTTCCAGAATCCTCCGACCGAACCCCATAAGTGTCCCATGCGCCCTAATAAAGTGTTCACTCCTGTTCCTACCCCACACTGGTGTGGACCGTTTCCTTTAACCCTTGGCAGACCATGACATGTTGATAAGTAACGGATAGAAAAGACTGGTGCTAGGATGAACTCACGGCCTCAGGAATACCATGTGAGCTCTTTTCCCAGCACCAACACTTCAAAACATGCAGAGTAAATTATTCTGAAAGGCATCCCTTTCATTTCATTCCTGGCTGTACAAACACCCAGTCAACCCCCTGAGCCACTCTGCTATGTCTTACCGAAGCAAACAAGGGGCAACAACCCGTCCCTCCCAGGTGAAAAAAACCCTTTCACCCACAGGCTGGGAACATGACTCTTGCAACATCTGGGCCCAAGTCATTTCACCTCCCAACCAGGGAGAAACTCCCTTTTGCAGTAGCATCCTTGCAGCTCAGCTACCCCCAGCTGCTCATGTTGGTACCTGGTTCCCATTACCGGTCTCGTCTTCCTTCAAGCAGGACTTGAGGTTCGGTCCAGTCTGGGACAAGGAAGGGGAAACACCTCCTCCTCCCACCTCAGGAGAGCAAGAGAGGGAAACCCCCTTTTACAAGCAGCACTCTTCTGAGCTCTTCCCCCCCGCCCCTTTTGGGGTGGGGGGGAACACCGGGCACCACACCAGGCTGGGCAGCAGAGTGCGTGTGTGTGTGTGTGTGTGTGTGTGTGTGTGTGTGAGAGAGAGAGAGAGAAATGTCAACAAAGTGTAGGAGCTGGAGAAAGCAGAAAAAACCCTCATCTACGTGGCAGCATACTAATTTTATATCAATTATCATAGCTAAAAGTTGTATCCAATCTAAGATATGTCCATGCCCAGAACTTCCCTTGGTTCTGCCTCATGGCATGCCTTTCCTAGAATTGAGTTGGAGGTCTTAAATCCCCTTACTTTATGCCACTTTCCCTTACTGGAGCTTCTCCAAGGTTGCTGGGCTTTGCTTTCTTGTTTTGACTAACATAGTGTCTAGTTGTCTAAGCTCTGGTACATGTTTCTTTTGCATGGTGTTCCAGCTATTATCTGACCTTTAAGACAGCTAACACAGGGTTAGAGGTTGTTAGCTACTCTATATGTGATAAACTACCTAGAAGTATAAAAATCTACAAATTCATGAAAACCCTAAGGCATCATCTTGAACTCAATGTTCTTCCATAGACACTGTCCAGTGTCTATGCATCTTAAGTACATCTTAATCATCAGAAAAGCATATGGAAGACGGGAAGAACAGAGGGTTTTGACACAGAGGTGCAAATGGAGAAATGTTCTCTTCCAAGTGTGCTTTACTAAGACCAATTAGTCTTTCATGTATACAAACAAAAGGACCCATTGAAAATTTCCACAATACTTAAATTTCAGTGGAAAATTGGAGTTTTTTACAATAAGGCTCCTTTAAAATTAAAAATACCTGATTTCCACAGAACTTGTAAAAGACAATTTTAAAACCCCTCAAACTCAAAAATACAGAACTGCTGTCTTTGCTGTAGTTTTTAATAAAAAAAAAAATACACTCTCATTAACAAAGAAAAAATCAAAGCAACACCAAAAAGAAAAGCTTACTAACTGCAATAAACACTTGTATATATCCATAAAACATTCTTATAACATTTCAAAACCATAAAGCTCTTGCATAATCTTGAATTTAATGGAATTTGACATAAGATTGCACATATGTATTACTAATGACTGTTTTTATATATTTTAGTTATAGACATGAGGTTGAAATATGGCATGATATGAACATTTAGTAATAGGAAGATATCCAGTTGTAAGACCTGATATTTGCATAAAGTATAATTTTTATATAATTGTTACATGTTGTGAGTGGCCTGCTGAAGAAAGGGGGAAATTAGGAATGGCTGGATGGGAGAAGCTTTCTAACGAAATCTATAATTTTAAGTCATATAATAAGAAGATCTAGATACCAAATATTACCAGAGTTAAACCCAAACTTAGAGGTAAATTTATTGTGTTTTGTTATGGGCTATTTGGGGTTTTTTTTTGTTAGTATAGCACTTTTCACTTTTTCTATTTTTCTTTTTATCTTGAGATAAGGAAGAAATCAGGGAAGGAAGCTATAAAGACTACTCTTATGTTGCAAATAATTATCACCATGATGATTTTCTTCACTGTTGTCATCATACATTTCTGATTAAAAAATATTTTGATTATTTTTTATATCCTATTTTCAAAATTTTGTTTTTTTTGGTGGAACATCAGTGCTGCAACAGAAATGGGCAACATTACTTTGAAACAGTGACATTTTTGTTTAATTTGAACATATCATGACAATGTTTTCTGATCACCCAGATTATTTCCTGTAGAGAATACATGTGGCAGTGCTTGGATTGGAAGACATTATTCAACTTTATTTTTGTGTGTTTGATTTTTGATTGAAGAATTAAACAGAGTATGAAACTGTGCACTAGAAAGATTTGATAAGTCAGTGTATATTGTGTAGCAGCACTGGTTCTCAAAGTTTCATATAATTTTGCTTCAGAGTAAAATTAGCATATTAAAACAAGTCTTATGCTTCCATTAACATTATTTGTCTCACTCATGTATCCTGAAGAAATACATAAACTATCTAATTGTGTCAGTTTAAATACCTTCGTAGCTTTTACTGAATTTTCCTGACCTGCTGTTTTCATTACATTTGCCAGTGGCTTAGTATGTGGCAGTATATAACAGATTGCTGAATTCAGATGATCCTCTTCCTTATTTAAATGCTGACACTATTTTTCTTATAAAGAGACACATGCTACTCTAAATCATGAAGAGTCTAAATTTTTGCCGTTTTTCAACCACAAATCTAGGAGGTCTTACTCTGCTTTCGATTTCATTATTGAAGAAATAAGATGTACAGGACCCAATTTTTCTACATGGCTACTGGTGCAACACAGAAGTAGTGAATGGAGAAACATTGATCATATAGAAGCTCACTATAAGCATGGATTTCAAATTTGACTTCTTTTCTAAAATTCTAGATTTTTCATATCAACAACACTATCTATTCTAAAATGGAGACAGAGATAACCAAGTGGACAAGGACAAAAGGTCATTAAGAATTTGCCAGAAATTGTTCAAGTGTCAAGATAGAATTTTTGCACATACTATAGCTGAATTTTTCTCTGTGAGAGAAAGCATTAGACCACATGAGGGAAGAACTAAATAAGGGTGATTTTTATTTACTCAAATTTGATCAATCAGTAGAAATTAACAGGAGTATAATGAATTTTCAGGTGCCTCTAATAATGTACTTACTTTCTTCTTGACTTGGTGACATTCATTTTACAAATAGATATCACGGCTGATGGGGCACGCTCTCCCCTTCCCTGTCCTTCTGCACGTGGCCAGGTGGCTGGGCCACAGGGTCCTCCCCAGGTCTCAGTAAGGAGGACACGTACACTCCGGGAACAGGAAGCAGAAAGAGAGATTTATTCACCTGGCTAGGTCATTTATAGACCTCATGGCCAGGGTCAAAGGGGAGGGATACAAGGGAGACCAATCAGAACACAACTTGATGGGGGCTTGCATACTAATTAGGAAGGTAAGAGGTGGCTTTTCCAGGGGCCTGGGGAAAAGGGTAACACAGCATGTTATAATACAGTAAAAAACTCAGGTTTAGTCTGCTGCCACAAATAGAATCAGTTAGTGGCAGAATTGTCAAGAAATAGAGCTACGGAAAAGAGTATGGATACTGACCTATGGTTGCTAACAAGTAAATTGACTTAGCCTTCTTCATTGCTCCTATTAGACTGCTTTCTCTGGCATGTGAAATAGGAATGCTGGAAGACTAAGATTTAAAGGCATTCAGCCTGAAGGAAGCAATTTTTATTTTACTTTTAATTTTTGAGAGTGAGAAGACAATATATTTTCTTATGTAGGGCTGCAGGGAGATGTTTTTATTCCATCCCACTCCTATATGAAAACCCTGTTCCTGATGATAGAAATTGATCTGAGTTTATAATTTTATAAAATATTGTCAAGAAGGAGATGTGGACAACTAAACCCTAGGAGTCTTCCTCTGGCTAAAGAGCACCTTGAACTGAATTGCCTCTTAAGGTTCTCCAATAAATGGGTTATTATATAAAATAATGTCACAGATGCAATGTTTTTCCTTCTCTGTAAAGTGAGGAGTACTGCAATGTTTTGCAAGCATCATATTTGCTGCTTTGTGAAGTATACTTATAATAAATTAGGTGATAGATGAAACACATTAGAGATGGATAAAGATATACTTGGGGTGTGAGAAGTTTCAATGAACTTTCTCAATACCAGAATTTGGTATATTCTGAGAAATCTTTTAGAGTTTCCTTGCAATGGTATTTAAATACCTCCAGCATTAGGAAGTAACTGAATGGACTCACTCTTTTTTACACCATTATGTAACTTAACTAGATATGCACACAAAAGAAGAAAAAGAGCTCAGGTCATTTTTCCCATTGTTGGAGAGAAATATTATTGGAAACAAAAAAAAAAGGGAGAAGGAAAATAAAATGGCTAAGCAGCAGCAATGGAGCCGAAGGTTTTATGTTAGACAGGGTAAGATCTAACATATGCACCAGGTGTCATTTCAGTAGGGCTCTTTGACATACCACTCACGGCCATAAGTTCTGGAAACATATCCAATAGCAGCAATGAGCAAAACTAGTGACCAGAAGATTGTCACTTTATATTTTCATGAGAGTGTATTTTTATATAGATTAAGCTTTTCCTATAATGGGAATGCACAGTGACAGAGGCCTGGATCTGAAGGCTTAGGAGAACTCTTCCAGTCTCATGAAACTATGAAGTGTATATGCTACCTTTAATATAAGTAGCACAATATAAAAAGCTATGTATAAGATGAATGTTAGGATTATTGCATCTCCTAAATATTTTTATATCAACGAAGAGTTTATCAGTGCTTGCTTTCAAATATAATAATTCTTAGATTCACATAAATTCCTTTGATACTGTTTTTCTTTAAGGATCTGTTACAATTTCAAAATCTTTCATAAGATTTAATTTTTATTTTTTTTGTCCCCTACCAATACAGTGGTTTGGGAATTGGAAACCAGAGCAAGATGGCTCGTTGAAGCCCAGCTCTTTCACTACCTGCTCGAGGAGCAAGCTATCTGTCTGAAACCTAAACAAAGGGATAGATAATAACTTTGCATTCCGATATGATGGCTGGGGAAAGGAATGGGGGGCCGAGGGGGGAGGAGGGGGAGCGTGTCTTTCTATTTTCTGGGGAATTACCTGACTTTTTCCCTGACCTGGGAGGTGGTGAGAGAGAGGTTTCCCAGTGTTCATTTTTTTGCCACTGCACTTTTGTCCTTCATCTGCTTAGGTGCCCAGCCACCACTTGTTGAGCTGGTGGCAGCACTGGGAGGAGGGTCCTGACTCGTCCCCCGATTATATGTGCCCCATATAATTTTTCTGAGAGGAAAACAACAATTGCCTGGATTCACTACAGGGTGAAGGGCCGGCGTCATCTCCAGAGATGTTGCTAATCTTCTTCCCCTCCCTCCTGTCCCCCCGTCCCCCCCAAGCTTTCGGGCAAAGGACGGTGAGAGGGTTCTTGCACTGACCACAGGAAAGGTTTCAGCCCTACCCTGTGGCCGCCATTCCTACCTGAGCTTCGGGATCGGCACCTACCCCATGTCTTTGCCTTCACGTGAGCCTCTGAGTCACTGCAGTCGCTGCCACCGGAGGCGCAGCATCACCTCCTGCTGTCTGTAAATATTACTGCATTGAAGGTGCAGAGGAGGGATTTGATTTCTTTGAAAGTTTTGGTTATGGTGTTGCTGTTTGTTCTGTTCTGGGTTTGGTTATACATATATATATTTGTAGTAAACTCTGTTTACTGATTAAAGCCTCTTAATTTCAAAGGTTGTAGAGGTTTGAGGAGAAAGAAATCCTTTCAAGTCCAGAAGGATTCACCACTTTCCTTGACTGACATATTGGTTTCTTTTTTAAAATTAATACAGAATTGTAAAATTATTAAGCCTGGAAAACACCTCCAAGATTCAACCTTTAATTGAATGCCACCTTGTCAGCTAAACCACAGCACTAAGTGCCATGTCCAGTCACTCATACACCCAGGGAGGATGCCTCCACCACTTCTCCAGGCAGTCTGTTCCAATGTTCCTCAATCCTTTCAGTGGAGAAATTCTTCCTGATATCTAACCCAAATCTAGTGCAGTTTCAGGGCATTTCCTCTTGTCCTGTCTCTAGCTGCCCGGGAGGAGAGGCTGACCCCTCTTTTCAGGTAGTTGTAGAGAGCAATAAGGTCTCCATTGATCCTCATCTTCTCCAGGCTAAATAATGCCAGCCCTCTCAGCTCCTCATAGGACTTCTATTCCAGACCCTTCACCAGCTCCCTTGCCCTTTTCTGGGCAAGTTCCAACATCTCAATGTCTTTCCTGAAGTGGAGGGCCCAAAACTGAGCAGAAGGCTTGAGATGCAGCCTCACTAGTGTCAAGTACAGGGGACAATCACTGTCCTCATCCTGTTGGCCACAAGGTTTTTGATACAAACCAGGATACCATTGGCCTTCTTGGCCACCTAGGCACACTGCTGTTCAACCACTGTGGACCACCACTCCCAGGTCCTTTTCTGCTGGGCTGCTTTTCAGACACTCTGCCCCAAGCCTGTAGTGCTGCATGGGATTGTTGTGATCCAAGGGCAGGATTCAGCAGTTGGTGTTATAGAACCTCATATCCTTGTCCTTGGATCCTCAACCCAGACTGTTCAGATCCCTCTGTAGAGCCTTCTTGCCCTCCAGCAGCTCAACACTGCCACCCAGCTTGGTGTTACCTGCAAACTTACTGAGGACGCACTCCATCCCCTCATCCAAGTCATAAATAAGGATATTGAACAGACTGACCCCAACACTGAGCCCTGAGAAGCACCACTGGTGACTGGAATTTTAATTTGTTTGCACTGAAATCATGGCTGATTAGGTACCTATACACCTGGGATTTAAAAGAAATTTTATCTTATGTTATACTAGAGAGGCTAAACTTTATCTAATGTGACCTAGACACTTAGTTTGATAGGTGTTTTGAACTTCATTCTCTAGAGTAGAGGAGCAATGTTTTATCTAATTTCTCAAGAATATAGCTGGAAAACTGAAACAAAATGCAAGTGCATGTGAATCCTTTACAGGAATAAGAAGGCTTAATCCCTTAAATTTTCTTCTAATTATTTTCTTTTACATTAAAACAAACATTTTGTAAATATCTGCTAAGGGAAAGGAATTTGTTTTATTTTGAAACATTTCTTCTTTCCATACTATGAAGCCCATGTAAACTTGTACATTTTTGTACAGAACTTATCTTTTTCTCTAATTTTGACTCTGTTACTCAAGAATGTTTTGATAATTGTCACTGAATATTAGTTACAATTTTTATATGGGTTTATATGGGTTTTTATATGGGTACAAAAGACATTTTCATTGATATCCATGTTTTTGTGTTTCATCAGAGTGCAGTACATACTTTATTATTACTGGATAGATGCCTATGTGATCCTCAAGATTTCTCTCTTGCCTTTTGTAATTCCCTTAGAGCATATTATCTGATATTAGTCTCATTTCATATAATCCTTGTTATGGGACATTCTTTCATCATGAAGATTATTTTATCCAATCATAACAGAAATGTGGCTTACATTTAAGGGACAAAATTAAAGACCTCTATGAAAAAAACAGGTTATTGGGTAAGCTTAGAAGTCACAGCATCTTGAAAGTCAAACACTTCTCAGCCAGACAATTCTATCCTCCCTTCTCAGAGAAAACTATCACAGTCTCAACTTTTGATAATCAAGCTTATTGAGAACAAAACTGTTATGTGAAGACACAGAAGAAAAAAATTATATACCTTCAAGCAAAGAGGATTAATTATATAGGTTTCTGTGGAGGAAAGGAGTGAAATGTATTAAAAATAGCTATAATTTGAAAGGATAACACCCAAAAGGGGAGAAGAATGAAAATTTTATACCTAAACAGTTTCTAATATAATGATATTTTTTCAAACAGATAAATAAATATATAGAACACCGGAAAATGTATGCCTTTGTCTTTCTTTAAAAAAGGACATGAGAATGAAAAGTTTTCTATATGAAAAATACTCTTACAGTGTGTTCTGGGAATTACATTTTTCTGAAATAGGCTTAGTCCACTCTATATTCCATTTATGCTTGTTGGTTACTGCACTATACATCATATTGTATATTGGATTTCTATTTACTATGCTTAGATTTCTTTTTGATGAACAGAAATAGGGAGGAGAGCAATAGTGACAAATGTTGTTGGACACTCAGATAAAATGTGATACTTCAGACTTCTCTTAATTAGTATAATCAGTGGTGAATAAAAGTCATACTCCTGTTGTAACAATATTTAAATGATTTTTATTGGACACAAATGGTGGTTTTGGTAGTTATCAGGTGCAAGATTTCTACATATCCATAATTCATAGCTATGAATTATGCAATTCATGCTGTAGATGTAGTGACAGGATTTTCAATTAACATGTAAATTCTTTAGCAGCAATTTTTACCCAAAGCATAATTGATTATTACAGAATACCTCCAGGGAGACATACCCAAAATTCACAAAGGGCAAAAAGTAATTAGCTTCTTCTGAATCAACTCTTTTCTGTCCACATGTATCCACATGTGTAATCTATTTCTTGGTTTTGAGGGGAACAAGGAAGAGGCAGGTTTCTCTCTCACTCCTTCAGAAAGAACAGTGGTAGCAACAGAGACCATCTTTTCCACTGAAGAACTGTTTGATAGTAGGGAACTGATGCCAGCTTGAAGATAAACTAGACAGCTCTTAAAAGTCTCCTCTTACATAATGTCTGAAGGCTATGTTTAATTCTACTATGTAATGATTTTTGGGCACCTTTGTTAGCTTGCAGGGTATTTGTTTTGTCCTTGCAACTGGCCTGAGAAGAATCATTACACCAATTCATTTTCATGATAAACTCTTTCTTCACATCCCTTTTATTTTTTTATAAAAAATAAAGCCCATTAATATTCTGAAACATTTTTTAATATATCTTTTGTCAATTTTTACAATTTTAACAAAGTTGTAGCACTTGGGCCTGTTTTGATGGCAATTTCTAAATAGGGAGAGGTCATCAGGGAGAGATGTCATCAGTTCCTGCTTCTGGATAGACAGCTAAAGTGCGCAGTTGAAAATACTCATCCTGATGACAAATGAAGTCTCTAAACTTTAAAGTGTTTGAAAAGGAGATAGCATTCATATCTCCAGAGCAGGAACAGAGAAACAAAGCTGAAACAAACAAACAAACAAAAGACGACTGAACAGATATAAAAAAAATACTGGAACTCAAATACCATTACAATTTTTCTAGGTGAAAAGACATTTAATCACTTAGTCTGACTGCTTCCATAAGAAAAGTACTTCAGTGAAACATTCCTACTTTCACCTGCATGAGCCAGCAGAAGCATCAATCAGCCTTAATGGAGGTGCACAGTCTTCAGTTTAAAATTTCTAATGAGGAACTATCTTTAATTTGCTCTGGTAGCTAATTTTTAAACCTAGTTGAAAGACTTTTATTAAAACTGATTTGACAGGCTCTTGGATTTTCTACTCAATTAAATACTTTGGGAAACATTTGCTTTAGCCAAGTGTCCTTCCACCACCTCTCCCCAATGTGGATTTCATATTTTTCCTACAGAACTGAGTCTACAAAAAATCATGCAAGCTTCTTTATTTCTTTTCTAATCTAACATTTTTAGAGTCAGATTTCTACCTCTGGTTTCCTCAATATGTTTTTCTATCATGAGCCATCTCTCACTTTAATATATTTAAATTTTGTCTGCTGCTTTGATTTTTCAGTGAAACATCAGCATCTCTAGAACTCCAAGGAGACAGGTCAACCTTAAAACTGTACAAAGCCCAGATTCTGAAATAAAAATTATTCATAAGAACTATAAATAACTACTAGATGTTAAAGAGGGTAACAGAGACAGGTTTTACCTGAAATCAGAGAGCACTTGGAGAGGTTCAAATGAAAACACAGTTGGAACAAGAAAGACTAAAAACAGCAGCAGGAGTCTCAGGACTTAAAAGTGACAGGAGAGATTAAGAGGATGCAGGCAGGGTTCTGGGAGGTAATAGTCTATGTGTGAAATGTCAACAGGTCTATGGTAAGTCTGAAGGAGGAGGGGACAATGAGACTGTGGGAAATAATAAAAATTCAGGTAGCCTCCCCATCCTCCCCCCCCTCCTTTAATAGTTAATAAACTTAGATCAAAATATTGTTTTTCAGCATGCCAAGGCAATGATTGCTGTTCCCAGGACCTTCAACAGAGGATATGCTGGGCAGATATCTTTTTGAGGTAAAACTGAAGGTAAAGTGTGGTGATCACATGGTTGATGTACTGGCTACTAACTGGAGTCACTATCCTGTTAGCTTTACACTCCCTTGAACTGATGGAGAAAAAAAGTACTGGAATAATTATTGGTGCTTTGGTATGAACAATAAGGATATTTTAAGAATGAAAGTAAAAAGAGGCAATGGGAATTGTATTCTGAAATCTGTTTTACACTGTTAAACTATGAATAATCTAAACTGCGAGTCTTCTTTTAATGCTGGTTGGGTGACTAGGAACAGTTTCGGAATGAGAAAAGCAGTGAAAATATGCTATTTGCTTCATCAAAATCCTCTTCCCATCATGACCAGGAAAACCAGTCCGGGTTCACAAATTGAGAGCGACCATGTAAAGACCATTGACTTCTCCCTGAGAATAATCATAGGGCATATTTTCATGGGTGAATGCCCAAGGTGCTTGGAGGCAGTTCTGGTTCAGTAATAGGGTACTTGTTTTACCAGAATTCTGTGTCCAGATTTTTATGTACAGATCTCAGTAAGATATATTTGCTTATGTTGCTCCAGTGGTCTAAACTAAAATAAAAAAGTACTTTCTAGCCCATTTAAAACAGAAACAGGAAACAGAAAAAGGACTTTTACCAACAAAGAAATTAAAATGACAAAAGGTAGAGGAGAACATAAAGCTATGTTTGAAATAACAAGGAACAGTCAAATAATAAATTGGGATAAACTATAAAACAGAAGAACAAAATCATAGAATCATAGAGTGATGTGTTTTAGAAGGGACCATCAAAGATCATCAAGTCCAACTCTCCTTCCATGGGCAGGGACATATTTTACTAGATCACGGTATTTAAGGTCCCTCTTAGAATGACTTTGAACATTTCCAATGATAGGTCATCCACAGTTTGTCTGGGATATCCATTCTTTGAGGTATTCTCTTCTACTGTCTCACCACATTCATGGTAAAAAAATCTAAATGTATCCTCTTCCAGTTTAAAACCATTGCTCATTGTTTTGTCAGTACAGACTTGGTAAAAAGTATCTCTCCATCTTTCTTATAATTCCCCTTTTAGTACTGAAAAATTGTACCAAGGTCTCCCAGGAGCCCCCATTTCTCCAGGCTGAACTACCCCAACTCTCTCAGTCTTTCTTCATCAGAGAGAGGTTTCAATCATCTGATAATTTCCATGGCCTTCCCTGGGTTCCAGCATATCCATGTTTTTCTTGTACAGGGAACCTCAGAGCTGGACACAGGACTCCAGGTGGGATCTCAGGAGAGCAGAGTACAGGGGAGTGAGAAACCTCTCTCCACCTCCTGGCATGCTTTCATTTATGTAGTGCAGGCTATGACTGGCTTTCTGTCCTGCAAGAACACATTGCCAGCTCATGTCCCACTTTTCATCTAGCAGTACCCACAAGTCCTTCACCACAGAACTGCTCTAAGTTTCTTTATCCCCCAGTTGTATTGATAGTGGACATGATTATACCAACTCTGGTGCATGACCTTGCTCTTGATCTTTTTGCATTTTGTGAGATTCATATTTGATCACTGCAACTCAAGATCCTTCCAGACCCATATCATTAAAGAAATGCAAAAAAAAAAAAAAGAAGAGAAAGAAAAGAAATCCAGTCCTAAAAATACCAATAAACCTGAGGATAAAATTATATAAGATACAGTTCTGAGACTGTTACAACAATTTACATTCTGGGTCATGATGCGCTACTTATTGAATCATAATATGTATCCATAACAAAATCGATATACAAGTGAAACAAAAATCACAAGTGTTGTATACAGATAACACACACAAAAGGTAATTAATATTCCGACATCCTATCAGTGGAATAAACATCCCAAGAGACATCCTGACTCACACCAGCTCAACCCTGCAAACAAACCTCCTGTCAGAAAATCCTGTATATCTTATCACTTCTACAAGGCTATATGCCAAGGGATCACCACAATACTCTTTTGAATGCTATAAAAACTNTAAAAAATCAGTTTTTGGAATAAACGGATAACTTGGTTTGAGTTTTAATTTTGTTGGGGAAAATATTCAAATCTGAAGTTCTTTCTGCAATATTCAAGCAGATTGTAACAACAAGGACATATAAAAAATAAATACTCAATAGGTAATATCTATGAAAATATTCATATAAGTTATTTATGCTACTTTTTATGATGAATAGTTTAAGAGGTATTCATACATTTCTGCCTTTTTGTCATTTTACTTTTGAAGTGACTTCATTTTGAAGGTTACACGTTTCTATTTGATTATGGTTTTAAAGTTGTGAAAGGAACTCATATGATATGATCGGATAGCAGAAGTATTATTTTTGATAAAGATTAATAATGAGATCTTATAATGGAAATTTTTCAATGGAAATGTTTCAATTTCATTCAAACATTGAATCAGCTCTGAAGGACCCTGCAATTTAATCATGATGAATTCTTATTGATATTTCTTTACTTTTGAACATTATATTTCCTTTCTACAGTTGTAACAATTAGAACACAATGGCTGAGATTAAGTTGATGATTTTTTAAATGCAACAGCTCAAGCATCTCTTTGAAGAATGAAGTTTTGAAGTTCTTCAACACGTTTTGTAGTAAGATTGATATAGTGGAACTTACCTGACTAAATGATTGCATCAGCACAGTCAATAACAGAGTGGCAAAAAATCATAAACACTTGTAGAAGACAAAATTCACTCCAAGAAAATGCCTAGCATGTGTCAGATGAAGTGTATTTTCTACTGTATGTACTGTGTAGTGATTCTAGAGTGTCAGACTTAGACAACCAGATTTAGTCTTGTGAATTCAGTGAACAGATGTGCAAGTGATAGGCAATTTGACCGTCAAATCTGATCACCTTCCACGGCACTTAAGAAATAAGATTTTAGAGTGGATTTAAAACAAACAAACAAACAGACATGGCAAATAAACAAACAAGCAGGCAATAAGCTTTCCACTATATTTTCACCTCTCTTGCAAAAAGAAGCAAGAGAAAATGCAGAAGTACTGTCAGGGATTATCAATTATGAACTCTAGAAAACTTATCTTAATGGAGCAAAATTAATGAAATAGTGAATAGCCAGAAAGCCATAATGGAGGTTTTATTATAGCTCTTTACCTTACCATATCTACCCTCAGAAAGCATTTCCAAATATCACGGTCCAAAGTTAGCAAATGAACTCAGAATACATAACAATATATCCACGAAAAGTAAAAGTCTCCATTGCCTTTTCACAGAAGTAATCCAAGTTTAAAAGGTCAGCAGATAACAAAATGCCACTCAACACAAATTCAAATAAAGCTTTATATTTTAAAATAAACCCAGTCCTTAGGAATTTCCACCCTACATAGTGATAATGTACAAATCAAGTGAGTGACAAGTCCAAGTAATTTTACAGAGAAATAGATCTTGGAAACTAGGAGCTGATAGTTAGAAAAATTACTCAAGGCTAAAACTATTCAAATGCCCATCAAAACCCCAAAAAAACCCACAATCAATGTTATACCAAAACTGAAAACACTCTGAACTTCATGTTATTTCAAATGGACCTCTGAAGTAGAATTAGCTGTTTAGTCTCATCTTCAAACTTGATTTATTAATGTAGATGAACTCAGGCAAAAATGACAGATATGGTCAAACTCAGACGTATTATAAATTGTCTTCCTGTAAAATCAGCAGTTTTAGCAGTCAAGATTTCATCATTTCAGAACAGAACAGTATAAAGGACCACAGAGTATGGCATATTTGATAAAATGCACTATAGATAGTAATTAAATCAGTGAACTTGGTAGACAGACACCTGGATTTGTTCTGTACTCTGTCATTATCTTTGCATGTGGCCTTAGGAAATCAGTGCCACTCTCCTTCCTCAATTTTTTTGTGTGCAAATAGGAAGAGAAGAGTAATACTTTCTTGATACTACATTCTGTCATCTCTTAGGATCCTACTTCCATAGAAATAAAACAACTTTAGCTATGCTGACCAAGTTAAAACAGTAAAATATCTCTAATATGGATGGAGTTTACTGTCAAATTCATGGTTTATGCCATTATAATCTGCTTCTGTTCAAGAAGGGTAGAGTGCTATGATGATGTAAAATACCTCCTGGCAAAGATAACTACATACATCCCTAAGGTGTTTATCAGTGTTTTTCTACATGCTTTTGTGAAGTGGGACCCCAAGGGTGCTTCAAAGCCCAGCAAGCCACCTGTGTTGCATGCCAGCAAGTCATTCTCAGGACTGGCTCTAGCTGATGATATACCCAGAAAGGAATGGTAGGACAATAATCCAGCAGTGCTCATCTCTTTCCAGTGCTGCTGAAATTTGTTAATATGCTGTTTCCAGCTCTTATCACCTTTCCGTGTTACATGAATTCAAGACAAAATACTACTTATAGTTTCTCCCGTCTATGATTTCTGGGATTTTTCTATCTAAGCTTTGATATTACTTACCTTAGA
Source organism: Campylorhamphus procurvoides (assembly GCA_013396655.1). Lineage (NCBI taxonomy): Eukaryota > Metazoa > Chordata > Aves > Passeriformes > Dendrocolaptidae > Campylorhamphus > Campylorhamphus procurvoides. Next base: position 714,247 of record WBMV01003351.1, read on the forward strand.
GGTGGAAGGGATTTGTATGCAGCTTAAGTCTAATATGGCAGTGACAGATATCAGATCCCTGGAGACTGCAGTTCAGCACACTTCCATAAAACCTCTAGTAATCCAGTCTAATGAAGGACAATATGACCATTTTGGCAAAAAAGTGCCCCATATCTACTAAATGAAAACAGTACATATGTTACATACATATTTAAATAGCTTGGCTTTGAAATGTCAGGATTTCAGACTTCTAGAGCTAAAGATATGTACAGCTCTTAGTAGTTCTCATGAATGTGATTTGAATTTTCTCTGTAAGTCTCCTTTACACATTTCTTTTTATGCTTTTTTTTTCTTTTTTTTTTTTTAATCGAGAACCATTGCTTTGTTTTAGGTATAAATTAGAGAATAATTCCTTTTTGTTTATAGGAATTACCACGCATAGAATAAAAGAAGGTAAGAAATATTACAAATTACTTATCTTGGTCAAAGTGGATGGAGGAATGATAATATATAAGACTTAGTATAGTGTATGTTGATGGAAATTAAGCGTAATTCCTAGACCAAGTCTTTAGACTAAATGTAAGTCCTAGACTGAACAATACCTTTATATTCCTAGTAATATGTTGTATTTGATACTAAGGTAATAAAACTAGACTTTATCTAAGAGTAATTATTCTAATAATTATTATTATATTTTTTTCGATAACATTGGCTTAGTCAGCCAGACTTGATTTAATTTCTGAGTTATCTTTTTTGTTTTTTATTATTATTTTTCTCCAAGTGTGTTTATACATAAATAAAAGCAGGAATATAAGAAGGAAGGCAATGAAACAACCATTCTGCAGTGCAATATGCACAGATCAACAGATTCAGTGCATTACTAATGACTAAATTTATAGGCTGGGAACCTGATGAGGTTCTTTCTTTCTTTTTCTTTCTTTCTTTCTTTCTTTCTTTCTTTCTTTCTTTCTTTCTTTCTTTCTTTCTTTCTTTCTTTCTTTCTTTCTTTCTTTCTTTCTTTCTTTTCTTTCTTTTCTTCCTTTCTTTCCTTTCTTTCCTTTCCTTCCTTTCTTTCTTTCTTTCCTTCTTTCTTTCCTTCTTTCTTTCTTTCTTTTTTTCTTTCTTTCTTTCTTATTCTTCAGAGATCATTTATTTGTTTTTAATACCTGTGGGATTTTTTCCAATACATTTTTAATGATTCTTACCTAGAGTTTAGGCTGAGTTTGTATCATCAGCATTTCCTGCCAGCATCCTTTCAGTGAGTCATGTCTGGTCTGACATAATATACTTCACCATTTCTGGGGGGTTCTCTCGGTGCACTTAATGACAGCATTTTAGTTTAGAACAGGAATGAGTATTTGACATAGAGCCAAAATAGAGCTACTCTGAAGCAGACCCCACTGAACTGCCTTTGAGTTTAATCATGAAGTCTTCAGCACTAATATTTGCTCTACAAAACTGTTTTTGTTTTGACATGCTACTTGCTAACAGTTAAGATCTCTGTAATGCAAACCCCACATAAGCATAATCTTTCTTCCAGATATAAGAACAATTGTAATGCTCTTTCTCTTTTTTCTTTTTTTTTTTTCCGGTTGGCTGTAGTCGGGTTTTGGCTAAATCCTGAACCTCTTCTCTGCCAGTAGCCCCTGCTCTTTTAACTAGCTTTGTCAGCTTAAAGGCAAGGGTCACCCCTACAGAAATTCTGTCTTCTCTTTGGGCTCTGTATGTCATCAGCCCTGTTTCTCTCCTCTTCAATTACTCTGCCCACAAATGCCTAAAAGTCTTTTTTCCTTATATTCTATTAGTCTAGATCTGGCAGCACTGCACCTCCTTAGCTGCTAGCTACATCTTTCCACCCAGGTCATGCCACAGGTCCCTTCAGGAATGTGCAGCTTAGTTCATTGCAGCAAAGCCTCTCCTGGCACTAACAGGGAAAGAGTTACAAAAGAAAAGCAAATTGCAATCAAAAGCAGAATGCAAATTGAACACAGAAGACAATTTATTTAAAGAATATAGAAAGATTTGACTGCTGAAGTCACTGAATTAATTTATATATCCTTTTTCTATAAGTCTCTATGTATTACGTATTAACATGCTACAGGAAAAATATTTTTTCTGAGTAATTACTATATTACAAACTATTATATACAACTTTTTCTTCTTTTATTAATTTTCCTACACTGTGTACTATCCACAGTATTAAAATGAGTGGTTTATATACATTCTTAAGAAGTGCAGTGTTTTTATACTTGAGTTGTATATATGTATACATACAAGTGTTTTGGTCAGGTTATTTTATGCATTATCTTTAGAGAAATATTATATTTTCAACAGATGTTATGTGTTCAAAACTTTTTTTTTAATTTATTCATCATTGTACTTACATTTTTGATGAAATATGAATAGGTAATTTTAGACATTTAGAGCTCTTTTCCAAGAAGGAGGTGGTTATAGGTACTTGTTACCATAAAATATCTTCAACCCTAACCCACAATTTAAAAAAAAAATAAAAAAAATTATGCAGAATATCCCAAATATAACCTACTTTCCACCAGAATTTTCATTTAAACAACATAGACAGGAAGCAAAACAGGTTAATTTTACAAATGTAGAGTTTCTCATAAATAAACAATGCTAGATGAAGGATGGATTCAGATACCATAGAATGTATAGAGTGGTTTGGGTTGGAAAGAACTTTAAAGATCATCTACTTTAATCTAGGCATACCTTTCACTAGACCAGGTTGCTCGGAGCTCCATCCAACCTGACCTTGAATGCAGCAGTATAATCCCAGCACGATCCCCGTTAGCAACCACACACACTCAGTTGCATTGCAAGAACAAGAACGGGAACTTTTATTAAGTTTGATAACACATATTTATACCCCTAAGCTCTAACAATGGTGGTTCTATTCTTTATCAAGGATTTCATATGTTTGCTACAATATTCGAGATTAGTAAACGAAAATATGGAAGGCCTTATTCACAATTGTAAAACACCTGCTGTGCTAGCCATGACTTGTTACTTCTGTGATTTTTCCCAAGGCTTCCTTCCCATGAGAAGGACAATGCTGCTTGTTTCAGCAGCAGGTTTGCTTGCCTCAGCTACAGGGCCTTTTGCAGGGGAATCCATGTTTTGAACCCCAACACTTGAATAATTCCAGTGATGGTATGTCCACAACTTCTTTGGGTAACCTGTTCTAGTGCCCTAACACTCTCACAGTAAAGGTTTTCTTCCTAATATCTAGTCTAAATCCACTCACTTTCAGTTTAAAGCTATTGCCCCTTGTCCTGTCACTACACGCCCTTGTAAAAAGTCTCTCTACATCTTTATCGTAGGTTCCCTTTGGGTACTGGAAGGCTGGAATTAGGTCACCACTGAGCCTTCTCTTTTCCAGGCTTACCAACCCAATTACTTCAGCCTTTTCTCATAGGAGAGAAGCTCCATCCCTCTAATTATCTTGCTGGCTCTCCTCTGGACTCACTACAAGAAGTCCATGTCCTTCCTGTGCAGGGGACCCCAGAGCTGGATGCAGCACTCCATGTGGAGCCTCACCAGAGCAGAATACAGAGGGGACAGAATCCCCTCCTTCGACCTGCCAGCCACGCTGCTTTTGATGCAACCCAGGACATGACTGGCTTTTTGGGCTATGAGTGCCAGTTATTTTGGCTGGCTCATTTCCAACCTCTCATCCACCAGTGCCCTGAAGTCCTCCTCTGCAGGGTTGCTCTCAATCTGTTCATCCCCCAGCCTGTATTGACACTGGGAGTTGTCCTGACCCAGGTTCAGCACCTTGCACTTTGTAAATTGCATGAGATTCCTATGGGCCCAACTGTTGACCTGGTTCAGGTCCCTCTGGATGGCATCCCGTTCTTCAGGTGTGTCATCTGTGCCATTTACCTGCAAATTGGCTGAGAGTGCGCTCAAACCCTTTATCTATGTCATTAATGAAGATATTAAATAACATTGGTCCCAATACAGAGCCCTGAGGAGCACTACTTGTCACTGGCGTCCATTGGCATTCAGAGGCATTGACCACTACATACCAAATAATGTAACTGGCAATATGTTGAAATTTAGAAAAAAAAGCACCCTGTTAATTAGAAATGTGTATGATTTTAGGACAGTGAAAATATTCTTCAAATTAAAAGTTTATTTAAATAATGAGAATTAAAGACTTATTTTCTTTTTAATCTGAAGTGAAATATACAGAGGTATTTTCACTTTTTCTTACTGATAAATTAAAGTTTCTGCTTTTTTATTACCAAGCAAGTGCCGTGGAAGTGTCTTTTATTTTTACCACACTCTGTGAGCAGGTAGTGAGCAATCTTATAATTTGACTAGACTCATTAATGAATGAATAAAATTGGGTATAAACCATCTTTATAAAGTTCAACACTCCTATGACTTCAACTGATGTTCAAATCTACTACCTGTGAAACTGACATATGTAAGTGGACACCTTTTGGCAAGTATCAGGTCATAGCTATAGTGAGAAGTATCAAATCAAAACTTGCACGTACTTGCATGGAATGGACTGAAAATATATGATTCTCAGCTTGAATAATTTAACTTGAATTTTACCTTCAATAAAGTCCATATCTAATGTCCATTCTTAGACTAAACTGCTGTGGAGGCAGTGGACTTAATTTTATGTCAGCAGTGAATTGGCACCTGCGTGTTCTGCCAGAGAAAACTGATATTATAATGCTTGCCTATGGTAGCTTAGTATTCTATGTCATACTAAAGTAAGATATACTGTTGCTTCCATATCTTACAGATTTATGAGACAGTGTTTTAAGATTCCTTTATAGGAGACAACATTAAGGAATTCATATTGCAATCCAAGTGCAAGAATGCCTAGATTGAATTAATCAATATAAACCTGAAGTTGATTAATGTTTAATTAATAATGTTATTATTATTTTGAAATTATTAAATATTAGTATGATTAGCAAACAAGAAAAATTCAAAGACCTAGCTTATTCATTTTAAAGAATAACATAATTTGCTTAATTTAGCGGGCAGTTGTTTTCTTCCCTACATCTGAGCATACTTCTTTACATTTATTTTAAAATGTTTAAAAATACATCTTATCTTTGAACATGTATCTTATGAAGTGTACATTTAACTTGTATTCTATGCTTTCAGTACAAAAAAAAAAGAAAAACAAAAAAACCCAACAAACTTTACTAATATCTTGTTTAGGTAATTCGGCACCAAATATAGACAAGAACAGAATGATATAATGATATAAATGTCACCTATTCCCTTCAAGCACCGATGAAAATATGTAATAAATATATGATGGTTTTATCTATCTATTATGGTGCTATTATAAATCATCACTAAGGCTGATAATTTTTTTTCCAGATGTACCCTTCATAGATTGAAAGCGTTCCATTAAAAACATTTGTGTTCAGTTTGATTTTGTTAAAAACAGAATAGAAATTCACAGGGATTCTTACTTCTCTTGAGGCTGCCCTGTTGGTAAAATCTCAGGAAACAGCAGAGTTCTCCCAGGAGGCTCAGTCATACCCTGGGTAACAGTGCAGGCCTGCATGGTGCAGAACTGTCACCTTAGAGCTTTTTCTAGTCTTATTATTGACACCTCAGTCCCAAGACAACCTCTCTGTGATGAGTTTTGGACTCACCTCTGGATTCTTGTAAGTGCTCCTATGCCATCTTAATCACACAGCCTCCTCATCCCTGTCTCCAAGCACTGTGACTTTTTCATAGCAAGAAATCAGGTGTACACACTGGATAACAACTGTGCCATACCAGAAAATTCTGTAAGCCGAGTATTTGAATTCTTGACTCAGACACTCTTGTGACTCTAGACAGACAAAATACTTTCAACATATTTTATGAAAATTTGGTAGGATTGACAGACACCTGGAAAATTTGAATACCATATTACTGTGTAGTAAAATGGGAAAAACCTTTTAAGTGCTGCCCATCCGTGGTGTACAGGAAAACAGTGACACACTGACATGGTTTATCCCCAGATGACAATAAACACCACTCAGCCTCTTGAGAAGTCTCCCTTCTGTGACATATGGGAGGAATCAGAAGGGTAAAAATGAGAAAATTAATGATTTGAGATAATGTAATTTAAAAAGGCAAAGCAAAAGCCATGCCTACAGGCAAAGCAAAACAAGGAATTCATTCAATATTTCCCATCAGGCGTTCAGCCATCTGCATGAAAACAGAGCCCCAACATGCATTAACGACTACTGTAGAAGACAAATGCCATCACTCCAAATGTTTCCTCCTTCCTTCGTCTTCCCCGGGCTTGATAGGCTGAGTATGATGCCATATAATAGGGGATATCCATTTGGCTAGTTGGTCCCAGCAGTGACCCCTCCCAACCCCTTGTGTGCTTGCTCACATCTAGGATGGGGTAAGAGGCAGAGAAGGCTTTGACCCTGGGCAAGTGCTGCTCAGCAACAGTGAAAACATCTTCATTTTATCAACACTGTTTTCAGCACAAATCCAAAATACGGACAGATCCAAAACATAGACTATGAAGCTATCCAGCTACTATGAAGAAAATTATTCCAGATTAAAACAGCACACAAATGCCTAAAACTTTGCTGTGATCATTAATCATTTAGGTACTATGAGCTCCAATAAAAAAAGGAAGCAACCACAATTTAGATCACTTGAATATTTCTCCCTTTGATGATGTAGCAAAGTAATATAATTATGCCAATCTACTTACAGCTGCTGGTAGTGTAATAACTTCACTAAAAATTTACAGGTGAGAGAATTAGAATGATGAAAAGCCCACCAGTTATAGTACTGCAACCTGAATTAAGGAAAGATCAACAAATAGTTAAAATCAAGTTTTAAACACAAACAGAAAGTGTTGCAAATATCCAGATTCCTTACATATTCATTTATCAGCTATTAATGTTATCAGTCTACTCTGTCTTGCTAGGAGAAATGCAGTTCTAGAAAAGTCACACCTTGGAAACTATAGTGTCAAACACAACTTTTATGTCTAACATATTTTTTAGAAAAATTTTTTGGCAACTACACAATCGTTTATTTTTACATAATTAATGAAATAGCCTCTGGATGGCATAATTCAGAACATCATTCAAAAACACTACAACATTGTAAATGAATTTTGCACAGTTAAGTAACTTAATTTCTGTGAAGAAGAGGCTAATTAAAATAAAGGCTAGAAAAATTACAGACCTCATATAGTTAGTAGTCTTACAGTTAGCTTGAACAATTTCCAGCAAGCCTTTAAAAAACTCTTTATCTTGTAATCCTGGATTTTATATAAAAACTCCTAGGAACAAACTTCACTTTGAGGACTCATGTAGATCACACTAAAAGTGCCTTAAGAGAGCTTTTAGCACATGAATAAGATGATCTTTCCCAGTACACAGGACCATTTTCCCTACCTTATTCAAATCACATGCACAGGGAGAAATAAATTCATAACTTTGCATAATATTGTGGCAAAAAATGTTCTGTAAATGCACCCGCAAGTACAACTCTGATTATGATTAAAGTTTATCTTATTATACTCTAGCTAAGAGGATCATTATATTATATACTATGCCATGATTAAACTGCTTTTTCTTAAAGTAGGTTGAATTTATGTTCAGACAGCTTTTATATTCATAAGCTCACAACACTACTCCATACATCCCCAGAGAGAAACCCAGGAAAGACTATTCAAAGTAGAGGCACTTACGCTACTGTAACATCCATTACTCTCAGTACTGTAGTAACTCTAAACCAAATACACATAAACCCCTTTATATAACACACTCAGTTTCAGGTGTGATCTGGATTAACCTTTAAAGCAGAAAGGAAAGTTCTCTGCAGAACTGTGTTAGGTTTTGGCAATTTGAGTCATATATTGGTCTCAGTCCTGTCAGGTGAAGGCAACAGAGATTTTGGTTGATCTTTGACTGTAAGACTGTCCATGAGTGGTGACCAAAAGAAAAAAAAAATAAAAAAGAATCTTCAGCCTCATCCTCTCTCAAATGTTAATCAGAGAGGGGGTTTGGTTTGGTTTGGTTGTGGGTTTTTTTTTTTGTTTGTTTTGGTTTGGGTTTTGTTTTGTTTCATGTTTTTTGTTTTGTTTTGTTTTTATTCGTATGAAGACCAAAATTATGTCTGTAGTCAATCTCTTAGCTTCAGATATAATAATATTCTTTTGGGTGTTACAATGCAGACACAGACTTGTACTGTGTGTAGATTTGCATAGAGCCAAACATTCAATATTTTTGACTATCTGGAAGTAATGGAACCGGTTTTCAAAACAAAACCTGCATCCTGCCATTTTAAATAAATTCCTAACAGGAAAGGTTTTTTATGACATCAGGTAAAACCTTAGAAAGTTCAGTAGTGACTTGAGGCATGTTTAAACCCTGTAATGGATCACAGAGAGAGCTGACCTGATTTGGTAGTTCCACCGGATGCAGAACAAATTGGTGTGAAAGGTAGTTGTTTAATCTCAAAAGGAGCATAGTTACATAATAGCAGCTCGATCTCTGCACTAATAAACCTTGCCTCACAGATGTTTTCTTGACAGTGCTTTTACAGATGCAGATATTATGCCATATACAATATCATAAGAAATACAAAGAACTTTTTCTAGCCCTACAATGAATATAGCAACTCTTGCATATTTAGTTGAAGTCTGAAGCACTCAAACAAAAGAAATCATGTTATTTTCAGTCTTGATTATTTCTTTTTTTTCCTTCAACCACTTGCTGTATTTGTAATGAGGCTTAATCTTTATGGTGAAATTCCAGTTCTTAGCACATTATGTAGGTAAACAATGCATTTGGTTTTTAGCTATTTCTGTTCTTTGAATATAAACAGAAAAAAGATAAACATTTCAGATTGTCACTTCAGATACATTCACACTTAGTTTAGAAGCTTGTCCTATATGTTGACACACATTTGTTGTGGATATAAAATGTTTTGCCAGCATATCGTGAGAGCAAAACAATGTGGCTAGAAATGGTCTTAGGAGAGGTATGTATTTCCTTCTTTTTCAGGACCTAATGGTCTTCTGATATGTTAAATTTGACAGGTCCTTTCTTTTCTTTTATTTCTTTTTTTTTTTTTTTCCGCCTTGAAAAACTTTCAGGAAAGTGCTGAACTGTTTATCTTCTTCTTATGGATTAATATGTGACATCCTATAGGAGTTATTTTTACATGCATCTTATTCCCCACAGGTTAATCATAAGAGTGGGAAAATTGCCATATCCTATAAGCTTCTTATAAGTTGATAACTTTTTTTTTCCATTCTATTTTTTAGATTCAGATTGTTCTTTCTTCTCTTTCACTGTCTGCCAGTCTAGAGTAGATATGTAACCAGAGAGATCAAGTCCAGCATTGTGTTCCCATAAGTTATCAATAAGTTTTCTGTTTTGATAAATTCAAATCTGCTTTCCATGTTCAAATAACAGCAGGTACATCTTTCATTAGATCAAGGTGCTTGAAGTCTCATCCAGCCTGGCCTTGAACTTTTTTTCAGTTTCAAGCCATTGCCCCACCTTCTGTGACTAGAGACTTGATAAAAAGTCTCTTTTCAGTTCTTTTGAAGGCCCTCTTTAAGTACTGAAGTGCTACAATACCAGTCAATGAAAAGCTCAGCATAATCCATTGATGCACACTCACAGCCCAGAAAGCCAGTTGCATCCTGCACTGAACTGAAAGCAGCATGGCCAGAAGGTTGAGGGGGGTGATTCTGCTTCTCTACTCTGTTCTCCTGAGACCCCACCTGAAGTGCTGCATCCAGCTCTGGGGTCCCCAGCACAGGAATGGCGTGGGCCTGCTGGAGTGAATGTGGGAGAGGGCCACAGTGACAATCAGAGGGATAGATCACTTCATCTGTGGACACAGGCTGAGAGAGCGGGTTGTTCAGCCTGGAAGAGAAATGACTGTAGGCTTTTACATACCTAAGGGAGGGCCTTCAAGAGCACTGGAGAGACCTTTTACAAGGGAATGTAGTGACAGGACAAGAGGGAATGTCTTTAAACTAAAAGAGGGCAGGACTAGATTAGACATTAGGAAGAAATTCTCTCATATGAGAGTGGTGAGGCACCGAAAGAGGTTGCTCAGAGAAGTAAGTCATGGCTGCCCCATCTTTGGAAATGTTAAAGGCCAGCTTGGATGGGGCTTTGAGCAACCTGGTCTTATGAAGTATGTCCCTGATCATGGCAGCAAGTTTGAACTAGATGATCTTTAGAGTTGCTCCTAACCCAGGCCATTCCAAGATTTTATGATTCTATGTTATAAAGAGGTCTCCCCGGAGCCTTCAACTCTCTCACATTTTCTTCAAAGGAGAATTGCTCCAGCCCTCCACTAATTTCTGTGGCCGTCCTCTGGATATGTTTTAACAGGTCTATCTCTTTCTTATACTGTAAACTCCAGAGCTGGACACGGTACTCCAGATGGATTCTCACAAGAGCAGAAAAGAGAGGAAAATCACTTTCTTCCACCTGCTGGCCATGGCACATTTTATGCACCCTAGGATCTGGTTGGCTTTCTAGATTGCAAGTGCACATTGTTAGGTTATGTCCAAAATTTTCATTCACCAGTACTTCAAGTTCTGCTCCACAGGACTGCTCTAAACCTATTAATGGAGCCCAGGATTTCCTATGTTCAGGGTCTCTCCTCAGGAGCACCAGCTCAAGATGTTATTTTGTTATTTAGTATTGCAGCAAGATTATATTGTTTTAAGGATCAAGATGTCTGAGACTGATATGGAAGACCTGGGGCTGAGCTGTTAAGGAAACCTGGTATGATTGTGTGAGCGTGGGGTGTGCAGGTAGCCAAGTGGGGCACCCAATTGGTTCACTGGAACTGTCGGCTGTGAAAGAGTTTCAGTCCCAGCTCAGGTGGTGCAGTTGTGACTGCCGGAGTGGCTTCTTGGTTGGTTGGACAGGAAAGTTTCCTTAACATCTAAGTGCAAGTCCTTGTACTTGTACTTACTGAACTTCACAAGGTTCCCATGAGCCACTTCTCAAGCCAGTCAAGAGTCACCTGGACGGTGCTCCTTTATGCAACAAATGTATTGAGGTTTGCCTGGGTGAGGTGATTGGAATGTTTGTTTTGTCCTTTCATATCCCTTGTCCCGGGGGCTGGTGTCATTTCTCCATGCATTCACATATTTCTAAAAGTCTTCCAAAACATATGATACTGGAGATAGAGAACTTGCACTTTGAGTCATAAAAATAAATACAATTAAGGCTTATAGGTTAAGACATGTCTTTGAACAGAAATATGACTAATTTCTGCAGGGCCATTATGCCAGATGAAATTAATAGTCTCATCTTTATTAATGTCACAGTTTACAGGACACACATTACCCATATCACGTAAGATAAAAAATTACTTTGTGAAGGACTGAATTGTGAAGACTTACTTTTACCCAGGCAGTGACATATGTCTCTCCTCAGCTTATTCAACAAAAAATTGTAGGTGCCTTCCCCCCCACCTCCCATATATTCATTTGAATAAAGACATAGAAATGTCTGAAATATTGATGCCGGCTTTGCCTCAGTCTTTATCAGTAGTACTAGTCTCCAGGAATCCCAGGTCCCTGAGTGCAGGAAGAAAGTCTGGAAAAAGGAAGACACACTCTCAGTGGAGGATATCCATGTTGGGAACTGCTTAAACAAAACAGACATATTTAAGTCCATATGATATGATGGGGTATATCCACAACTGCTGAGGGAATTGGTTGATGTTTTTGTGAGAGCAGTATCTCTGAAAGGTCATGGTGGCCAGGAGAAGTTCTTAAGTACCAGAAGGTCACTCCTATCTTCGAAAAGGGCAAGAAATAAATTATGGGGAACAAAAGGAAATACTCCCTTAAACCTTTGCAAAGCACAAGGACAAGTAAGGTGACGGGAAGAATTCAGCATGGATTTTCAAAGAAGAAATCATACTGAACCACCCTGATTGCTGTCTACGATGAGGCAACTTGCTTAATGGATGAAGGAAGTAGTTGATGTTTTCTGCCTTTAGTAAGGATTTTGATACTGTCTCACATAATCACAGGTACACTGTCAAATTATGGGTTAGATAGTGAGGTGGATTAAAAGCTAGATGAATGATTGGGCCCAAAGGTTTATGATCACTGATACAAAGTCCAGTTCTATACAAATTACTAGAGACATACATCAAGGGATGACACAGCCCAACAGTGTTTAACAGCTTCATTAATGCCCTGAATGCTGGAACAGAGGTTTAGATTGGATATTAGGAAAAACTTCTTCATGTCAAACATCGTCATAGGCTGCCCAGGGAAGTTACCACCTCTGCAGGTATTTTAAAGGTATGTGGATGTGGAACCTGGGATCATGGTTTAGTGGTGGGCTTGACAGCACTAGTTTAATGGTTGGACTCAGTAATCTTAGAGGTCTTTTTCAACCTAAGATTCTATGAATAACTATTATCACCTCAAAATATCTTTGTGTCTTCATCAGTGCTTCAGTTTTGCATTTTCAATATGTGCTAGAGATGTATTAAAAAATCAGCTGAAGTCAATTGAATCAGCTTCTTATGGGTTGTACAGGGGAGGAAAATTTCCAAGATAATAATTTATAACACATAGCTTCTGCAGAATAATGAGAGTAAATTATGACTGCAAGCATATATTTCACTTATCATCACAAAAGACATACAATATTGGGTAAATTAACAATAAACTCTGTACAAATTAAGAACTCTGTGACAAACGCACACATCTTCCTAAATCGAAACCCCTGCTTTTTCATAGATCTAGTGTCTACAGTATTTGGCTTAGGTTATCATTAAACACTGTTTGGGTATTATTCATATGTCAAAAGCATTGTAAATATAGCTACAATATCTGACTCATTTGGTAGACAGATCATAAGTAGCAAATACAAGTTCTATGTCTTTTGAAATCTAAAAATGAAATGACTGTCATTTATAACATTGCCTGTTCTTTTAATGACGATATTCACATACCAGACTAAAAATATTGCAGCAGAACCAGTACATGAAATTTACCACCAGCTTGCTCATATATATGAACAGAAAAGAGAAATAGCAGATATCAACAAAGAAAAGATACTAGATCTTAGTCTCTTGAATTTATTAAAAGTTCCTTTACTTGTTAGAAAAATAAAGAATGTGTGTGTGTGTGTCCCAATTTTTAGTACAGTTTTGGGGCTCCAGTGTGAAAATTTTCTTCCTCAGAATAACAAAAGCTACTATTACTAGATGGATTTCATCATGGCTACTGTATGACTGTAGAGTCAATATGAATAAAGACCTGAACTGGATACTGCATTTAACCACCTCATGATTACATGGAAATTAAAAATTCTATTAACAGTAAAGTATCAATTTTCAAAGGATAGGCATTTAACTGTGTGAATTCTAGTAAAGTCAAAGGGAGTCACAAACTCATAAATCTGCATTTGAAAATGTAATGTTCTGTGTTAGAAAGAAAATTCAGCGTTAAATACAAAACAATCTAAAAATAAAATGAAACACATTTGAAAGTAAAATTTTAACAGAATAATTTCACTGACACAAACAATTTTATGGAAGTCATCTGGAATAATTGCTAGGAGTACATGGTATAAAAATGAAAGCTTTAGACAGTTTCAAGTGTTATTTTCAAATTAATTGCTAATATGAAATGTGCTATACATTTGGTTGTTCCTTTCTTGTGTATTGTTTATTCCTTTTTTTTTTCCCAAAGTAAAAACAAGGAAAGAGCAGTTATACTTTTCTGTTTTTACAGATAGTATGTCATCTTTACTAAATAAAGGTAGTAAACAATTAAATATTCTGGACTACAAATATGATGCATTAATGCGGAAGTAATAGAATTCCATTCTGTGTGTCTTATATTAGAGGTCAATATAGCCACTCCTTGTATCAATCATAATTAAATATATTTCTTTTGAACATATTTCATTTATGTCTTAACAATAAGTTACTTTCTTACTCTAAGATAGGCTAAGTGGGAATTATTTATAGCTGGATATACAAATGAGAAATGTAAATTATTTATAAAGTAAAAATGCTGGTTAAATAAGCAGCTTCTTCCCCATCTTTTATATCACAGAATAATTTAGAATAAAGTGTAGAAGTTTGGATATCATGAGGTAAAAACATTTGTCTCATGCTTTTAATTGTAGATGGGATTTAAAATACGTTTGTTAGACTAGAATTAAGTTTTTTGAAATCATGATGGGTAATTTTCAAAACTACACAAAGCTGGTCTTGGGGATGAAAGTAGTAGAAAAGTGGGTAAGTAACACCTGTTCTGTGTTAAAGTGAGTCATACATTGCTAGGACAAAGGAATATGAAATGCTTTCAGAAGTGGAAAAAGAGTCAAACTGGTAGTGTTCCTATAGATAATAGAAATTACATAGCAAGCATCCAGCTCAAAATAAAGCATTCTAAGAACATATTTACAAACTAAAGGTGCTCATCTACACACCAATATCCAGATGAAATTAAACTCCAATGATACACAACTAAATTCCAAATAACTTTATATTTGTGTCATAAAAAAAAGATGACAATTTAATGCCTATCTCATTTTAATGATTACCGTCTTTCCTTCTGAGAGATGGATCTTGAGACCAGAATAGAACACACAGATGGAAAGTTTCCAGAGTCATGTGAAATATCATTGAGTCAATCCTGCTTTCTATTGGCAGGTTAGAGTGGTTGCAACCAGACATGGTGAAAAACTCAGCTAAAGCTGTAATGAGTCCAATACTAGAGGTGTATAAAAGGAATCTGCATATGGCAACTAGCCTGGTGTGTCTTTGTTACTTCTAATCCATGTTCATGTGCGGAACACTTCATAGATGTCCAACACAGACCACCTCTGATGAGCTTTTTAAGCCTGTTAATATTAAGGCATTTAAAGATTTTTCTGCCTTGTTTTTACCTTCAGACAAGTTTGTAACTGGAAAACACAACCTATGAATGTACTGAATCTTTACACTGAAATGTCAGTTCCCAGTGATATTAATAGAAGCTACATATGCACATATTGAAGTATGATTTGAACTTCAAAAAGTAAATGTATGAAAAATTTGTCTATGATGACAAATTTAACTATTCCCGTTGTTGCTCTGCAAAGTCAAATTGCCATTATTTTTTTTTTAACTAGAACTTGGGAAACCATTCTTCACATGAAGAGGCATCAGCTCATCACCCCTCCATTTACCAAAAAATACACCAGGTATCATCAGTTGTGGAAACCTGAGAATCTTTTACCTGATGTTTTTAACCATGCCACAGGCAGCAAACATAACTAAAGGCAAAAGAGGTATAAGCACTTGTTCAGTTTTAAAGCAACTGCTCTTTAACGTTTTTATAAATTATCTGGACACAAAATCAATTACATATTAAGTATGTTGCTGATGATATTATACTAGGAGGGGCTGTGGACTTCTTTTGAGGGTAGAGAGGACAGTCTACAACTTTTGCAAAGTGGAGTAGCAGAGTGGGAGGTGCTGCTTTCCTCTGTCTAATAACCAGTGATAGGAAATGAGGAATGGAATGAAGGTGTGACAGGGGAGGTTCAGACTGGACATGAGGAAAAGGTTTTTCACTGAGAGGGTGGTTAGTCACTGGAATGGATTCCCCAGGAAAGTGGTCATAGCACCAAGTCTGTCAGAGTTGAAGGAGCATTATGGTCCTATGGTTTAGTTTTAGGTAGTCCTGCTATGGGTAGACAGTTGAACTCAGTAATTCTTTTGACTCCCTTCCAAATCTAGACATTTTATGATTCGATACTAATCGATGATAAAAAAATGGCAAAATTACTAGAAAAATTCTGGTACTGTCAGTGTTATCTGCTATACAACACTGTCAGTGTTATCTTCTGTATGACCAGTGCTGAGAAAACAGATATAAAATGATTGTATATATTATTTTCCAATCACAGAGACAGAGACATACCTTGGTGGTGGTGCTCAACCTAAAGAACCAGAAAAGAGACAAGAAAATTAAAGAATGATGTAGAGGGAGCAGTGCTGTAGAGACATGCAGTGTAGTCATCTGCAGTAGGCAAGTCTCCACTTATGAAGAAGCTAAGAAGATCAAAGCTAGCTGATTTTATTTTTTTAAATAACTGAATGCAAATGGTTGATTCAGAGTTCTCAAACTACTTAAATTCTGAACCCTAACCCTAAGCAGGGAATGGCTCATCATGTGCCACCATGGGCCAGCAATGTGCCCTTGTGGTAAAGAAGGCTAATGGTGTCTAGCACAGCATTAAGAGGATTATTGCCAGAAGGGAGTGAAGCATCTCTTGTATGAGGAAAGACTGAGAGAGTGGTGATTTTTCAGTTTGAAGAAGACAAGGTTGACGGGTTATCTTATCCATAGCTATAAATACCTGAAGGGAGGGTGCAAGGAGGCTGGAATCAACTTTTTTCAGCAATGCCAAGTGACAGAAGCAATGGGCACAAAGTAAAACACAGAAGGCTCCATCTGAACATGAGGAAATACTGTTTGTTTTTTTTTTTTTTGTGAGTGTGACTGAGTGGTACAGATTGCACAGAGAGGTTATGGAGTCTCCCTATATAATCTAGGTCTCTTTTTGGACACATTTCCTATTGAGAATGTCTCTGTTTACTAAGAGTGAAATTTTGTTACTCTTTTGTTATCTTTATCAGTGGATATTTGGCCACTGATTTCAGTAAAACTGGTTTTTTTGTGGTTTTTTACTGTTCATGGCCAAATGTTGTTTTAAGTAATAACTGCTACTTTTACACCGATATTTTATATTGCTTTCTTTTTGTAGTTCTCCGTAGGAAAAAAAAAAAAAAGCTCATAAAAATCCACTCACTGTTTCTAACATTGTCTTATCTTCATGTTTATTTAAAGATAATATTGTCTAAGTTTTCTTGAAATTAGAATCTTGACTAAGTTATGAATCTTACTCAAGGTCAAACATTGCTCCTTGAAGTTCATCTTACTTTTATCTCTGGAAAACTTGGGATTTTCTTATTAAAAAAAAAAAACCAAATTAAAAAGAAAAAGAGATTTATCTGAAGTCTAGAAAGGATGAAAGGAAATTGTGTACAGTTCCTTAAACTATATTTCTTACATCCTATTACTTTTCCTCATATTCAGCAAATGCATAAAATACATGAAGGTATTTTTTTCTTTCTTGTTCTGAAGAAGAAAATAGGGAGAGCTAAACTGAACCATTTATGAAATCTAAATCATTTATAAGATAAAATGGTTGTAGTCTATCCAAACATAGAAAAAGAGTTTCTAAAGAGTACAGACCACTTATAAGACTTTTTTCTTGTTTACATTCAGGAGAAGAAAGTGTTATTGTGTAGAGTTTTTCATCTGCACAATGTAACATTAAATAATATCTCTCTGTAGGTTATCATTATACCAGCAGGGAGCTGAGATGCATGTGTGTGCCTTTGTTTTCAGTATATAAAAAAAGAAGAAAACTATACGTTTGAATATAGATTTAAACAGGCAATACCAAGGAATAAAGGAATGGCTTATTTCTGCTTCGTGTAATACAATTGTATATCATATACTCTACAACCCAATCTGTGTGGCAGACTCAGATTTTTTACTGGTACAAAATTTTTAATATGCAAATGTAAAGATATATGTAATACTGTAAAGATGTGACCTAGAAGCTGTTTCAGAGGATAAATATGTGTTAAATAGCTTCACATACTTACAGATAATAATAAATCATTTTAATTAAAAAAGAGAAGAAGGAACAGGTCCAAAGCTGGAAGAAAATACCAAATAAGAAAAAGAAAATATGAAATAAATTTCAAATAACATTTAAAATGAGAACTAAAAAAGACTAGATTCTGAAAAAAGAGGACCAGATAAAAGACAGAGTGGCTGAGTAGTGCTGTGGGGTTTTTTTTGATTTTTTTTTTCAAGAAAATTTAATTAAAAGAATGGACTTAAGAATTAGGAAGACAAAGCCATTACACTCTTCCAGTGATTAATTTTTCATAAAGCACATTTTATCAACCTCGAATAAAAGCTATTCAATACAAATAACTAATGAGGCAGGTATCTGGACCATTCTATTTTTACTTTTTGCATCAAATTTACAGCAAACGTTCTGAGCTAGTCTCAGTTGGATTAGGGTCCTTCAGAACCCGTATTTTCAAGCTGCAGGAGATCAGTGGGTTTTGGTGTATCCTCTGTCTTCCAAGTGTTCAGTAGCTTGTTGTAGTTTAGGAATGGCATTTTCCAATTTAGTGCTCCTGCTAAAACCATGAGCTGAACAGCCTCCCCTTCTCCACCTGGAGACGTAAAAGGCAAAGATTGCAAAGTGAGATAAGAACAATCTACTGGAAACAGCAAGGAGGTAAGAAACAGTAACAGCAACAATATTAATAATGACATATAAAAATAAAAAATAATTATCAATATATAAATAATATGTAAAAGGTATAAGAAAAGAAATTATTTACATGGAAAATCAGCAACAATAAACAATACCAGATCACTCTTCCTGACACATTCTCTTGAGTGTAAGGAATGCACTCCTTGGAAGCAAGAGTCTCTTTCCCCACTGCCCCCAGCAATGACATGAGGTGGCATAAAATAACCTTAGTGCCTTAGCTAAGCACCCTCCTGCTACTGAAAAAGTTAACCTTGGCCTAGCTGGAACCAGGACACTTGTATTCATCTACAATATGCCTTTGAAATTATTCAGTCCTGTACTGAGGATTTCAGGAGCTGAAGAATCCATCTTTCCTGCTGGAACTTTGCTGCACAGCTTGAAAATCCAGTTATTCTGAAGTTTCTATCATCTATATTTTCGCTGAGATATGCACTCAGACACTAATTAAATCACCTTGCAGTCTTTATTTTGATAAGTTAAAATGATTAAGTTTATCAAGTCTTTGACTGAAAGACATTTTCCTCTTCTTGGGAAAAATTAAGGTTAAATTTGGGGGGATTTTTTCACCCTTGTAAGCTTTTAAATATCCTTTTTAAAATACGCTTATGATACTGACTTCCATATCTTGATATCTATTTCAGCACTATTTATTTTTTCTTCTTAAGTCCACAACAGAAGATCAGAAGAGAATTCTTTTTTGTCACAAAGTTATTGTGGGAGCTCAGCTTGCTCATCTGTGTGCTAGATAGCTCTCAGAACTGTTTTTTCCAGAAGCCATTCCTCATTCCTTAGAAATGTAACTTAAGCCCTTGGCTGTTCTAAAGCCATTTGTTTGAATGGATCAGAGATAGGAAGTACTTTCAAAAACTCTGTATAACTGCCTTGTCTTGCTCATCAGTTTATCATGCTACCAGTATTTGTCTCATCAGCAAATGTTATGAAGAATGTGGTTTATTTACTTCCAGAGGACCGAATGGTAACTATCACTGGCTAGTATCAATCCTTAGGAAATCCTACTAGCACAATGATCAAGCTTTCTTCCTTAAACATTGCTACATCTTCCATTTTCCTTTTGCAGTCTCATCAGTGGCAGTGTTATGGTTTCTTTCTGGCTTTACATATTGGATGTAGGGTGCTGGAGACACAATACTCCAGGAATTATATGCTGCTTTCTGACTCAAGTGCCATAAGATGGTTTCCTGAGAAAACACACCCTTACTCATTTGAGAGTAGGATAAAATTATTTCTTTCATAACGATTTTTACTACCTCTTCTTCATGTAGCTGAATTTATACATGATTTTATGCATTTTATATGTGAGTTTATACAGGATTAGACTGAATATTGACAGTATAAATATTACTATGTTTTTGAAAGTTAGGTTAGATTTTTTGCTTGTAAGTTTGTACACTGCATTTGCTTTTTCTTTTGAAGAGGGAATGACAGATCACATGTTTTTTAAAAACACAGAAGACAAAATAGGAATATCTGTTGCTGAATACCTGAAACTGAGCACTTCTGATTTTATAAACCCTGTGTTGGGAAGAGCAAGTTTGAAACATTGAGAATTGTATCAGAAGCCTTGATTCATCAAACTCATCCACACAGTATTTTCTAGTTGATCAGTTGCACCTAGAGGTTACATTATAATTAAATGAGTTGTTTACATTTACATGGAAGTTGCACACTTTACGCTCACAATACATTACCAACAGAACTTTCATTGCTACCAGAAATAACTAATACATGGGACTACTGTACAGCAATAGAAATCATAGAATGGTTTTGGTTGGAAATGACCTTAAAGATCATCTAGCTCCAACCCTCTGCCATGGGCAGAGACACCTTCCAGTATACTAGAGTGCTCAAAACCCCATCCAGCCTGTCCTTGAACACTTTCAAGGATGGCACAGCCACACCTTCTCTGGGTAACTTGTTTCAGTGCCTCACCACACACACATTAGAGAATTTCTTCCTCATGTCTAATCTAAATCTACCCTCTTTCAGTTTAAAGTCATTGCCCCTTACCCTTACATGTCCTTGTAAAAAGTCCCTCTCCAGCTCTCTTGTTGGCCCCCTTTAGGTATTAGAATGGTCCTATAAGGTCACTTTGAAGCTTTTTCTCTTCCAGGCTGAACAACCTGAACTCTCTTAGTCTGGCTCCATAGCAGAGGTGCTTGAGCCCTCTAATCATCTTCATGGCCCACCTCTGGTCTTGCAGCATGAGGTTCATGGCCTTCTCATGTTGGGGGCCCCAGAGCTGGATGCAGTGTTCTAGGTGGGGTCTCACCAGAAGGTGAAAGTCACCTCCTTCAACCTGTTGGCTACACTTCTGCAGCCTAGGATACATTTGGCTTTCTGGACTACAAGCATACTCTGCTTGGTCAATAACACCCCCATGTCCTTCTTCCCAGGGCTGTTCTCAATCCATTCTCCATTCAGCCTCCATTTGTGCTTGGGATTGCCCTGACCCACATGTAGAACGTTGCACTTGGCCTTGTTAAAACTCATGAGGTTTGCACAGGCCCACCTCTCAAGCCTGTCCATGTTCCTCTGGATGACATCCTTTCCCTCCAGCATGTCCCTAGAGACTGCACCACACAGCTTAGGGCCATCAGCAAATTTGCCAAGAGTGCACTCTGTCCCACTGTCCATGTCACTAACAAATATGTTAACAAGTGCCAGAAATAATATTTTCCACTAGAATAAGTGCAACTGGTCTCATGCTTTTTGAGACAGAATTAGAAAAATCAGGTCAGATATTCAGATTACAAGTCATCATGGGTGTATAAACTTGAAAGAGCAACGTGCATTTAAATTAGCTAGTGGTTCAGCACAAATGAAATGTGAGCACATAAATGCTTGTATTCATGGTTCTGTAACAATCTACTCATAAAAACATATTTATGGAGAATATGAGGTGATATTCAACTGCATTCAAGAAACAGTGCTTGATTGGGTTTTATCCTCAAGACTGGGATTTTCCTCTGTATGCATTATGAGTAGTTTTGCACAGTGTGTTCACCTTTAGCATGAAGAGTTTCCTTCTGTTTCCCTAATTGTGCTATGACTCAAACCTTGTTCTTTTCTCAAGAAATAAAGTAAAAAATGGAGGATTTAATTTCTTCTACATATGCTTCATATATCAATTGCTTTCAAACTTTTTTTTAAAAGATGCTATATATATATTTCCCTTGCTATCAATTGGTAACCTGTCTTCATGATAGGTTACCAGTATATTTTTACATTATGCTACATTGATGTGGTTACATGTGATTAAAAATAATAAAAAAAGTTTAGTTTCTCCCCAAGGATTTTCTCTAGACATTACTTCATGAATGATCCTTTAAAATCAGTATCAACAATACAGTTGAAATACATGTAAGTATTTAACCAATATCCAAGTGCCAAATGTCAATTGATAATTGATAAATGTCAAATGATAATTGAAATAAGTTTATTAATTCAAATGTTTTAGCATAATTAATTCATAATGAACTAAAAAAATAAGAAAAAGAACCACTAATAATTGTAGAGGAAGGAACTGGGGGGAGGTAGAGGATAGATCAGTAGAATGAGAATATAAATTGTTGCACTAATTACCATTTCTGAGAGTAAATTCTTTGTGCTTTTTCAGATATTCTCCATTTGAATAACAGCTAAAATTATTTGAAGTAGTATTGAATATCCTAAGAAAAACTAAACAAATCATTGCACAGACATGATTTTTTTTTCTTTTAATTACTGCATGAATGTTGTGCTATTTCTCTTGTGTGATTTTTGTTTCATCTTTCTGTTGGAAGTAAAAAGAAAAGATATATATATAGGAAATAATACAAATTGGATACCTAGAACCTGAGAAATAGAAGTCTCAAAGTTAACAGAGGGATGTCATGAAGAAGCACATCAGAAGTAGAGAAGAAAGGCATAATCCGAGGAAGGGGTTATTTCCAAGAATGATGACATAAATGAAAAAAGTCAGATAATTAAGAAAATAGTAAAAGCTTTGATTTTCATAAGGAAGTAAAGTATAATACCTGAAAGAGTGAATGGACATCAGTTGGCATAGATTAGGAGAGACTATTGTTTTTTATTGTTAGTTTCTCAGATTGTGTGAAATTAAAAAAGTAAGCTTATGAACAACTGAAAGCTCTGAAAAGCAGGAAAGAGAAGTCTCTCATTTTCCTGTTACAATTAAAGCAATTTCTTTTTCTGCCTGTTTCTTTATTAAGAAATATGCTAGGAAAAAATATTAAAAGCATTTAAAAAATTGTCTGCAAAAAAGGAAAAACACATTCAAAAAGCTGAGGAAATGGTATTAGATTCACAAACGGGACTCTGGTAGTAGTTACCTCTTATCCAGGAGTGTAGCCACTGGAGTACACATCAACCATAGTGACACTCTAGTAAATATCCTTTAATGTCTAGTATCACCCACAAGATGTTAAGATTGTATTGTATGTTCTGTATCACACTGTATTCTGATCTAAAAACATACGGTTAAACTTCACAAGTAAAGAAGAGTTATTTTCTCTATTGGTTGTTATTGATTATTGCATTTCAGCAAATGTTGGAACACAAATGTCACATCCCGTCTTTTCAGCAACAGATTACAAACTCATTCATTTCCACTGCTTTACTTATTGGCTGAATGACTATATATATTTAAAAAAGTAATTCCAAGAGGAAAAAAATGAGTGTCAGCCAGAACACACTAGAAATTGGTAGCCAAGGTGTTATCTATGAAAATGTGAAAAGTGAATCAGAAGAGACTTCTTAGTCACAGAGAAAAAACTTCAATATTTTTAAATTAAGGTATGCTGGAACCAAAAGTAAATCCATAGTCTTTCTAAAACTAGACTTTCATAAATTTTCATTTAGCTCGCATTTATGAATAAGAGAATAGTAGTGTTTTATTTGGCTAATGAAAATATTTATCTTTTTCAGTGAAGGAAACAAAAATAAACAACTTTTTATAGTTCAAGAAGTACTCAAAAATATTCTTGTTCATTAACCAAGCCAGTGGGTCACCCAAAATGGTGACATGAAGAAAGAAGAGAAAAATAATTCAACAGAGGTGCATTTGCTTAAATATCACTACAGACAAACTGAGAAACTGTCACTGTGTCCAGTTAGACACAGAACACTCAGAAAGAACTCTAAGAAATTTCAAAAAAATTTAGACCATGGTCAAATTCTGTCATCTGAATGCAGCTGATCTATAAGTCTTCAAATAAGATTCAGGACTTCACTCTTAAATAAAATTCTTTGTTCTCAGTCTAATGTTAAGATATTCTTCATTAACTCAATTGTCTTCATTGCTGCTGCTCTGATCTGGGACAACCATCTTAGTTCTGCAAAGTGAGTTCTGCTGCCCAGGATCTGCTGTGGTAACAAGCACAATGAGAAAAAGACATGTGTTGTAATGTTTTTTCTAGCTGTTTTCTAAGTCAATGAAAGTTCAAGTCCTTCTTCATGTTACTTGAATTTTCCCAACAATTCATTCCAACTGAGACAGCTTTTCATTTTATCTCCTATTGCAGGACCTGGGTTTGACCCAGGGAAAGCAGAACTATATTTGAAGCTCTGTTTCTTTGATGCATACATCTTATTCTAATCAAAGTTTATATTTGACACTCTCCAGTGCAAAGCTCAAGACCTTATTGTTTATACTTTTTTCATGTTGGTATTGTGTTTTTTCCTATCTTGCTTGTTTCCTTTTTCTCTCTGTCTCTTTTATAATCCACATTTTGTGGTGCTTATTTTATTGAAAAAAATGAACTAAACACATATATATTTCAGCCAATTTGCACTTCTATATCACTGCAAAAGCAACAAAACCTCATCCTCATGTGTTTACAATTATTGGTGTTGTTGAAGAGACCTTATGTTCCCAGAGCAAACTAAAACATTGAACTCACTGTTTTTAGATGTTGATGTGAAAACACTTAAACAGTGGAATATGATGCATCTATATTTTAATATTTCTTTCCCTTGACTTTTATTCCTATTCCTAATCACATTGCTGTAACAATTTATGCTGTCTAAATCTTGTAAATACTCTAAATATTTATAAAATTAATTATAATTAATTGAGACCCTAGAGGAGAAACAAACATAAACTGATTCTGAAGCCAATATCATAATAAGAGAAGACAAAGAGGAAGAAAATGTCTGCTTTAGCTCTAAACATTTCTGAGAATTATATTTTTGAGTATGAAGAAAAGAAAACAAGTTTTATTTCCAATAACTTAGAGAATTTAAAGAAAATTAATTACATAAGCAGGAACTAAGGAGTATTTGTCTTTGTCACTGAAACTTTCAACTCCAATAGTTATCACAGAATGATAAAATTGTTTGGGTTGGAAGGGATTGTTCAAGATCATCTAGTCCAACCCTTTGTCATGGGCAGGGACACCTTTCACTGGACCAGGTTGCTCAAGCCATCCAACCCGGCCTTGAACACTTCCGTGGATGGGGCATCTACAACCTCTGAGCACAACCTCTTAGCACAAACTCTTCTACTTTCTTGCCATCCTTTTTTGCAAAAAGAAAGTCTTCTGTATGTTCAGTCTAATCCTACCCTCATTCAGTTTAAAACCGTTGCCTTTTGTCCTGCCATTACACGCTTGGTAAAAAGTCTTTAGCTTTCTTAGAACCACCCTTATATACTGAAGGCTTCCCTCGTCTGAACAATCCCCAACCTTCTCAATGTTTCTGCGTAGGAGAGTCCTCATGATTTTCATGGCCCTCCTTGGGATTCACTCCAACAGATCCATATCCATCTTGTACTGAGGACCATTACTGGTTTTCATTTGGTCATGGAGTCATTAACTGTAACTCTTTGGACAAGACCATCCAACCAGTACGTCATTCAGTCTAAGGTTCACATCTCAAACCTATCCCTCTCCTAGAGGTAAGAAGGTAGTGTGGGACCATAACAAAGGTTTTACAGAACTCCAGGGAGATGACATTCATAGGTCTTCCCTTGTCTATTGATGCAATCATTCCTTCAGAGAAGGCCAGCAGATGTCAGGTACAATTTGCCCTTGATGAAGCCATGTTGTCTGTCCCTAATCACCTTCCTGTCTTCCACATGTTTCAACATAAATTCCTGGAAGATCTATTCCATGATCTGGCCAGGTACTAAGGTACTAAGGTAGTTCCCAGGGTACCCTCATTTTAAAAATGAATATGCTGTTTCCCTTTTCTCCAGTAACTGGGGAGTTAATCTGTTTTCCATGACTTTTCAAATATGATGGAGAACAGTTTGGCAACTAAATCTCTCAATTTTCTGAGGGTCCTGGGATGTCTCTCATGTCATAGAGGCCTGCAGGATTTATGTAATTTGGGATTTTTTTTTTTTATTTTCTCCTTTTCTTTCCCCCTCCCCTTCCTTTCCTTTTTTCTTTTTCATTAGTGTCTGACAAGCATGGAATCACAGATCTGCAGTTTCTGCAGTTTTTGGAAAAGCATCTGTCTTCCACTATCTGTTGCTATTTCAAGTTATTTCTCCTACTGTGTGTATGTTCTCCTGTGAAGACTGCTTTGATTGCTTCTTTTCCATGTTAGATAGTTGATATATTTTGTGACTTAGAGAGATGTCTCTGTGACCATCTCTACTTTGATGCGTATTACCTTCCTTTCAATTGGTTTAGTACTGCCTTTCTATTTTGCTGTCACTTTTTTGTGCTACTGAATTGTCTTTATGGATTGAGGCAACTCATTTTTTGAGACCAGAAGGTGAACGTCAAGGGCAAGATTGGGCTCACCAAAACCAGAAGTTATAATGCAGAATCTATGCCTTAGCCTATCATCTGCACTTCTAATAATTATATGTCAAAAAACATGACACACATAGGATAAGATTCCTCTAAAGTAAAATATCCTAAAGTCCTAAAGTAAATATCTACAGTCACTCTAAAGTATTATACCCTGCATTAGCCATTTTCTCTCTATTTATTACAGAGAAAGATGGCCATGAAAGGCTCAGATGGAGACAGCTGCATTTGAGAAATCTGAGGGAAGTTGAACATGCAAACATCTCCAAGATGGTTGCTGATTTTATCCACATAAAAGAAAAGGAGGAACTGAAAAAAAGTGTATGGTATTAACACTGAGGTAACTGTTTATCATTATTGCTAATAAGTTAATAGGACCTTTCTTTTTAGAGAAAAAGCATTTTTTTTCTTGCTTTTTGTTTTTTTGTAAATACTTAAAACCATCTTGCTCTCTTTCATGTTTTAGTACTACAGTTTACAACGGAAAACCTGTCTAAAAATTCCACTACAAAAGGCCTTTCTCCTTCTCGCATCTTCAACATCTGTGGGAAACACAATAAAACACAAAAATTAGCCCCTGCTAAACCTGGCTCTGCAGGGAGGATTTTACTAGTGTGTGAATAAATAAAACCATTTGTCCTTATGGATGCATGCTGACTGTGCACAGAGGAGGTTGGGGTTGCTTCCCACCCCTGCTCAAGATGTTTCTGTTAGAATAAGGTTATCTGTTTACCATTTTATGTTTCTTTTTCTTTTAAAAAAAAAAAAAAAGAAAAGGCATACATAGAAAGCAGCCTTAAAAAAAAGTAAGTAGGGGAATGTAATGAGAAAGCAGTATAAAAAAAGGACATATATTTATAATGTTCTCATAAATAAGCCATCAGCTGTTCTTACCATATATTTTCTCTAGACATACTTTAATTGTCATGGAAAAGTCATCAGTGCCCCCTTTTCATATTTGTAACAGATTTTTCATCCTACACATGACTTGTAGCATCATTTGTTATTAAATTTGTCTGACCCTTTCTTTTCAAAACACTTTTATAAGTTATATGTAACTTCATACAAATATAGCCATGTATGCTCAGTTTACTTTTTTTAATGGAGGGATATTGTGACTTTTTTTAATTAAACAAATAGTTTTAGTTGCTGCTCCTTTTTACCTTTCCTCAGCCAGTTCTGGTCAGTCTCTTCTCACTTTCTTAATGATGTAGTTTCAGAGGAAAACCTTGTCCAAATATCCTCTGAGAGATTTTCAGGGTACGTATGGTCAAATTTTTCAATTTGTATAGAAAAACAGGAGGAACATTAAATTGAAAAAAAAAAGTCAAAGGAAATTTTATTTAACCGTTAATAATATTGCTTGAAATGTTCTTCCTGCATTTCATTTTTTTGGGATACAAGGTGTCTTGGTTTTGAGATAATTTGGAGAAGTGGAGACCTTGCACAGAAGGGACAGAAGTCCCCTTCCTTGGATTCAATCCCCCTGTTTTCTCCAGTACAGAGGGAGACCAAATACATCCAAAAGTAAGTGAAAAAATAACTCTTTGCCAAGAAGAATGCTGATACCAGTACTGATAAAGCTGGATTAAACCAACCAGTGAGGAGAAACTTCCTAAGCCCTGCCCACCAGACCAAATCTAGATGGTGGCCTGGCCTCCCCTACCCAGAAAAAATACTCGTACACACAGGACAGAGGCAAGATGGCCATCCTTCCACATAGTTTGACTTACCCATGCACATAAAACCTGGCAGGAATGGCTGAAGAGTCAGTGTTGGAGTGCTGTGGTGCTGGTACAGTCAGTCAGGGCAGAGCTGTGGATCCCCTAGGCAACTGGAAGGACCCAGACGATATCTATTGGATCCAGTGACAAGATTTGGTTGTTGCAATTGTGATGTTTGTCAGTTGAAGCGGTGGTTCTAGTCTTGTCAAACCACAAGTCCAGATCCATCAAGGTGATGGTGGAAGCCCTGGCTGGTAATGAAAGTCCAGTGTAAAAAATCCAGACTGAGTGAAGTCCAAGTGTGGTCTTTTTTCTGGCTTAGGCTGGGTGGAAATGCCCCCCACTCCCACCCCACCCCCCTGTATCTCCCCTGGGATGGAGAGTTCTGCACTGGATGATGTTATACTGGATCATGGGACATTTCAGGAAGCTTTGACACCTTCAAAGAAATGCAGCTGCCTGTTATGTCAGCACAGTTGATCCATTTGGATCAGGTTGGTCCATCAACAGAGATGAGGATCTTCAGCCTATGTGCGAATTGTCCCAGTGCTTCTCCAGAGGGGATTTACTACAGTTGAGTCACTTGTGTAAGGACAAAGAAACAGCATCCAGCTTGTATCCTGAGATGTCAGGTGTGCATGCCCTCAGCACCTCAGTAACCTGGGTGGTTGCTTTGCACATCTACAGCTTGCACCTGGTTTGTCTGAGTCATCAGCATTCCAGTCTTTCATACTTGTGGTTACATTCTTCTAAGATAATAGTCCCTCCCTTATCTCATGTTCCTGTCACAGTCCAAATTAGTAGGCATATTTGGAGAAAAGAACTAAAAAATGCATACTGGAATTTTTGTGTAACCCAGGACACAAGGTATAGGCCTGTGAGAAGTCACCCAATTTGGATAGAGCTTTTGAAAAACTACTGATTGTACACACATTGAGCATGGAATCGCATTTTTAGCAGCTAAACATTCTTGGAGTCTATATCCACTGAGCATATACCTATTTCTTGCATCTTTTAGAACTGATATAATAATGTAAACAATGCTCTGCTAGCATTCAAACTTTTTAAGTGGCTGTTATATGAAATTTCTGGAAAAGTAGAATTTCTAAGAGCTGGCCAGGAGTTAGAATAGGGTTAAGCAGTAACTCAAAGTTAATTAACAAGGGATGCAAAATTTCCCAGACTATACTGAGTTTAATATTTTCCCCTCTCGTTTTCTGCCTTTGAAAAGAAAGCACAAAGTAAAGGAGGAAACACAATAAGACAAAACCAAAACAATTTCCCTTAGAGCAAGTCATGATAGTGTGTCCTTTGCCATCTATTACCTTTGATTCTCTCAGAGAATTCAGTATTTTTTTCCTTCTATTTCAGTCTCTTCAGACTCTTGTACTGTTCCAATTTCTGCAGCAAGTACTTCATTTCCTTGATTGAACAGAATTTGTCTGTACCTGATCTTACAAAATGGATTGTATTCTCTCATTCATCAGCTTCAGCAGACATTCTAGATAGTTGTTTCTATTAATCTTTTCTTCTATTTCCTCTTGTAAAGATCTAATTTTTTGTGGTAGCCACATGTCTCTGTACAGGTTCCAGGCTTTTGCAAATGCAAGAGTAGTTGTTTGTTTTTCCTAAAGTGTTTTCAGGAAGCTAAACCATTTCAGAATCCGATTTCTTCTGTAGGAAAATTTCTAACTCTTTTTCATCTGTAGAGAGAAAACATAATGATTTACATATTTTAGAAAGAAAAGGCTTGCTATATAAAGGATAGTTCTTTCATATGTTAAGCAAGATGAGTCAATTTTTACCATATTTTTGGTTCCATAAAATTACAACACTGTCTTTGAGGAATTCTTTGCAAGTGGAGATACAGGAATAACTAGAGCCCCCTTCACAGCTGCTGGTTATCAATAGCATTGCTGTATCAGCAACATGCTTAAACAATCTGGGATGACAGGAATGCTATTTCCTTTCTCTCTCCAGGTGGGAGCCACTCCCCACTTTTGCCATGATTAAAGAGAGTGACCTCAGTGTCAGCTGCCTGGGATTCAGGAAATATACCACCTTTTTTGTAATGACAGTTTTAGGATTCCAGGGTTTACTGCATGGAAGTGGGTTGTTTGGTTTGGTTTGGTTTGGTTTAGTTTGGTTTGGTTTCTTCTGTGAGGGGGTGAGGGGAAAGCAGAGATAGAGGAAGGGGGAGTGGGTTTGCCTGATAAGTATGCTCACTGGGATAACACTTATGTTGTTTTTAACCAAGAAGGAGTACATAGAAATGTGCTAGCACAATTATGAACGGCATTCACAAAGGATTTTTCATGTGTTTTTCACAAGTAATGCCTTGGTGAACAGCCCACATGACACATAGTTTTGCTCAGTACTATTCTTTCAAATATAGTTTTGTATCTCCTAAATCATAAGAGGTACATCAGGTAAAGAATAATCTTACTAAACAAAACAAACAATGCTCCCCTCACATATGTCATAATTGTGAAATTATGCTAACTTCATTCTTTTGACTTACTGATGACAAGTTCCGTGGGGGGTCATACAAAGTCATAGGATCACCCACATTTTCCATTCTGTGTCCCTGCTCAGTAAAACCTTTCTTCTCAGACTGTGATATGTGATGAATTAGACACACTAAGTTTCATCTCCATACTTGTATCACTTGTATTAATTGTTCCTAAAGAAGCATGTATGTATACCAAGTATGACTTGGATTTTTTTAGGTGCATTTGAAATCAACATGGTAAAGAGCTGCATTATGTTTAGTGTAAAAAATAATGAAACTTGCTAGTAGCAGATCAGCCTTTCTGAGGATCAAGTGCCCATCTTACACATGATTCTGGCATTATTACTTCAGAATTATCTAGTTTGGTTGTGTAGCCTTAATGTTCACTGTTAAGGATCACAGAGATATGTCAGTCAACTGACCTGAAATAGACACCTTATGAGTGTGTGATCTCCCTCTGATAACCTTCAAAGCACCTTGTTGATTCTAGGAGCTTTCTTTAGAAGGACTGGTTCACTAGGCTCTTCAGGATAGTTGAAATTCATATGTAAAAATTGTATTGAGTAGTTTTTGTATCAAAAGTAGCGTGAAAAGGTCTTGCAGATTGTCAGAAATGTAACCTAAATGTTTTAGTCTATTTTTGTGGTTTATAAATTTAGTTTCCTAGTTCTTATTTGAAGAAAATGTTGAAAATTGAGGTCACAAAAGACAGAGGAAATGCTAGGTGTATCTGAACACTAAAATATAGGTAGATAAAACAATGTGAGTCAAATATTTGCATAAGCTATGTAGAATTTAGCAAGCGAACAGATAGAAACTCAAAAGGATCAGAAAAATAAAATGTATCCTTATTGAAGAAAATGAGACTTTCACTTGAGGAATACATATGAATACTTCTTTTTATCCTCTCCCACTGACAAGCAGATTACCTTTATACTCATACAGAAAGAGTTAAAACCCCCAATATTACTTAGATATTTAATCTTGTAAACACTAGCTACTAAGATCTCAGAAATTTTTCTTCAGTTTAGGAATAAATCATTTGAAGGTTAGAAACAATACAGAAGGACACTGGATTTGATAAAAGTTTCCAAATTAATCTGCTATACAAGACTTCTTGCCCATTGTTCTTTCATTGAGTGCCTTCCCATAACCACAGTGTTACAAAACTGGAAGTGCATTTACAGCACAAACTAGAAGGACCAAAACAAGGTAAAAATATTTTGCTGAAGTTGACCTTTGCAAATAAATTGCAAATATAAGATCAAACAGAAAATAAACTCGGTTCCTCAACTGTTATCTTTTAATTACAATATCACTGGACTAGGTTCAGACTTTACTAATTGGTACATACCTGTTATAGAAGCTGGACTAGCAGCCTCACTCTTGCAGCAGCAGGAGGAAGGGTTGCTATGAAACTAATTACAGCTATCAGCAGTGGTTCTGTTTTAAATGGTGTATGAATTAGGCAGTCTTCTAGAAGCACACACAAGTGAATTTGACATTAACAATGAACAGCTCTGTGAAATGAACACAGTATAAATTTATTTAGTCCTTTCTTTAATTAGATGGACAGCTCTACTCTTATTTGGCCTCTGAAGTAAATTTTAGTGAAAAACTTAAGAGGCTTTTCCCTGGCAAAGTGAATTTTGCCATATACTTGGTGCCTTATTACAGTACAGACTGTATTCCAATTCCACTAGCGCAAGCTGTGAGTAACTTCATTGTGTTCACTGGAATTACTCTAGATTTACAACAGTGTTACATGAGATTTACACCTCTATAAATTAATCTGAAATGTAACCACATGGTCTAGCTGGTTGTTAGCTTAATAGGAAAAATATAGTGGCATAAATAGTTGATATCTTTCGTAGTAATTTGAGACCTCCTCACAGCTGCTTACTTATCCATTTATATTAATTTACTACATCAGAAACATGTCCAATTAATAAGAGAGGTAATTCACTCACTGTCATGATATGCCAAACTTTTTCCTTGCCATTACACCTATTCCTACATAATATTTATCTCCTTGAAATGTTTGGTGCTGTTCTTAACACCGTAAGGATGGCAGAGGTTTGTTGTATCATGATATTCTGTTTCTAAGGCTGCTGAAGTAACCATCCTTTTTCATACTGATGACCACACAGATCTGAGTTATGGATTAGAGCTGACCTACCAGGGAAGCCATAAGTTGTATGTTTTCAAGGAACATGAGTATTGGAAAAGGACTGTAATATTAATTAAAATTGTTACATGGGCTTGTCAAATTGTCTCTCAGCCACTCTAGATTTCATTAAAAACCTCATTCCTTTTTGGGATATAGAATTTTCACACCTATAGAAACAACTAAGACAAGTTATATTTTCTTTTATGTAAAATGAATTGCTTTTAAAGCTTCAAGGAAACTAGATGTGCCCTCTCTCTCTCTTCCTGCACTGTCCATTGGGTTTTTGTTATTTTTTCACAGAAGAATTTAATAGAAGTTGCAGAAGAAAAATCATGCGAATCATGATTACACTAAATTAAGCTATTCTCAGCTCTATTAGTGAGCTAAGGCCAGGTTGAGTTGCCTCCCAGAGGCCTCATTGTTCACTCTTCTAGGCAATAAAATAGCTGCTCCAGAGCCATTACTGTATATGATACAAGTTGCTGCAGCTCGCCTCAATGAGGACCCTGACCCCAGGACTTTATAGCAATAAATCATCCAGTTTCTACACAGATAAGTTAACTCTTGCTCTTCTGAGTCCAACTGAGAACAACAACAGTGATGTTACTGTAAACAAGTGCTTTCCTAATCTTCATGTAGTAAAAATGTCCTTTCTTAGAGATGACAGCTGTGACACTGTATGGGAGTAATAGTGTGTCAGACAATACATTCTGGTTTATGATACTTTTAACCGTCTACTCCAAATTGAAGAAGCAATGTGCTCCAGACCCCAAACCTACCTTTGGAAAAGAAAATAAGATAAAGAGGGAAAAAAAAAAAGTCAATGATCGAAAGAAAAAAACTCAGTTCCAAATGTGTAACAGGAAACATAAGATTATTTGTCATCATCTGTGCTACTACTTGCACAGGTACAAAGCTCAGGTCTAATGCTACTACTTTGATTTGTTGGAATATAGTACTTTTTCTTGTCACAGAATAAATATAGTGTGAAGTAAGAAAATAAAATATTATTTAGCTATAAATTCCTGAAATTTTGAACTTTTATCTTCTGTATTATTTCTTTCATAAGTGGAATGAATTTAGAGAAAAAAGATGGAGTAAAGAAAGCTCTTTTCCTTTGATGCTTTGAATGGTACTAAGAAGCATATTTTGTTTTCTGATCCTTAGAGACTGGTGCATATGTTTGGATACTAGCAAGCTTACTTCTATTTTGTCTTACTGTAAGTGGAGCAATGAAACAACAATAAATCTTTTCTCTGTCTCACATATACATGTACAAAACCACAAATAAACCCTATTTAAGGAAGTTAAATTCTTAATTTTTTTTCTTTTTTTTTTTTTTCCTGAGGTAAGAAGTCTGGAAGATAGAATGGAGGAACATTATTTTTTAACTTTGATACTTGCTGTAGAAAAAATGTAGGGAGAGATCAAGGATGGAAAATACTTTTGAGTTATACTGTATTGCTGCACAGCATTTTTATCTGGATTCTTGTTAGAGTGTTCTCATTACCACTTTTTTCATCATTGTTATTGTTGTTCTTATTATTTTTATCTTGTTACTTAGTTTCCAAGGCCAGCTCTCTCTCTCTCT
This sequence comes from Campylorhamphus procurvoides, assembly GCA_013396655.1. Lineage (NCBI taxonomy): Eukaryota > Metazoa > Chordata > Aves > Passeriformes > Dendrocolaptidae > Campylorhamphus > Campylorhamphus procurvoides. Next base: position 748,399 of record WBMV01003351.1, read on the forward strand.
CTCTCTCTCTCTCTCTCTNGGACACAGGTAATCATACGGTCTATTTTATATATATATATATATATATACATATATACACATATAAAGTGTTGTGGGTTTTTTTTGCTGCTTTTCATATTGTTTGCAACACTGTTAAGATGGCTACATTCCAACTGCTCCAGAAAACAAGAGTTAGCAAGCACCTAACCAATGTACTGTATCCAAATGCTTAGTCTGCTTTCATATTGTAAAGCTTCTACCAATTTCCAGAACACAGACAAAATAAAACCTTAGTCCCAACTATCCATCGGAAAAGTGACAACTTCTGGAGGAAAAATTACATTTGAAGTTAAACAAATGGGGCAAACAAAAGCAATTTCCAAAATTACCAAGGACTACATAGGCACTCACAAGATAGCTCTGGGCTGTTGCAATTATCAACAAATCAGGACTATGTCGCCTCATGAAACTAAACAAAACAGACTTTGGCTCTAGTACCTTAATCAGGTGGGAAAGGGTTGGTACTAGACAATTAAAAAAACACATTTGCCAGTTAAATTATAATGCTACTTACTCAGCTTACTCCATCCCTCAGGTAGCAAGTTTAATTGCCTGCATAGCTTATGTTGGTTAGCCTGGTGGAATAAACTGCACCAGAAAAAAAAAGGTTTTTTTTTTTTAATAAAAGTGGAAATTTTTGGAAAAGAAAAATAACATATGTTATATGAAAAAAGTATTTGTGGTATAGATGTGGTACAAATTCTTATAAAATGCTTATATGTGTGATAAAAATTCTTGTAAAGAGCTTGAAAATATTTAGAAAAATAAAGCTTAAACACTCTAATTATTATATTATGATTTAAATTGTGATGTCCATCATCCTTTATGACTCTGGTTTTCTATTAGACATATTAATGATTATATGATTGTTTTCTCCCCATCTCCACAACAGTGTTAACTGAATATTCCATAGATAATAAAATGTTCTTATTATATCTACCTTATGGGCAAGGACCTGAGATTCAGAGGATGGAATGGGTGGATTTATCATACATCACAAGTATCTAGTTGTGAAATAGTGCAAACTTCATAAGATGTACTTGTTATTCGTTGCATACTTAAGGGCCTAAGTTGAATTAAAATTTTCCAAGCATCCAAAAAGTATATTTCTTGACATGCCCAGAAGTCTTGACAGTGCTTAAAAACTGGATAGATTACCTTATGCTAAGGGTCTCTAAGGAACTACAAACTAAATATTTATCTTCCTGTCTTGTCCATGTACTTGCTCTAGTAGAACAAACCTGCTAAACCATATTGTGCAAGAAACAGCTGCCAGCTGTTGGTGCCATCACTATCTCTCTTAAGAAGGCAATAAGAGCAAAACTGTCATTCATACAGGAGAAATTATGTTTAATTTTCTCTTCTCACTGGGGGAATTGAAACGAGTGCCTTTGAAACACTGGAGTGTGCAATAGCATGTAGCATAAAATATACAGAAGGTTCAGACGGGATATTTTGTCCTTTCAAATCTAATTCAATTTGTACAGAATAATTAGAAAGAATAAAAGTAGCAAGTTAGAGCATGAATAAAGGAGTGGATGCAAACAGGCTTGATCACAGAGTGGCTTGACAGTATGGATGTGCTGCTGTGGTGCTTTGTCCCCACGATCACAAGACTCAAGTTAACACAGTTGCCACAGGGCACTGGAAGAGCTTCCTCAACAGCAATTTGTTTTGACCCTATAAACTGCTGCTTATACATGCTAGAGGGACTAACCCATTGCCTAGCATTTCCTTAAATCAGAATATATTTTTGAGAATTAAAGAGAAGTTTTGAATCTCATGATTACAAACCATTAAATGATTGTCTACGACTGTCCAAAAGTAAGTTCTTTGTTTTTTTTTTGATTTGTATCTAGGGCAGAAAGACAGAGACTGTAAATTACAAGCAGATGAACTATGTTTTCTTTAGAGTTATGAAAATGTCAAAGCCAATATATTTAGCTACCAACTAAACAAGAGTAGGTGTCAAAAGGAGAAAAAACACATCACAAGTGCAGGAGTCACTGTAAAAATCAGTGCTTAGCCATGACTATGAGTCAGGGATATTTCAGCTTTTTACTATAGCAATCGTGAAAAATCTGTGTATATATAGATATATGTGCTCTGTTAAAAACCTACTGCTTGATAAGAAGCCAATATATATGAGATTTTTTTTTCAATATATTCTTTTACGATTTACAGGGATGATTACTTTAATTAGGATAGAGAATGTCAGGCATGTTACAAAATAAGAATTCATGGCAGAAAATGTGAACTTTTTCGAGATTTTTCTGGTCTCAGCATGTGCCAAGTGCTTTCCTGGCACACAGTAAGACTCAGGTACTAGCCCACTTTCACCAGAAAAGGAGAAAAAAAAAAGACGATGGATGTCAATGACCTACTTTTTTAAAACATGGGAAAACAGTCACTCAGAACTTGAGTAAACTGATCCAACTGACCATCTCTACATATAATTGTCCTTCAGCACTGATATCTAAAGCTCTAATTCCAGTGAGGAAAGAACTCACTTGAAAATCTAGACATGGGCTTTTAAAATGTCAAAATGTAAAGAAAAAAAAAGCCAAGAAAAAGAAGTGAGCTTGCAAAAGCTATTTTTGCTGACAGCTTTAAAGAAAAATAACAGTCCTTTTGACCTTGACAATTATCAGTTCCCTATCTGACTTTTCTTTTTGTATGTGTGTGTTTTGCCAGGTTTTACAAAGTTTTGACACTAAAGAAGACAAATGACAGTGAATAGTATCAGGTGTCCTGCAGTATTTTCTGCAGTGCCCAGGGGTTCCACTTGTTTTTAGTATACTCAGCACAGAAATGGGCTGTGCTAAGCATTTTATCTAATTTGTAGTCAAGGTGCTGGTGCAATAATAATCTTCTGTATAATTTGTCTTCAGGGACAAATTTTGTTAGCCAAATATCCTCTCTTCATTCTCTTTAAGTAAAGATGAGTAGCTTTGAATGAAACTGAAAACCTGAGAAAAATTATTCCTGAAATTCTACTGTTCTCATTTCAATGAAAAACTATTTTAAAGTAGTTTTCAATAAAAATAAAGGAAATTTTTCTTTTTCAATATTTCTGTCTGAGAAAAAAAACCAGATATTTTAAAATTGTAAAAAAATATCGGCTTCCATGAGGGATGACTGAAATGCATACTTTGGCCAATAACTCACTCAGGAAGTTTTGGTTTTGCTGATTAAACTGTGAAAATAAGATTGAAAGTATAAAGGAAATAAATAAATTTAAAAATATCTATTGATGATCTCAAAAATCTTTAAAGTTATGGGCACAAAACATCCCATGGATATTGTGTCTCCATATTTCATGACATATACACTTTTTTAGATTATTTTCATCTCTGTGCTTTCTCTGATAATTTCAAGCTCTACCCAAAAAGCTTTAACTTCCTATTTAGTCCAGAGACCACCTCCTGCCATACTTCTATGTGTACTAATATTCCTTCTGTGTGTACTAATATCCCTGTGGCTAGCTGCATTACAGGTTCCAAATTATTACAGATAATTTGAACTGAAAAACTGAACACAAAGAAACTAGTTATGATTATAAAATTATTTGAATGCCACACATATAAACAAGAGGAGAGGCAAATCCAAGGGTTATATTGTATGGGCATAGATGATGCTAATTATAGGGAGCTAGCACAGTGGGTGAAAACAAGTCTAAATAATTTGCCAGGGGTCACTGTCTCAAACAGATGAATTTAGGAGTTTTGATGCAAATGCTTCTCTTTGAAACTAATTTCTTTTGTGTATAAGAATTTCATCTGATATTTACCTCAGTTTATCTGGCGAGAACAATTCAGAATCCTTTCGTGAGAGTAAGGATTTCATCCATTGTTTCAGGAAAAAAAAAAAAAGTCTATTTTCTATCAAAAGATAAATTGTGCTTCTTTTTTATATAAGTCTACTTCATTCAGAAGTGGATGACCAGGATTAACTGCTGTCCTAAAACTGCTGGATATCTTCCACAGAACTACTTTATCAAACCAAATGCTTGACAGGTCTGAAGGTAGGATGACTTCTATTCTTCCTATATTGTGGATTGAAAAAATTATAGAATTGGTTAGTCAGAAAACTGGTACAAGGGCTGTCTGAAGGAACAGGATATGAAGAAACCTTTTACTTCCAGTTGAAGTGCAGAAATTAGTGTACAAATATGTTCTGACTTCCTGAGGGGAGGAAATATTTGCTCCAATCACCATGCTCTAAAAAGGCTGCCATTCACACACTTTGATATGGCAAAACTTGTCATTATGAGCAAGGCAGACTGGACATTGAAAGAAAGCTGAGTCTACTATTTGGATAAGTAGGAACTACTCATCAAATTTCTTGAATGAGAGAGCTCTTACAGGTATAAAAACAGAAGGCAGCTAGGAATTTCTGAAGGTAATATGGACATCAATAGCTGCAGTTGTGAGTGCCTTAGCTCTGTTTGTGTGTTAGTATGTAGTATTTATTTGATTTCAAAAAGCTAAAACCACAGCTGGTTTCATCTTCCAAAATATAAAATTCACATTCCATCTTTTGCAGATATGAGATAGGCCCACCACTCACATGAGCTCATGAATGTGACCTCTGACTCACAGTATATAGTAAAACTACTGTTCAAATCAGCAGAGCTGGGATTCATCTCACCTAACTTCTGGAGTGTGATAGTTTGGATGGTGGCTTTAGGATGAAATGAATCACCTTGTAGTAGTGCTTGTTTTTCTCCGCTGACTGCAAAAAAAAACCCTAGACAATTGTGCCAGGTGCAGATTTCTGCTCTGTGGATGATTAAAGTTAGGTGAGATCAGCCTCAGCTGATTTTCAGTAAAAGCTATGGTCAAATGAAGCACATGCAGAGGGTATGCAGCCTATCATTTTGCTTGTTCATTGCTTGACAATAGCAAAAGCTTCATCAATAGGTCTTCTAGCTAGATTTTTGAAAGAGGTACTAGAAAATGGTAAAATTTAATAATAGTATACAATCCTTTTTGTGCAATAATGGTTGTGGTTTTTTTTCCCAGGAAGTTGTCAGCCTTAAGTAACTGTCAGCAAGGGATTAGAGTTCTGAAGTAGGATCAAAGAGACTTGACATATTGTTTAAATTGTATATGTTTCTAATACATCACAAGCATTCAAATTGCAGTGACTACAACACATGTAGTGCCTTACCATGGTACGTAATAGGCATTAAGTTAGACCATTTGGTTTCATTTTGGGGTTTTGATTTAAAACATTCCACTTTAGGCATTGCCATATTCAGCATTGGTTTCTAATCCAGTTGAGTTTCTGTATTCATTACACTGTGATTCTGTTTTTCCCACTGTATTCTGACCTATAGTGAGACCTTACTGAAAGAATAGAGATTGAAGGGATTGAAGGATTCTCAGTCAATTGACAGATTGCCATCACGTTCACAGTAATTTTCAATTCTTATGCATGAATCTCATGTCAGAGCATAAATATATTTATCACAAAAAAATGTAATATAAATTCATTGCTAGCAGAATGCATGCATAATGGTTTTGAAATTTTGTAATGTATAGAAGTTGTTGACTAGAGAAAAATGCTTCGTATATGGTGCATATAGATATACATATGTACACATATGCACACAAAAACACACAGGCATACATATGTTTATATGACTGAATGATGGAGGGAAACAGACATTTTTGATAAATTACAAATGAATGTTTAATCTTGACAAGGTTTTACTTGTTCGAGAATCAAATACCTTCTCTGGTTCCTCAAAGAGCCAATTATCAGAAAGATTCTCTTTCACTACTGTTATTAAGAGATAGACATTGATGACAGTTTAACTTGGTTTCAGCATAGCTCTTAGGCCACAGCTGCTTGCCAGGCAATCTAAGTACCACTTGAACGCTCGGTTGCAGATTGACCTTGTGGTAATTGAGGTTATGAAAAGGCTCTTGTTCTCTAAAATCTCAAATGAACACCTCTCCCCCTGGGAGACAGCAGGATATTCAGCAATAACAGCCCTGCTGAACCTGCGATATTCTTTCTGCCACTCTGGTCAGTGCTGAGGTCAGGATGAGAAACAAATGTCTATAATAGGATATGAGGAATGTAGTGGAGTAGCAAGTTAAGATGAAATTATTTGGATTACAATTTTTTTCCCTTAATTGTGCCCCTTTCTGCCACCCCAAAAAGACCTGCTAAGTATTTGAAAACATACTTTCAAGACTTTCCTCACTTGTATCAAAAGGAGCACTTTGTGTTCTTATTCTTGATTTTGTTAACAATTTCTCTTAAAAAAAAAAAGAGAGAGAAAAAGAAAAAGAGAAGTTACGACAGAACCTTTTGGTGAAGTTATCAATGACTTCATTTTGCAGGATGAGCCAGCATTTGAACATCTCTGCCTCTGCCAGTAATTAACATTACAGTCAATGGGAATTAATATTGAGGCTTTCAAAGGAAATGGGGGTAATTAAACTAATCACAAGAAATACACAACAATTATTGTTATAATTTTAAATCTCAAGCCAATTAACTATGCTAGCTACTCTCTTTGGCAAAAGTTCATGGGTTTTGGTAGCTAAATATAAGATTACAATTAGTGATGTCAGAACACCTTTTATGTACTCATCTCAGGCCAGAACTTTTTGATTTTAATTCTATATACAAAAGTAGAAGAAGGCTCTCCAGTGGCAGAATCCTTTTTAATAACCTTTTAGTCGTCCTTGGGCCTGAATACCCTACAGGAGATAAAAAAAGGGGTTAGCTACAAAGCAGCCAAAGACAAGCACAAATGTTCAACACGAAAATCTGAACAATGAACGCCATGAATTTAACAGGCTGTCTTGTCTGAAGATTTTGATTGCTGTAACAAGTGTATTAATACACATTAACCATTCTCAGACAGGTGAAGTCATCACTGTAGAGGACCAGAACTAAGCACGTTTTGCTGAAACATTCTGAGTATTTCTTCAGGAAAAAGTGTGATTGGAGGAGAGGGTCCTGTGGAGGTGGGGCAACGCTGTTCTGATGCAATTTCCTGCTTCACCATGAGACTCATGCTGAGTTCCCCATCCCCAGCTCATTTCCCTGCGAAAGACTGGTTGTGCATGCATGAACAAAACAGCATGGAAAATCTAGTTTACATAAGAGGTGTGCACCAGGTTAACTGTAAAGGGGAGCAGATCAGGCCCCCTTGCTCTCATTTTTGTTTCTTTCTCTTTGTCTGTCATTGTTTGCCCTGGCTCCTGACCATCCACAAGATCTAAGGACTGATGATACTCATTGTTCTCTCCCTTTTTCTGTCTTGTTTTCACTCCTTGCTTTGCATGGGCAAAGCAGGGCTATCATATTCCACCTCATACTCCCTACTGAACTTTGTTGCGAGAGTGTGGAGTTTGTGGACGGGTGTTGTGGTCTGTGAGCCAGCACCTCTGAGCAGTTTGTTGTGGGAATGAGGTAAATATTGAAGTGTGCTATACTAAATTAAGAGCTTGTTAGCCACCACTCTTGAGGAAGTGTTTTGTAAGAATTTAAGGGCTTGTTGCCAGCATATTTTCAGTTTAAATAGTGGGCTGACTGCTGGAGTAAATGCTCCCTGACATGTGATCTGCTGTCTTTGTTCAGCCTGAAGACGATTTGTAATGAACATCATGCCCCCTACCATGATAGTCACAATCTTGTATAACTAAGAGTTTATTTGAAGTCAATTATTTTAAATGATTTTGTGACAAAATTTTGTTGTGAATGGTTAATTTCATTAATCAGTCTTACCCTCAAGATTACATTTTCAGGAAGTCTGATATCATAACTTTAACAAAGATTTGCTTGGAAATATGTATTCTGATTCAATTTAATGCAAAATTAAAAAAAAAAGTAATTAGGAAAACAAGAATGTAGGGCTGGATATCACGGTGCCTAGGATACAAAGAAAGTAGTCATCTTTACATCTGTTACAGCTGGCTCCATATAGGCAAGATATTTGTTTTAGTTTGGGGTTTTTTTCTGTAAAGTGTTGCCTCAGTAACTTTGAATTTAGACCACAATAAGAAATGACACCATGAACTCCTGCATCAGACCTTGGAGGATGCAGCTTCTTTTGCCTTCTGAGCTCAACAGAAAACTGATGCCACAAACACCTTTTTTTCTCATTCCTCTGCCTGCCTCCCCTCATATTTTTCAGTTAAGGTTTTGTGAAATGTTGCTCTGGGCAGAAGTTCATCTAAATGGAGGATATTTTGTTGGTACACCTCTGTGTGTGTGTTCACATATGAACCACCACTAAAATATTTCAAGACAACAGCCTCTGTTTTTTCAGTCTTTTTGCAGGACCAAAAGATTTTTTGCTCTTACATCATACTATGTATGCTGATATTGACAAAACTGATATTAAAATCCATTCCAAGTCCACTGAAAGAAGACAGATGTCCCTTGTTTTGCTGGAGGTGGCCTCGGATAAGGGGTTTCAGTTCTTTTCAGCAGAAGTATAAAGTAAGATGATTGCACTTTAATGTCAGATATAAATATAATAAAACTGTTTTTGTCCAGAATATTAATTGTTCTTTTTTTTTTTTCCTAAATGGAAGAACATATTACTCAAAGTAGATTTTTTAGTCAAAATATTAATTTGGACTTTTTTTTTACAATATTTCTTTATAAAAGTTATCTTTTACTCTTCTTTATTTCTTTTTAATGACTTATGTTTCCAAAAGGCTTTTATACATTTCCTGTTTAAATCAACATATTATGACAAATTTCATATGTTAGCTTTTACTTTCCTTTCTGCACTACTACTTACTTCCCTAAATCTTAGAGAAGCTCTAATGTTGCTTCTCTAAAAAATTACATGTCAATTTTTGCAAGATAGTATCTATTTTCCATATAAAAATTTCGTTATCTTTGTGTCAAATTTTGGTGAAATACTGCAAGCAAAATACATATTCTAGTTCTTTTCTAAATTATAGTCAGAAACTATTTTCTATGAAGTGCAAAAATTACAGTTCATTGTGCTGATAAGAATCCAGCCTTCATTTCTTAGATTTACAATCCCTCTCCCCCTGCTCCAAACAACATGTACTATCCCAGTTCACAGAATAAACAACTTCCAACTTGTCTCTTTTTGCTTACTTCTACTGTGTTCTATGACAATCTATGAAAGGGTCAACAACATTTAGTTCTGAAGAAAAAAATAGTCTTGTTCATTATTATAAAAAATAGTAAAAGGTTCCCCCACCACATGGTCTTGTTATCAGTTTACACACTGAAGCATGTGGCAGGAAATTATGAATGAAAAGATAATAAAATGGCTTTCGACTGTCTCAGTAAAACATGCATGCTGCCAACATTTTTGTCATCAATAATTCTCTCATAAACATAGGTCTCTTCTTTCATTATGCAGGCTGTTATGCTTTATTGAACCACATAATTTCACCTAATTAAAATAAGCAGTGTGTAGTTTCCTCCCCCTTCTGTTTTTCTTAGCTGGCCCAGAGCCAGTAATGATGTTTAGAGTATACTAAGTGGACATCCTATTAAATATTCATCCTTATGCTCCTCTTTGCAGCCAAAACTGCTGTAACTTGTGCTGATTTCCCTTCTGAAGGATGAAGATGCACTCCATTTATCTGATGATTTGATATATAGTAAACAGTCTAGGACTTGCAGTTAAGGAGGCTGAAAAACGTTTAAGTTTGTTAAAATGGGCAAAAGGGTAGGAGACTGTGCAAAACAGTCTACTGATATCAAGCCAGCAACATAAAACATTCAGTCTTTCATATGCAATTATGATACAAATCACTACATAATCACTCATCTGCTTCTGCAGTAGGTTTCTGTTTGAGCAATTCATCTCAGACAAAAGTTTGTTTTTTCCTTAAGGAAAAATAATAAAAAGTCTCCATAAATTCATGCACATAATACATACTGGAATCATATTCTAGCTGTCATATACCATTGGGACCAAAAATAAATCTGATCCAGCAATGGTGGCAGTCACCAGTCTACATTTGACAGTATAGACATCAGTGGGTGCTTGTGACAATACATGCTTTTTACTTTAAGAAGTGACATTTTTAGTTCATTTTGTTGTATTAAGGTGTGTTTAGGCATATATACAGGACAGTGATGATTTCATGAAAAGACAATCAGAACTGGAGAAATGATTAATGAAAAGAGTGTTGAACTAGTGAACAATAGGAAAAACAATTATAGCGTACACTTTCAAAAGGGCTGACTATCACGACTAACATTTTTATCATAAAACTCTGCTCTGCTTTACACACAGAGCCATGGAAATTAGATGGCAATAATGTATGCTAATACTTTGTCAGATCCTGCTATGAGTCACCTTTCTGAAGCTGGCTTTATAAATAATGTCAAAAATGTGCCACATGACATTCATTAGACTCATAAGTTTTCTTCATGCTTAAGTAAGATACTATTGTTCAGGAATGAAAGAGATCTCAGACTTACCATATTGACACATTTTTTTCCCCATTTTTTCACATCCATTTACAGGTTTTAGCTTGTAACTGAATTTCATTTTCAGAAAGATTAAAACACGGATGGATAATAAGAAACGGAAAGCTCAGGAATATCAGAAGAATCACTCCTTAGAATGTCAGCTATGACATGATTATCAGAAGTCATAAAGTAAAGGAATTTAGGGGATTTTGAATCCAAACGAGAGTATAGCTTTCATTTAGGTTCATTAAAAAAAAATCCATTTACAGCTTCTGGTTACACCAGGAATTTCTGTTGAGGTTTGGTCCTGTAGGAATTAAATTGCTGCAAACATTGACTTGCCTTCCATAGCCATGATGAATTTATGTAGGTGCTTAGAATTCAGCATCTGCTTAGAGGATTTGGAAGACTATTTTTGAAATGGGACAGCAATACTTCCTTTCCCTTAAGATGATTAAAACTTTTATTCTCAACAAAATTCTGTGTCAGACACCAATGCTTTCACTGCCATTTTACTGTACAGATGAAAGGCAGATGTAAGTTGTCCAAGGAACAGAAGAACTCTCCAAAGGATATTTAGTCTTCAGTCTACCATATTTTGCTATGCATTGACAAGAACTTTTGAATGCTGTTTGATTTCTTCAGCTACCTATGATACTAAATAAGAACATTTATATATGGTGTGTTCTTATAGTACCTATAAAACCTGTTCAACCAAGATATAACTAAAAATAGCAAAACCTATTATAATTTCTCTTTTAATGGGTGGTTGAAACTGCATTTGAGTTTTGGTTCTTCCTATATTTAAAAAATGCACAAAGGCCATGACAATTTGCAAGTGAGCAAGTATTTGTGAGAAGAATTTGTGAGAAGGTTGTCTATGGAAACATAGATGCCATTTCATATATCTGTAAATTATCTTTTGTTATGGAATAACACCACATTAATTACTTCTGTAGAAGAAGGAATAATTTATTCCTCAAAGAAGGAACAAAGTACAAATTAATTCTGAAGTATCTCTCAATATTATCTATTGATGGATTTTTCCTGTTTGCAATGAAAGTTCTCTCACTAATTAAAGGTTGTAGAATAGACATGTATATTGCTTTCCATATGTTTATATATATAGCCATTATAAAAGTAAATTATATACTTTTATATATGCATTATATACTTTTAATTTCATTAACAATAGTCATTCCATGTTCTCATAGCTCAGTAAAATATTATACAACTGTTACCTTGTTTTTCTAAGTTGTTTCCTTAACAATATTTAGTAACGTCTTTATAGCTTTTAGCTAAGATATGTAACAAAAAACTGACTGCACAACTATATTTCAAACATTTTAAGTTATGATACCATTTTCAAGCAGTACTAATTTTATTTAATGAACAGAAAATTTAAATTTAATCTCTCTATAGAGAGATTTCTTTAAACACTGAAGTCACTTGAACACCCCATATAGTCTTAAAAGTATTATAAGAGTATCATTAAACGTATGAATCAAAGTCCAAAAATAAAAAGAATCTTTCGATCATGCCTTGCATTAAGAAAATTCCTTTACCAGAGCTCATAGATTAACAGGGGCTTGCTTGCTTATTTATTTTTTTTGTTTACTTTTTACTTTCTTGTTTTGACTTTTGAGGTTGTGTTTTTATATTATTATGAGTAAGAAATCATTTAAATCACAAAATCATGAAAAAGCTTCCAGAAAAATGTGTCTATTTGTGTTTCTGTATGTAATTTTCATTACCTCCTATTACTACATATATAAAAACATCTAGTTACCTTTTCATTTTATTTACATTAACATATAAAGCCCTAGGAAAAAAAGAAGGCACAATAAAACTCAATAGAGTTGTCTATACTAAAGGAAATATTAGGAAATTAATGTAAAATCAAGAATAGTAATACTAACAGTGAAAATTTAATATTATTCTTACTTTTGACCAAGAATGATAAGATCACAAAAGCAGTAAGAGGAAATGGACAGAGAAAAATTGAGTCCTTAACCAACTTCACTCTGCTTTTGAACTCAACAAATTAATCCTGGTCAAGCAATATCTATGATTCAATTACTATTTTCTTGATCCTCTGCACCCTCCTGAAAGGGGGGGGTTATGTCATTCAGCCTCCTCTTAAGCCTTCTCTATTTTCTATCAGCACTTGATTTAACAATTACTCTTCAACAGCATTTTTGCAAAGCTCTCTCTAGGGGTTTTAACCTTGCCACTTGGGTGAAATGTTGAAATAAGAGTAATGATGTCTTATTAAACCTAGTCTTAATAAGAACAGCTCATCTTCACCCTGTGATGCCCTTTGAATCACAATGCTAATGTAAGAGAGAAGCTTTTCCTAGTGTGTGATGCTAACTTGAGTGTTCTCAGTCTCCTGTTTATATTTCCATTTTGAAATGTTCACTTGTGCTGTTCTTTTCATTCTTCTTAAATATTTGCTTCTCCATTTCTTTTCCCTTTGAGATGTTGCCATCATGGGAAGGAAAACAACTTTCCTAAACTTTATGTGGGTAAAGTAGAGAAGAGTCCTTTTACTTATAGGGTTTTGGGGTACAGAATATAAAGGAGTATAAAAGAGTATATAAAGTATATAAAAAAGTATAAATGTATAAAAGAGTACAACACATGTTGACAAGTAACAGATAGAAAAGACCGGTGCTAGGATGAACTCACAGCCTCAGGAATTCCATGAGAGCTCTTTTCCAAGCATCACCACTTCAAAACATGCAGAGTAAATTAATCTGAAAGGTGTCCCTTTCATTTCATTCCCAGCTGGACACATACTCAGCCAACCCCTGAGCCACTCTGCCGTGTCTTACAGAAGCAAACAAGGGACAATAACCTGCCCCTCCCAGGTGAAAGACCCTTTCACCCACAGACTGGGAACACTGACTCTTGCAACATCTGGGCCCAGGTCAGTTCACATCCCAACCCACTATAAACAAGGGAGAAACTCCCTCTTGCAGCTGGTTCTCTGCAGCTCAGCTACCCCAGCAACTCCTGCTGGTACCCGGTTCCCACTACTGGTCTTGTCTTCCTTCAAGCATGATTTGAGGTTCTTGAGGTCTGGTCCAGGAGAACAAGGGAGAGGAAACATCTTCTCCCCCTGCCTTAGGAGAGCCAGAGAGGGAAAACCCCTTTGCAAGCAGAGCTCTTCTGAGCTCCGCCCCCCCCGCCCCCCTTTTGGGAATTGGGAAACACACCAGGCTGGGCAGCAGTGTGTATGTGTGTGTGAGAAATGTCAACAAAGTGTAAGAGCTTTTTCCCAGAGCTTTTTATGGCAACAGAGAAAAGGATAGAAGTGACTCAGATGTTGTCAGAGATGCAAAATAAAGATGACAATATATTGTACAAGGATGCATTTGGATTCTAAAAAGCAGCACCAAATGTGGTAAGGAAGGAGTTCCCTTTCCTTTATGTGTGCAAAGTGACAATGTGGATTAGATTATTTCTTTCCTCACACTGTAATGCATGCAAATTTTTATTATTCTGAACAGTAAAAATGACAGCAAAAGACATTTTTGATACTTTTGGTGCTGTATAAACATATCTGCGAAAAAAAAAAAGTTTGTGTAACTACTAGATGTGTTAATAACATTCATTAACACTCACAAATGCAGTCCTTTTACCAAAGAAGGATTTAAGGTTAGCCAGGCATGATGAACCTTCAGAAATCCACAATTACTGCCCCTAGTCACTTTCTTGTCATTGAGAACTTGGAAATGGTTTCCAGGGTTATTTAGGGATTGAGGGGATGGGGACCAGTAGGACTGATGATAAAACCACTGGTCCCTCCATTAGCTTGACCCTCGTCCTCAGGGCCACAAGTAATCCATCCCATGTCCCCTGTCACTGTGTTGTTGGTGCCCATACACGAAAGTGGCAGGGGGTGGTAGATTTATGGAATGATCTGTGTTGGAAGAGACCATGTAGTTCCAACTCCTCTGCTATGAGCAGAGACATCTTTTACTAAATGAACTACTCACAGGGATAAAGCACAACTTCTATGGGTAACATCTTCCAGTGTCTCACTAGCCTCATCATAAAAAGTTTCTTCCTTATGTCTAATCTAAGCCTAATCTCTTTCAATTTAAAACTATTGCACTTTCACTATAGGCTTGGTGGAAAATTCTTGCTATCTTTCTTATATCCTACCTTACACGTTGACGTTCAACAGGGAAAAGGGCCAGATTCTGCACTCAGGGTGAGACAATCGTTCATGTACGTACAAAATGTAAAATGAAGCGCTGGAAAACTGCCATGGAAAGAAACCTGGGGGTCCTGGGCAATGGCAAGTTGAATACAAGCCAGGAGGGCCAACCATATCCTGGATGCATCAGTCAAAGCATCACAAGCCGGTCAAAGGCCTGCACTGTCCCACTCTGCTCTGCACTGGTGCGGCCTCATCTTGAATATTGTGTGCAGTTTTACTCACTGCAATATAAAAAAGATAGTAAGCTCTTAGAGAGTGTCCAAAGGAGGGCAATGAAGATGATGAAAGGCCTTGAGGGAAAAACATATCAGGAGCACGGAGGTCAGCCTGGAGAAGAGGAGACTCATTGCAGTTACAACTTCCTTGTGAGAGGAAGAGGAGGGGCAGGCACTGATCTCGTCTCTGTGGTGACCAAGTGATAGGAACCAAGGAAAAGGCCTGAAGGTGTGTCAGGAGGGGTTTAGGTTGGTATTAGAAAAATGTTTTTCACCCAGAGTGGGGTTGGGCACTGGAACAGGCTCCCCAGGGAAGTGGTCACAGCACCAAGCCTCACAGAATTCAAGAAGTGTTTGGACAGTACTCTCAGGCACACGGTGTGACTCTTGGGGATGGTTCTGTGTAGGGCCAGGAGTTTGACTCCATGAACCTTGTGGGTCCCTTCCAACTCTGCATATTCTGTGTTTCTGTGATTCTTTGACTGAAAGGCTGCAATAAGGTCTGTATTACCTTCTCTTCTCCAGGTTGAACAAACACAACTCTCTCAGCCTTTCTTCATAATTCCATCCCTCTGATCATTTATTGGCCCTTTCTGGGCCCACTCCAACAGATTTTTCATTTACTGGGAACCCCAGAATTGGATATAGGACTTAATGTAGACTGGGGCCTCCATGCCTCCACTCCCCAAAACAGACTTATCCACTGACTTATCCTTTCATCTTTCCCCTGGAGCTGCTATGTGGGTCAGAGTCAGTCTACATCTGGTTCTTTATTGGATGCTGCTCCCATCACATAATCTGCTACTAGGGCACTGACCAGGCATTTCTTTGATGTGCTGTAAGACCCTGCCTAACATCTACTGAAGACATGCTTGACTCTGTTTAGTAAGGTGTTAGGTGGGAAAAATACTCAAAACACCGTTTGATTAAGAGCAGTTGTCCATTCTTTAAGAGCAACTAGAGTTTTACAGAAGTCTCAACCTCCTGTGGCTCTATCTTTTCTGAGATTCCTACGGGAGTCTGATATCTTAAAAGATATTCTCAAAAGATCCCTAAGCTACGCTCAGAAACTGCTGTGCAAACTGTTACACCTGCCAGTTGCCTTTGTTAACTATCATCTCTGATGTGGGAGTGAAATGATCCAAGACATGATGTTCATTGACACTGGTGGATGCTGAGAAAGTCTGAAGGAAATATGGCTGAAGAAATTAGGTCCTTGTTTCATTGTTTTCCTCCTCTATGGAGGAGTAAGTGCCATTAAAATTTCTTGAGTTCTAATTTAATTAGAACATTGACACTAATGCTTTGGGCCCTCCAGTTTATTATTATGACAGTAAAAAAAAAGTTATATCATATTATGGCAGTGATATGTAGTTGATTTTGAGAATTAGTTTTAATCTAATATCCCATGTACCAAAAATATATTATTATGATCATGTCACTGGTGTTAGGTAGTTGAATACTGAGGTTTGGTCTAAAGAGACTTCAAATGCTCATTGAAACATTACATTTTGAAACACTTTTACATTTTTACTAAAAAATAAAAAAAAATAGAGAAAGAAAGAAAAAAAGAAATAGTGGATTTCGGCACAACAACCCTATCTTATTTCCTTGCTATATTCAGAATAAGCATATATTCAGAATTCAGTGTCCTGTTTAGCTAATTTGATATTCTTCTATGACAGGGTGCCTCACCTAGTGGATGAAGAGAAGGCTGTGGGTTTAGTTTTTCTGGATTTTAGTCAAGCTTTTGATTATTTGAATATTATTATTTGATTATTTGTATATTATTATTTGTATATTTGTATATTTTATAATATAAAGGTTTACTCAATAAATTTCCTAGCCCTTCCTCCTTTCCCCCAGTTTTTGAAAAGATAGGTCCACAGGAGTTTCAAAAAGACTATTTTCATGTGTAGATTTAAAATTAATTTCTGTATATGTTCCCAGTGTGTGGCAAACTTTTCTTTTGTAAGCTCCCTAGGTGACTGACTGTGTTTTCTTGCTTTTCATGTGCCACATTAGATTTAAGATTCTATAGAATACCAGCAGACAGAGTTAACACATGTTTTGACACTTTTGTTATGGGAATTTATGGGCTATTTATACCTAAAATTGCATCAAATTATGTTAATTAAATAGAAATGGTCTGTTACCCCAGGTATTTCCTGGTATGTTTGAAATAAATATTGTATACGGTTTATTGGAGCCTTGAGCATGCAGTAAATCTTATGCATATTCGGGGAGCAATCTAGTATGTGAGAACACAGAAACTAGAAAAAAAACAGTTACATTTTTTAGTTTCTATATCTCAGGAAAAAAAAAACACAACAAAAAAACCCCCAAAAAACCAAAACAAACCCAAACCAAACAAACCCCAAACAGTCAGATTAATTGGTGACAGTTTCTTTGAGTTCAGCCTGATAGGTTTTAGAAGGGGACAGAGGTTGAATGGCAATAGAGGACCCAGGACTCATATTTATAAAAATTTCTAGTGCCTCTCTGTGTGACTAATTTGTCTCACTTAGTCATTGTCACTTGCCACTCTCCAGGGAGAAACTTGTTGAAAATGTTGCAGTGTAGAGAAATGTAAAGAGCCATAAAAGTTTGTCAAATGCTCTCGTGAAAAGGAAAAATAATTTCTTCCAACCAAACAAGTCCTGAATTGATAGGTATCATGAGCACCTTGGATTGCCTAGCCTACCTTTAAGATAAGTGCAAGAAATCTGTTCCACTTTATTTAAAATCCTTGAAATAAAATGGGTTTCAACAGAATTACATAGTCAGTATGATGTGTGACAAAATACACCTAGATACCAAAAATTCAAATGAACTTATTACAAAAAGTATAAAGCTATTCTAAAACTGTTTTGAAATGTCTTTCTAGGTACATTGTGCTTTCTGAAATCATAGAATCACAGAATCATTTAGGCTTGAGAAGTCCTCTAAGATCATTGAGTCCAACCATTGACCCAGCAATGTCACTGAACCGTATCAAGTGACACAGCTGCATGTTTTTTAATACCTTAATGGACAGTGATTCCACAACTTACTGGCAGCCTGTTCCAATGTCTTACCATACTTTCAATGAAGAAAATTTTACTGATATCCAATTTAAACCTTCTTTGGCACAACTTGAGGCTCTTTCATCTTGTCTTGTTGGTTTTTACTTGGGAGAAGTCTTCAACACCTACCTCACTATAACCTCCTTTCAGGTAGTTGTAGAGAGCAATAAGGCACCACTACGTCTCTTTTCAGCTCCCTCACACTTGTGCTCCAGATCCTTTACCAGCTGCATTGCCCTTCTCTGGACATGCACTTGCACTTTAATATCTTTATTGAAGTGAGGGCCCAAAACTGAACACAGGATTTGAGGTGTGACCTTGCCAATGCCAAATACAGGGGGATCATACAATCATGGTGGGTAGTCCTGATGGACACACTGTTTCTGATACAGGCCAGGATGCCAACTGGTCTTCTTGGCCAGTTGGGCACACTGCTGGCTCATGTCAAGTGAGTGTTGACCAAGATCCCCAAGTCCTTTTAGACTGCAAAGTTTTCTTAGTCTTCACTGAAAATTTTATCCTTCACATTAAACACCATCTTAAAATCATGCTTTCTCCAAAAATTATTTTTGGACCCCAGCAAATAACTGTGAGTAAAGAAAATGAACACTGATTTGTAGTTTTAATATAAGCAGCTATCTCACAGGTTGAAATGCATATAGTATTATTATGAGCCACACTAAAATTTATTTGAACCATAAGTCTTTTAAAGTAATTATGATTTGAAAAATACACAACTTAGGGACTTTTTTTGAGGATGTTGACAATCACAATGCACCTTTAACACAAAGACATACTGTATATTGTATCAAACAGTTTTATCTGTCTTCTTGAGTAAAGCCTCCATTATAAAAGACTGAGTTAAGTAATCATGAGTAACTTCTAGAAAAGAATATTTCTTTCAGAATTGTGGACAATTTAGACCAACATCAATAAAGTAATGTATTTGTAGGGTTTTGTTTTTGTTCATTTTTTTTTTCATTTTACATAAAACCTTAAAACCCTAAAGACGTTTAAAAAAAACCCCAAACAAACACCAAATAGACCTTTGTAATTGCTCTTAACATTTTTTCACCATGCATTTTATTCTTCTTGTACTTCTTTCAGTAGAAATCAGACATATCTCCATCAAAGCAAACTGGTCAAACACTTCTAATAAACCTGCTTACAAACAGCTGAATTAATAACAAAGAACATTGAATTTTTTTAGAAATTCAATGTGCATGATTATTGCAGTATAATCTTACCAGTTCTTGTAAAGATTATAAATAGAAGCTATGAGCTTTGTATTTCCTGGATATTATAGGGCCTGTTTAAGGTTTTGGGGTTGCTTTCTGCATGTTCACTTTTTTGGTTTTGGGGTTTTTTTTGTGTGTGGTTGGGCTTTTATTTTTTTTATGAGAAAGCACATTTATTTCATGGATGATCACTAAGTGTGTTAAACATGAAGTGAATCACAAAATGAAGGTTTATTTTCTTTGTGCTATGGAACTTAATTAAGAAACTAACAAGTGTGTCTGTCTATTTTGGGTCCAATCTCCATTAAACTTTAATAATCATTCTATTAGATTAAATTAATTCTTAAAAAAAAGTTATTTATTTTTTTATTCAAGTCACATTCTTCAAAAAAGAAAAAAAATGAACAAACTGAATGTTTAATTTTCAATTTTTTTAAGAAGTACTTTTTGTTTGGTTGGGGTTTTTTACTATTATTATTTTTTTACTTCATATAGCTTTGAATATTGAAAACTTAAATATCAAAGCTAGAGCTTTATTCCTGCAGGTAGACAAGATTAACTCAAAGACAGGTGAACAACTCTCCTTACTAACAGACTTTTGACAATAATTATTATAATCTGCTCCAGAACAACCGTGATTATCTCAGTATATACCATCATTGGTCCAGTCACAGAGTTTTCTTCTGAATGACAGAAAAGACATGTGAGTGACAGCAAAGATAGGTGAACACATCTTGACATCATTCTTTGAGTCATTCGGCTTGTCTCCTTGGTTGACTTGACTCAAATGAAACTGGCTTTAGGATTCTGTAATTGCAGCTCTCCTTGAACTTCTTCCCCAGCCACCCTAGTGTAGCTCCCTGAGAATGAGTCTTCAGATCTGACTATTTAAGAGCAGCAATGTGTTGCTGGCCTTTGCTCTCAAATGCCTCATGTAAAGAGCTCTTCCTTCCTTCCTGTTATCAAGCCGTAGGAAAGAAAGCCTGACTGCTTTGGAAAACGAAATAAGTTTCTCAGAGGAAATAAAAAAAAAGAAACAAAAATTACTTTGTTGGTAATAACTGATTTACCAAAAGATGTTTTCTATACAAAGCATAAACACATGAAATAAAATTTCACAGAATAATCTGTGCTTATATGCATGATAATGAAAAATTCTATAAACTGAGTTAAGCAGAAAGTGTAATGTTGTAAATGACTGCAGAAGCCAGTCGGGCATAAGAAGTAATGCTCAGATCCAGAAGACTACACAAGTCTGAAACAAAACAGAAGAATAGTTTTGGCATCTAAGTTTAAAACAAAAAAAACAAACAAACAAACAAACAAAAAAGCAAAATAACCCACCAAAACCCCTATTTTTTCAGTTTTTACTGCTTATCTGCACATAAGCAGAATTTTTCTTCTTTAAGAGATTTAGCTATTTAACTCCTGTCCACATCCCTTGGGGTATGAAGATAAAACTGACTGGTGTGGGAATATTCTCTTGCCCTGAGACTATAGATCTAGGTCTGACCAGTTCTGAAGGACACTGCCAGGACTAAACATCTGAAAAAAGATTTATTTATATTACAGAAGATGAGTAAAAAATACCTGGATATCATACCTGGATATGCTACTCTTCCTAGACTGAAAACAATTCAGGATTCCCTTTTCAATAAAGAAAGAGAAGTCCAATCAACACATTACCATTTATGTAGGATTCAGCACAGATGCAAAAAAGTTCTCTACACTTTCTTTCTGAAACTATGCCTTTGTCTTATTTTTTTCTTCTGTGTTGCTCTGCAGAATTCAATCCTGCATACATAGGGATGGAAGGCCAGTGAACAGATGGTGAGCATTACTTTGCTAAGTTATTAAGACTCTCATTCTAGTACTTACTTCTAGCTTCATTTCTATTTTCAGTATTTTACTTAAACAAAGGAAGATTGTCATGCTTCACCTGAAAAGCTGTTGTGCATCACTGAGAGTCATCATTTTTATTTTCCCAGTATGTTTCAGTTTTCTGTAGATGGTGTTACCAGGCATTCTCTATAACAAGAGATGTCTACATTTTAAAAATCTCAGCCTCATTTGATAAAATAGTGAAGGCATATTTTTTTCCATATTCCCATTGTATCTGGTGGCATTTCTAAATGTTCAGAGTTGAATGTCAAAAATGGTTGTTCTGCACAGACAAATAAATCATGGGAATGTAATATCTCCCATACCAAAGGCTACTGATCGTCTACCAAGACTTTGACTTGTACTGAGCAACTCTGATATTTCTGAGCAAGAGTAATTTACCTGTCTGAGACTGTCCTGAATTCAACATTTAAAATCATCAGTCATAACAAATGTAAGGTAAAGAGATGTGTCCAGTGATTAGGAAACTCTTCTGCCAAGTGAAAGATGACAGTCTGGAAGCCTTCAAATTCAGGAGTATATTGAACCCTCTTCTTTCTTTTCCTGTAAAAGTTTTCTAAGTAGTAGTTAAGAAAACAAACAAACAAACAAACAAACCAACCAGAAAAGGAAATAGTGTCAAGTCTTTTTCTTTAGTAACTGCTGAGGCATTCTTTTGAAGGGAGATTCTCAATACTGAGTGAAGAAAAGACTCTTCAACTCCATGAGTGCTGCTGGGATTTAGAAAAGAACATAATTTCCTGTATAACTCTGTGGCAAACCCCTTGTAAAGGTCAAAAACTGCTCAGCTACTGTGGATAATATTGTATATATCCTGTTGAAACACCTATGGATAAAACTGTCTCCAGGTTTTATATGAGGTCTAGAGATGCCTAAAGTAGCTTTCTATCACACTAAAGGCAGTTTAGTTTCCACTATGACTGTTAGGTAATAAAATATATGTTTTATATCACATTATTACTTGTATTTGAAACCTCTAAATTCTAGAGTCTAGTATGTATTAATAAGAAAGCATGTTATTCTGAAGATACAAATCATGATATGAGTTTTTTGTCTTTATAATACCAAGCAATTCTTGGGTTTCAGTTTTTCTAATGTTTAATGAGTTAAAGGAAAACTTCTATAGCTGTTAAAATAGTAATCCCTTTAAGAAATTCCACTTTAGAATTTCAGCTCTAGACCTTAAGAGCAAATTGCTGATCCTGCACAGATTCTATGTTTCTTTTTGTGTCAAATACCTTCTCATAGTACTGTGTTTTCCTGGATGTCCATCGGTAGTGTCATAAAAAGAGAACTGTAGGAAGTGAATGGAAAACTCTGGTTCTTACTGAACAAAGACCACAATGCTCCGGGGACCTCCTGT
Source organism: Campylorhamphus procurvoides (assembly GCA_013396655.1). Taxonomy (NCBI): domain Eukaryota; kingdom Metazoa; phylum Chordata; class Aves; order Passeriformes; family Dendrocolaptidae; genus Campylorhamphus; species Campylorhamphus procurvoides. The sequence continues at coordinate 770,892 of WBMV01003351.1, forward strand.
GTTTCCAATTTGAAGTTGCTCCCTTCATGCAGTGAATTGCAATGACCTATTACATTGAAAAATTAGTCTTTCCCAGTTTTGATGGAACTACTTTATTCTTAAATTCACTTAATGTAAATTTGGAAACTGTGTTTTAAATATAATATGCTTGTATAATTAACATTAATACTTGTCTTTAAAAAAACCCCAAAAACAAAAACACCCAAATTATTTACTATCTATTTCCAGATTATGAAATTTAAAACTTTTGTTTGAGGAAAAATATTAATCTGTTAAGTTTTGCATCAGGATGAATATTCCTGTGAAACACATCACCATTTTTAGGATAATCAGGAAGAGTTTTCTGTGTCTGATGGTAAGTGTGTGGGTCTGGAAAAAAATGTTATTACTGGCTTGAAACAACTCTGTGTGTGTGGGAAGGGGCAGATCAGGTTCTGTCAAGGTGGAATGGTGCTCTGCTCCTCACAGCCCCACCTACTTGAGAGCCTCTAGTGAAGCTGTTAGTCACTGGTACACTGGGAGCAGTACCCCACACCATATCCACCCCCTGGAGCACCTAATCCAGCCCCAAAATGGGTGGCACACGGAAGTGCCACCTTGAGGTGTGTGGCCACAGCAGTCCAGAGCAAATAAAACCAGCTCCGCGTGGCTTCCACATGAATATGGCCTCAACTGTTCTCGGACTTCTGGTAGCTGATTCAATGCTGGGCCTAATGCAGTAGCTATAATCCTCTTCCCTGCTCTCTCTTTCTTTACTTCTTCCTCTTCCCCTAATTTCCTCTTGATATTTCGGTAACTTGAATCTGGATGGCTTGGAATTTGCTAAGTCTATGCTTTCTGAAATGCTTTGTGTTGACTGAATGGCTGTTATAAACTTTTCCCAAGTTCCCTGATTTTCCAAAATTTACCAGTAAAAGTGCATTATTTTTAACCCTGAGAAGCATCATAGCATTTTTCCTGTTCACAGTCTCAAGGTATAAAAGAACTGAATGCTCTTTTAATAAATCCATTCAATAGATTTTGGAGCCTTATATTTTTTTGATGTAAAACCCCTTTGGTGAGCTTGTGGGATGAACCTGGGGTCTTACAGCAAAATATGTTCATGATACTTTAGAGTACTTTGTTGTGTTGCTTTACATATGTGTATATGCATTATAAATAAAATTCAATGGTACTGCCATAAATTTAATAATTTCACAAACAACCCAAAGTGACCTTCATCATTCTGTCCAATGTCCAGTGGTTAGGTCATATTTCTTGATTCATTTGGCCTTATTAAATGTTTTATCAAAAGTGACTGCTTAGCCATTTGTTGAAAAGAAATCAATAAAAATAAAGTGAATGTTTGTGTTAGAAGAGCTTTTGCAGTAATATTTTCTTCAGCAGGGGGGAAAAAAATAAAAGTGCTTCATTACAGGGAGAATGATATTTCTAAAAGAACTCTAACTTTTGAAAAACCTCAAACCTTTCAGTAACTACTAAAACTCATTGTTCACTTCCAGAAATTCAACATGATGCCAATATGATACTGCCAGGCTAAGTAGTAATAAATAGACCTTCTAATAGAAATGAACTCCCAGCTTACAGTTCAATGGAGAATGGAAAGATCCTAGGGGATGGAAATTCATTATGTGTCTAGGAAACATCAAAGTGACAAAAAGTTAGGACTGCATTAGTGGCTAGTCTTAATCTAGCAAAATCCATAAGTGCTGCTATAATATTATGGTTGTGTAGTGAGCCATTTAGTGTTAAAAAGTGAGTATGCGCTTCAGTGATTTTCTTGATCATGGAGTAAAATTGAAAACGAAGTCCACATTTTCATGGCTAAAATATAAGAACAATTTAAGCCTGGACTACTGTTGATTAGGAGAATCTTAAGTCTTTCATTCCTTTGATTCAGGTGTTGGGACATTTTATATATGGAAGCATCAAGATCCAAGCAATCTTTTTGAAATTGTCACAGATGGAATGTGGCCATTATCTAATTTTTTTTTTCTTTCCAAATGAATTTTGACTGCATCTATTTCGTAGTATCCCAATGCATCAACCCCCACTGGTGAGGTCAGAAAAATACAGTCCCTTAAATTAATGAAATACCAACATTACAGTAGATAACCAGCAGATATTACAACTGTTCCTCTTCTTTCTATGGATCAGGAATTGCACTTCGCATTCTTTACTTTGCATGACATAATACACGCAAAAAACCTGAATTAAAAAATGTTTAAAAGAATAGGTACAAAAACAAACAAAAGGAGATACATTTTAATGATATATAATTAATTAGTCCATAGAGAAGATTTTGGATAAGGAAAGTTTTGATGTTACAAAGACTGATTTTGATACAAAGACTGATTTTGATCAAGGAAGTGGTAGCAAAAATTGAAAAGTGCTCAAAACTGAGGGAATATTATAGGAAAATACTAGTCTTACACTCCTCCTTAGATATTAATAAATGATCATGGTCAGATAAATAAGTTTAATATAAATGGATCTTTGCTCAAAATTACTGTAGTTATTCCCACATTATATACTTTGCTGAAGTTAGTCATTTACTGTATGCAGCTAAGTTTAACAGAACATATATAATGGATAACACCTACTTATGGTAAATTTAACTGTAGTAATACTTGATTTTGAATAAGTTTGCAATCTCAATAATCTGTATGGAAAGTATTATTTTGCTTTTGAGTGTTTTTTAATATTTTTAATATTCATGAGTATAAAATGTTTTAGAAATAAAAATAAAAGAAGAGATTGTACCAGTCTTGTCATGTTTTCCAAGCTAGTGATTTGTATTGTAAGAATATTGCTGCAAAATGCAAAGCCAAGGTCAAGCAAATTTTTCAACATTATCTACAGCTGTGGAGATAACAAGTGCAATTACTTTTACTAGAAGTGTGTTCAACTATGTTTTTTTTCTGAAATATGCAATGACACCAATTAGAAAAGAGCACTTCTCATTTATTGTCACTATTTTATTAATCTAGATTATGTAGAAAAAAATAAATATATTTGCAACATTAAAACTGCATCTTTGCAAGATCAACTCTCATATATAGTCAAGTTTAAAATGTACTTTATCCATGTTAAAATATGCCTTGCATGGCAATTATACTTGTCAATCATCATAATGGCAAATCTAACAAACTTCAAATCCATCATGTAGTTTAAAATGTAAGGTCTCATTTTACATGTTTTATCTTTTAGTAATGAGGGAGCTACCTGAGACTCTTCAGTGGCCTAAGAATTGAGATGTAAATTGGTTTTGTAACAGAGTAATGTTATAATCAATAGGGATTTTGCAGTCCTTAATTTCAGCTGATACTTGCTGGCACTGAGGCAGTAGAGTGGTTTCTAATAAAGCAGCAATCAACATTCAGATTTAAAAAAGTGTTGAGACAGTGAAATTACAAGCCAATAAAGATTCATTCATTCTGTTCCTGCATTTTATTGCTAGTAGCATAAATGCCATCTTGCTGTCCCCTAAGACATGACATTCTATTTGTAACCAAGCATGTAAACTAGAAGCTATATATGCAGTATTTTTCATTAATGTGTATGCTATGTCTGTTCCTGCAAGAGAATATTTGCAAATTGTATAACTGGGTATATCTGACTAATCCTCCACACTCATAATTGTCTGATAATAAAAAAGGATTAATTTTAAATTTTTTTTATTATCTCCATTTATAGTCACACATCATTTTACAACACTTCTTACTTTACATACATTTGAAGAGGGATACTTGGTAGAAATCCTGCTTATAACTGTATGAAGACCTGTCCTTATAAGGCTGCATATTTCTTAATGTGTAGACAGGAACTAACACAGTCTATGATGGTATGTGAATTTAAAAGATCTTCAAAAGTGTCTGATGGCTATTATCAGCTGCCCAAGATTATCAAGTAGAACATTTGGATAATTCATATTGTGAACAATTTCAGAGCACTGGTGGTTGCACCTCCATGCAACAAGTCCTTCTGGAGCATGAAAGACTCACCTGCCCCACTGATTCTGCAAACAAGGATACAGAAGGTTTGACCTTTATGGAACTTTCAAAAAATGAGTATATGATAGACCAAATAATTGTTCCTTATTCAAAAGAAAGTAAACAATCTATTGGTTTGCTCTGCATCTTATGAACCAAAAAAGAAAAATACTTGTCACTGACTTTCCTAATTTCTTTCAAAATCTTTGACTTTTGCCTTTAGTAATTTTTGTAATTTTCCACCCTTCAGAATCCTTGCAGTTCACAAAATTTTAATCAAACACAACTACTGGAAGAATGTAAGTGGGACTTTTTAGTTAAACATTGAACTAAATTGAACTAAACATTTAGTTCATTTTATTCTAAAACCACAAAGACCTATTTACATTTGAAAGAAGTCCATGTAGTAACATAATTCTAATTCTGTATGAGCTGAAAGTTTTCAAGAGTGGAGTAGAGGCAGAAAGCACGTAACACATTTTACTTGAGTAAGGTGGGAGGATACACTAAACAAACAGCAAAACAAACTAAATAAATCTAACAAACCCCAAATCTACATTTAGTGAAAAAACAATAAATCTAAACATTCATAAAAGGAAAATAGTTGTGTTGGAATTTAGAGTTCTTTGTGTAATCTTCAGTACTTGTGTTCTGTTAGTTAATAATAGCATTTGATTTCAACAGCAACACTGAGCTTGTATTGTAAGATCACAATACCTGATCCTGCAATATGATCTTCATGGGAAAGGAAGAAAGAAGCAAAAAAGAAAATGTAATTTTGCTTCCCCAGCAAACCAGACTAAGGGCAATATCTCAGTGTGGGTGCAAAGGTAGTTCTAGACAGGCAAGAAATATGTTACTGCATGTCACTAGGAGATGAAAATCAAACCTAAATGAAGAAACTGAATATGAGGAAGTGTAGTATCATATGGCAACCTATCAACTACTTCAATCATAAGTAAAGAAATTTAAGTTCCTTCTGATCTTGCTATGTGCAACAAATAGTAGTGAACAAGTTTGGGTTTTCCTCCTAATAATTCCAGCATTTTTGTACTACTAGTTGCACAGAATACATTTCATGTAAAATGTATTATTATGTGACAACAATGATTTCTTAGTTGTATTTCATACTTAAGCATATTTAAATGCACAACAAGTAATTTGTTAAAATGTTCTTTATTATCTCTCCATATCGATACCTGGGCAGGCATCTATCTTCTTTCTCATGTTTTTGTTTCAGGTTATGCAAAAATTATCATGGTATTTCTTAGGGATTATTATGGATAGCTTATTCTCCAATGACAATGAAAAGTCTTTTAGGACCAATTTGGAAGCAGGGAAATAAGTTTCAAGAAACTTATGCAGAATGTAGAGTACAAAACAAACTTTATGTTGATGAAATCAGAGGAAGTGTGAGATACTCTCTATGTGGATTCATGACTAGTGCCCTACTGTTTTATTCTTTGTCATGCTCTCTGTTTGCATCACATCTCAATTTAGCATCATTTAGTGAGTTTCATTAATGTGATATTTGAACTCCCTTTAAATTATTAATGAAGATAGAGAAGGTGGCTGAAATCTTCTAAATTAGTATGCCCCTAGACATCTCTCCCTATCTGATAAGTTGTCGTTCATCATTAACTACTGTTTATGGTTATTGAGCTACTTTTCATGCTATATCGTACGGTTTGTATCCAAGGAAATTCGATTTTTCAGAGTAATATTTCACAAGAATCTCTACCCAATTCTTTGCTAAGATGTGGATTTGTTGTGTTTGCAGAACTGCATTTCCTGCATTTGTGTTGCTTGATCCTCCAAAAAATTCAAGTTTCCTTTGTAAAAAGAATCAACGTTTATTAGAATACAGACTATTTTTCTTGCTTTCCTAAAAGGGTTCATGCCTGTAATTCACTTTTATATTGAATAATAATTATTTGTTACATAATTTTCCTCTTGGTCTAACTAAAGATATTAATTTACTTAAAAATAAATTCGTGGGTTCAAGTTAATTTATAGGAAATTAGATATCCTTTATAATACTGAATGGTAGATGACACTTGCATTTATAAGACCATTTATTTGTATATCCACTGTGTACGTAACTTTAGAACTGTGTAAAATTTCTTTATATGTAATGACACTGCAATTAAATAGATGATCATGTGGACTGTCATCTAATATTCTGCATTTTCTTCTTGAAAGAGAAGAGGAGACAACAATTCATTTTTATTATTCAAAAATCAGTACTAATTTGTTTTGTTAGAAATTAAAACTAGTTTCAAGATCATAGTAAGGTTTAAACAGAATGCAGAGTAAAGACTGTACAGTGTTAACATCAAGATTTCTCTCCTTGTGTTATTATTTTAAGCAACAGTGTATGTTCCTCTTTTGTTTTAATCCAATAAAATTAATGTCTTTGTGAAATGTAAAAGAGGAAATTATATTTATTATAAAAATGAATTTTAAAAAAAAACTGAGAAGAACACAATGTTATCTTATTGCAACACTAATACTTCTACTTGGCAGTTCAAACATGTTATAATCCAACTATGCAGATCAAATTATTCCTACTCAACTGTAGACTTAATAGCTAAATTAGGAGCCTAAACTGACTAGGATGCACATTTACTTTCTGTGGTCAGACAGCAACATTTTCCGGTCTTTCATGTCTTCTTACTCTGATGCATCATCAGGATTTTAAAAGGTGCGCCTGAGATCCATGAACAGTGCCCAGTGAAAGTAGCACAGTGATTCCAGGTGGTGGTCTTCCTCTTTGCTTCTGACCCTGGGCTGCTAGGGTCTTCAGTTCAGTGTGCATCTCCTAGCTGGAGGTAGGGCCCTTCTAGTCCTGTTCATAGTATTTGCTGCTCGTATCTTGTAACTAAAAATCAAAACACCTTGTTCAGGATAAAAATAAGCCCTTTTATTCCATCTGGGGAGCTACCCACAGGAGACTTGAGCAGCAGTTTTCCTGGAAGAACCCCCTTTTTTGACTGTATTTCCTGGCAACTTTTTTTACCTGTTTTACCTGTGCCTCTGGGTTCAAGGAATATTTTGTATCCCACTACTTAATGTCCTCTCCATGGTCCCACAGGTAAAACCACAGGATGACCTGTGGTGTGTACTCACTATATTCACTCTCTTGAGCAGAGGATCACTTATGGAGTTGCTGGGCTGCACAGGTGAAGAGTAGAATTTTTCTTCTTCAGATTGCCAGAGCTGTTCATCCCTGTCTGTATTTCCAGGTCATTACTGCCAACAAGTTGGCATATGACTATGGTGAAGTCTGCACAAACTTCCAGCACATGGGACAATAAGAAGCTCTAATGTGTTAACAGGAACCTATGTAATGTTCAGCTAGCTAGAACTCCACACACTTCTGTAGCAATACTTCATTGTTTGTTTTGTCCTATTTTATTTTATTTTATTTTATTTTATTTTATTTTATTTTATTTTATTTTAATATTTTATTATTTTATTTTGTATTTTATTTTATTTATTTTTGTGAATGCCATGTCTGTGAAACGCCATTTTTCCTTTGACTTGTTATGTAGTGGCAGAGAAGTTAATAGCTGAGAGGAAAAGCAGAGCATGGGTACTGTTGTGTTCAAAGTGCTTTTGAAATGAGTGCACAGTAGCTGAACCTCACAGCTTGTTGGTTTTGGATAACTTGTTTAGGGGGCTGCTGTGGATAAAAAAAGCAACACAGAGAGCAGGGAATTGACAGTAACAGCAGTTTCTCTTCTAATTTCCAGTTGTGGGGAGGCACTTATGATAATTACCAGCAAAGTGGAAAACCCAGCTGGATTTCTGAGCAATTTTTTTTCTGTAGTTTATCTTTATTAAATTATTATATTTCGTCTAGGTTTTTGCTGGCATTAGGCATAACAGGAGAGAGCAAAAAGGACAGAAGTGAAAATTGTCACAGCAGGATGCCTGAAGTCGCGTTCCTTAATCTTTATCTGGGCACCCAAGTGAAAGCAGAGTGATGTTGAAAGGTGTTAAGAATCTTTAAGCTCTATTGTCTGCTTTAAATTTAATAGATCAAAAGCTACACTGAAAGCCAGACTGTTGAGTGTCCTTGTTTTTAAATGTGGTACAGTATTGTAGCTTCTACTACATATAGTTATACAATTGTGGCCAATTTTTTTTTATTATTATTTTTCCTTGTGTTTAGCCTAAATCTTAATTTTCTTCTTAATGTTGAGTATCTACTACAACAATAAAAACTCAAGCAGAAAATAAATAGTAGTTACTTAGTGAACATAATTAGTTTATCTTAATTACCACTGAGGCAAATTTAAGAATATATTAACTAATGTAAATGCTTAGACAGTTGTCAGAATGAAGGTCAACAACACCATGTGCATAATGAGAGTTTTAAAAGGGTTTAATCTAGATTGCAAAAAGCAAAAAGCATACTTTTTATTGTAAGAACTAGTCTTTCCAAACACGATAAGTAGTCACTTAATGAGGGTCTTCTCATTTTTTGGTGTTTATAGTATTAAGTTGCCTGAACATTTGTAATGAGCCTGCATTAGTCATAATCACGTAATAAAAATATGCTTTCTCCCCCCGCTTTGTCCTGTAAAATTCTTTAGGGTTAATTGCATGGTTACAGTTTTTCAGAGGTCTTGATATGCCATTGACACCAAAACTGAGAAAAAATGCTTCATAAAATATCTTGGGAAATCTTACATTTAGTGAGAGGTCTGTCTAGCTATCCTATGGATTCAGATATTTAAATATCTAAATATATAGATATTTAGTAGATATTACAGCAGATATTTATCTGTAGCTGTGAAAATATATCATACTTGTGCTATTGGAAGGAAAATATTTTCAGTGACCTGTGGTTCTGTATGGTAGCATTTTTATTCAATCAAGTAAAGCACAAAAAAGTAGGAATAGAATATTACATGGTAGTCAATCAATAGGCCCCTTAGTTCAACTTCTGTTTGCAGCAACTGCTGACAAAGACAGCCTAGAAACCAACGACTAGGTTGGCTGGTAGCTTGAGGCTCCAGCAGAAAATGATGTTCAAAGACCTTTTTCTTCACTTGGTTACTTTGCCAAGTGCAGAACTCTGGGCGTCTTTGTTATGACAACTATGGCTTAGAATAAGCTCTAAAACCTCTAGACTGTAATGCAATTTAGGCACAATGAGCTGAGTAGGAAGGAAGAGTCTTTGCTAAAAAGGTTTATCATACTTGGCTAGGAGGGCTGGGACATTGCTAAACTTTTGGGATATTGGCTGATTTCTTCTTTCATGATTAAAACTTATTTACTACTAAGGGTAGTCAGAGATACTGAGTTATCAAAAAATTTGTGTAATAATGTTCATTCAGAAGATCAAATGTCAGATGAACTGAGAGTGCAATTGATAAAATGAATGTGGGCCCAGAACAAACAGGACAGATTCAGGAATTTACTATTTATCAGCAGGGAAAAGTGAGTAATATACTTGTAATGCAGGTTATACTTTAATTGTATTTTTTTTTTCTGACTATTGCCTCCCTGTGTACTTTCACCTAAGCAATGTTAAGTTGTCTGGGGTTTTTTGTGTTTTTTTTTTTGTTTGGTTTGGTTTTGGTGGTCTCCCCTCCCCCCCCAAACAAAACTACAGAACATATTGGGGAGGAAAAAAAATCAACAACAACAATACAACAACAACAACAACAAACCAACAAAGCACAAAGCTAACAAAAAAATCCCCCCAAAATTAAACACTATAAACAACCCAAAAAAGTCAGCAATGTTAGAATAAATTCCCTGATTATTAACTGCAATAAAATCAAACAACATCGAGAGTCTTATGGGTATTAAACATACTGCAGAGCATGACAGTTTGAGCTCATCTTATATTCAGTGAAGTCTGCACAAATGTCACTAATATTCCAGAAGCATTCAGCTATTAGTTTTTTCCCAAGCCTCACATTTTCCCATTTATTGTAATTCCAAACAATGAAGGCAAGAATGAATCAATATTTGAAGGAATCAAAAATATTTGCTGGCCACTCAAGGTGTGAGAATAGGTGAAATTTTTAGGTTAAACTTAGAATCCATTTGAAACTTATGTTTCAATTTTATAGCAGCTCTCACTGCTCTCACATTTTTCACTGCTAAAATTAGCTGTCTGCATTTTTTCCTCTCCTTCAAAAAGCAAGGAAAATATTTTTATTCTTTTCTGTGTTTGACATTAAAATAATTACTTTTTTCTTCTTATTTTTAGATAATTTAATTTAGCAAAAGAACTAATTGAAAACTAAATACTGTCTTCTATTCTGTGTTAAGTCATTTTTCTGCTAGGTCTCAGGTTACTGCTACAAAATTTTAGTGCTTAACAGCCAGGTTTGACAAAGAACCTGATGAATAAGGTGACTTTCTTTTATGTATCTGTTTAGGGAAAGAAGATGAAACCATTTGCCTTTTAATGGGCTAAAATAAAAAGTTAAAATGCTGTTTTTTCTCTTTGTTCAATTCCAGATAGTGACTGTGACTCCTCTTAAGATGGGAAAATGCATACAAACTTGTGAAAGTGCATTTAATTTTCAGCATTTCTCTTTATAGCTATGCAAGAGAGGATCTATCCTGAAAGAATTCTCCAGGCAATGGATGAAAAATATTTTTGCATTATATTTAATTTCTTAATACATTAAGCTAGGGGTTATTTCTTACTCAAAGTTCTACAGATAGCTATGAATTAAAATTATGCAAAGTAGAAATATCTGTAGATGCCTGTCTAAACCTCTTATTCTTTCGTATTTCTTGTAGACAAATTTAATAGCTGTTTGTCCATCAGTGTTCCATTTCAATGTACAAGTCTCATAGAAAGCACACTTCATGTCATGTTATATCATGATATAGCAGTTATGATTCAAAATAATGATGTATACAGTATGGGCCAAGATTTTTTGAATATTGAGAAATTCTTTACTTGAAAAGAAGAAGAACAAAAAGTTTAGTTTCTTTTTTCCAGCTTATTTCTACAAAATAATACAAATTAGGTACAACAAGAAGTAAGGATTTTCAAGGTTTCTTTTTAGAGGCTATTTGAATAGGGGAATAACTTCCAGAACTATTGCTGAGACTTTTAATGATATCTCAAGCACATCATTACTCTATTACTGAGTCATGCCAGAAGGACAGAATTAACCAGCAGCTATTTTTTATGGCTCAGGAATGTAGAAACTGCCAAGGTGAAATTTTCTATTTAGGATGCGTCTATGTATATTTTAATAATTTTATGCTTTCCATGCAAATTCAGTTTAAACATTCAGTGGAAAAAGTTGTATCATATAATCACAATGAATAAATTATTGACATGACATGTTACTATTCTGTAGGATATGTTTTAATGTTGCTCTGTAAAATTTAAAACTTTGATCCTGCTGAATTCCTGAGAACTTTAAGCCTTGTCTTCAGTGTGGTCAAAATGTAGTTACACAAATAGGATTAGGTATGCAGAAATAGTCACTGGACAAAAAAGAATCCTTACTTTTTATGAAATATATTTAAAAGAAAAAAGAGCCTATGTTCATACCACAAACAGTTTAGGCAATAAACTGACATGTTAATTTTAGAAGACTTCTCAGGTTTGCAACATCTGAAGGGAAAGACCAGCCTTTTAAGACAGTCTTCAGTGGACAAAATCCTCTCTCAACATTGTCAACTTCTCCTCACTGAATATACACGGAGCCTGGAATGATGACACTCCTGTCATAAACACTTTACTTACATGACTAAATTTATGAGAGGATAAATCTAATCCTGATTTTTGTACAAGTTCACCAATATCACCTAATCACTTCATTCCCTTTTTTTGCTGATGCTCTGATTATGCACATTGCTTATACATTCATTCATACCTTTCTGGAGTAAAACACGAATTTCTTGCTGGGAACCACACAGTCTGTAATAGGACCAGGAGCTTGAAACTTACAGGTAAACTAGTCCAGAGCACTTGAATACCATGTTTTCTGCTTATGACATCAGAAAATCCTTTATGCCTCCAGTGAGATAAAAATTTCACCTGATTACTTAAAAACATACACCAGCTGGCTAAAACAGCTCTCCAGTAAGATAAGCATAATCTTTCAAAAAGGCAAAGGGAAATACTTCAAGTTTGAAAGTAAGCCCTGAAACAACATGACATTTTATCTGGAGATTATACATGAAAAAACCCATTTAAATGTCTTAGAAGCCTGAGTGGGTAATTTAGGTGCTTAATTTTGGCATGAGGTTCTGAGAAGAAAAGAAAAAAAATGAAAGGATAACAGCATTGCTTGATTCACATAACTCACTTGGAGTGATTCAGTTCATCCTGTCAGAAACCTTGTGACTCATCAGCTGTAACTCTGTCTGGTCTGTTGGCTCCAATGGGACCTACATGTTACATGAAAACATCCAGATCTGAATGTCTTCCACCTCAGTTACCCAAATAAGTAAAAAGTAACCAAGAAGACCTTTGAAAACCTCTTTGGTGCCAGCTTATGTGGACTGGCTCTCATCCCTTATTTGTAAGAATCTTAAGATTTGATGATATATGTTGCTGTTGATTTTCTATTATTAGGCTTTTGGGTATTTGTTTTTTTGAATGATCAGAAGGAACAGAAGTATATACAGGCTGAAAAGTATTATTTGCTTCAGAATACAGAGGCAATCTGCTGCAAACACATTATGTATAGTTGAATGAATATATTCATTGTCTCCGTTCACCTTATTTTGCTTGCATAGCCCACCTTTCACTTTTCAAGCCTCAAGTCTCTGAGTCCATAATTCAGAAGTGTCAAGCTACACATGAAGGATGATGGTTTATTAAATTTTCAAAATGCATTCCATATGTAACAGACATACTAGAAATAGTGATAGCAGTTACTTGAAGTAAGGATCTTGCTTGTCCTGTTCAATCATGACTGCCATAGCTGCAGGCAATTGCTTTTTCTATTGGTCAGTCTGAATTATTGACTGGATTAGTAAGTTGGGAGCAAGTTAAGGAACATTCTTCTTTCAATATTTCTGTAAAATAGCAAGTGCAATGCTCCACTGCGGCTGTGGCCAATCCAATAAAAAATAAGATTAAATAAAATTAAGATTGTCCAGTCCCTGAACAGAAAATACCAATGAAATTCACAGCTGGGCTAGATGCTTCATTTAGCTCACTCTACAAATGGAGAAAAATGAACTCATGATAAAGTTGAAACTGTATGTCAGATTTAAGTCTCACACACTTTGTAAATTTGGAATTAGAAGACTTTCATATTACTTTAGTGGATATTTTCTATTTGGCAATAAACAGAATGGTGTTGTTTCAGGCTTCCTTTTTTCTTTTCTTCTGTGGGGTTAAAACTATATTTCTCTGTCCTGGAAGGCATAAAGACAAAAACATGCATATTATTTACCTGTTTTCTCAACTTGTTATCTGCCACCATTCTTGACACTGGAATCAACTAATGCTAATTAAAGTTTTTTGTTTGGTTTGGTTTCTGGTAAAGGAAGATATTTCAAGCAGATCTTGAGTCATGCAGTTCATTATTTCATTATTAAAATACATACTAAAAATAAAAAAAATTAAAAAAAACACCAACAACAAAAAACCAAACACAAACCAAAAGGAAACAGCTCAGAGATTATCTGAAAGATTCAGATTGTTAAATAAATATTCAGTCACAAAGCTCATTGCATTTACCACCTAAAAGAAAAAGCAGAAACAAAAGAATTATTTGAGATGTTATAGCAGTTCTATTTATTCCCACCACAAAAAATTATCACATTCAACACAGTTTGTACCATGGTAGCTGAGTTATTGCAGTCATTTAACCATTAATTATGAGAATGTAGGCATATTGCATTGCAGCTGCTGGTTCATATTAATTACTAAATGGTGACTACCGTTTCAAAAGCATGCTCAGGAATTTTTGCAGCTAAAATGAAGATCGGGACCATTCTGCAAATCAGCTATAAACGCCTTTGAAACAGCTACTAAAGGTGGGTTTGTGACTTCTTTGTGTCACTGGAGCCACACTTAGCAGCCAGAGTGCAGCAGTAAATCTGACCTTTGATTACACAATCTAATTTAAATGTTTATATTTTTCCTTATCCGGAATATCTGAGCAATTTCTATGTAGTGAGAATAGCAATATCTGCTTTCAGACACTTTACATGCAAAGTACTTAAGACTCCATTTTATGTTCATGCTTTTCTCATTTTCCTTTGCCTTTCTGTTCTGAGGATTCTCTAATCATGCATTATTCTAAAGCTTGTTTAGTAAATACTAAGAAAGTACATTCCAGGTGTTTGTGAGGTATCATCTGAAGAATACTTTAATTCATTTAAATGACTAATAATGAAAGACATAGTTTGATAGATAATTCATTATTAATAGGACTAATAAGCTACTGAAATTTAAAGGGAAGTTAGCTAAAACTTAAGAAAATAATAGGAAAAATAAATATATCCTTTATAATGGACATTATACTTAGAAATATCATGAGTAGGTGGAATCATTCTCACTAGCACCATAAACAGTAGCTATGTAGCAGACCAGAGGGAATTTGTTCCCAAAGAGATCTGGACAAGCTCCGCAGCAGCTCTGGAAAGAATTTTCCTAAAAGCTAAGCCTTCCATTACAAATAACAGCTCTGAATATAATTCTGAAAAATCTTACAAATTATGAATCTTACATGATTAAAAACACGTTTCACAAAAGCCTATTTACTGAGCAATACCCTAAGTAGTACTCACACATTACTGGAAAAGTCCCACCTCTAAAATTATTTGGCTTCTAGCAACTTCCATGATGCCAAGCTTCAAAAAGTAATTTCAGCTGCAAATAAATCTGCTTATGTCTCACATTTATCTTCTTTCTCATTTGCTCAGAAAATATTCAACTATTCTACAAAATGAAATTATTTAGAATCATAGAATATCTCAAGTTGGAAGGTACCCATAATGATCATCAAGTCCAATTCCCTGCTCTTCTCAGGACTATCTAAAATCAAACCATATGATCAGGAGCATCATTCAGAAGGTCCCTGATCTTTGACCGGTTTAATGTCATATCTGCTTCTCTTGGGAGCCTGTTACTGTTGCCCAACCACCTTTTCAGTGAAGAAACTTTTCCTAATATCTAGTCTGACATTTCCCAGATGCAACTCCATTTCATTTGCTCATATCCGGTCACTCATTACCAGAAAGAGGAGATCAGCACCTTCCCCTCCACTTCCACTTGTGAGAAAGCTGTAGACTGCTATGAAGTCTCCACTCAGCTTTCTCCTCTCTAAGATGAGAAGCCAAGTGACCTCAGTTGCTCGTCATAAGTCTTACCCTCTGGCCCTTTCACCATCTTGGTCACTCTCCTTTGAACACACTCTAATAGCTTTATATCCTTCTTGTATTGTGACCTCCATAATTACACACAGTACTTGAAGTGAGGACACACTATTGCAGAGCGGAGCAGGACAGTCTCCTTCCTCAAACAATTGGTGATGTTTTTCTGGATGTCCCCCAGGGTATGGTTGGCCCTTTTAGCTTCCAGGGCCCACGGCTGACTTGTGTTCAACCTATATACCCCAGATCTCCTTCTGTAGGAACCATTTGGATTGTCCCATTTCAGCCAGAATATCCTATAATGTGCTTAATTAATGTGATGAGAATTGTATTAATTTAGAACAAATAGAATTCATTCATGTTATATTTGAATATTTACTTATCTCATGACGTGCCAGTTAAGGTGCTTAGAGTAAGTGCTTAGGATAGCACTTTTTGCTCCCTGATTATCCTCAGGCTGAAGCCCAATAAGTTCTGAGCTGAGACTGCTGTTGAAAAAGGTGTCAACAGGAGAAATAGGCAGAGAAATAGTTAACTGGAGGTCTTGAATGGGTTTGTCCTTGAGCTAGCACATACTTGTAAGTATGTGCATCACTTCAGACCCCTGTTCACATAAAGGGTTGTACTGACAAACAGACATGTTTTATGATAGCTTTAGGGTCTTAAAATGCAGGTAAATGGCTAAATGTGCCTATCTAATTCTTATTCTGTGAATCCTTCCGCAGAAGAAATGTAAGGGATTTTGTTTCTTGTTTTTGTTGGTTTTTTGTTTTGTTTTGCCCTTCTTTTTTTTTTTTTTTCTTTTTAATTCTCCTCTTCCCTCTATGATGCTATATATGGTCCTCTGGCTAAGCATATTCATAATGTTCCTTGCAAGAGACAGAAATAAGCATACTTGTTTTAGAACAACTTGTGGAGAGATTCTAAAGTCCTTCAGCTGCCAACTTTACCACTAAATACTAGTTACAGTTTGCCAGGCAAAATTATAACAAACTTAAAGTGATCATATTTTATTATATATTACGATGTTGAATAATATTCTTTACCTTGTGGAAAAGTGGGTAACATAATACTTTAATCACTGCAATATAAAAGACATCAAAGAATTAAAATTGGCTCAAAATAATGTAAAATACTATATCCACTCTAAATTTCTATTTCCAGGATCAATTTTCAGTGAGTTATTCTTCAAAGGGATTTTCTAGTTTCCTTTCTTCATGACAGTCCCTTCTTTCAATTTTTCTCTTGATATTAAAACAATTCCTTAGCTAAATCAGACCTTTCTGGTTAGTAACCTACTATGTCTTCTCTTGAGATCATTTAGTTGCATGCAGTAAAGAACGCTGTTATGAACTATTTCTGGGTTTCAGGTAATTTACACATTACCAGAGTGGGTGTAGCAGAACTGTTCTCTATATTCAGGTTTTCTGGTTACGGATCTGCTACAGTTGGAGCTAACTTGAATGTTTTCCACTATGACATATATGTTTTTATCATATTTGAAGAAGAATGTGAGAGAAAAGGTTGTGGTCAGTTGGCAGTGTAGCTTTTGCTGACTGAAGGTGAATCAGCACCTTTATCAGGTCCCAAATCGGTGCATGCTCACTGTTTCTAATTTTGTTTTCTGGAAGCAAACAATTAAAGGTAGAACTTACAGCTGATTTCCCCACAGACAACACACTGTTATGCCTCATCATCACAAATCTGGCCATTACTAGGTCAGCCTGCATTTCCCATTTTCAATCCTTGGTGCTATTTCTTCTTTTCTGATTTAACATTCATGAAAAACAACAGCAGCAACAACACCGAAACCTCTCAGAAAACATCCCCAAAACCAAAGAAACCAAAACATGATTCAAGCACTTGTAGATAAGAAGAAATCATTGGTTTCCTTAGCAACTGAATGCAGTTCTATATTAAGAACAAGAAAGTAATTAACCCTCTAATGTGAGATAATGCTGGAAATACACGTTTAAGTCTGCATGATTTTTTGGCTATTGCTCTAGCATATTAACATTTTAAATGATAGACGCTAACCTCTGGTTCCTCATCCTGTTAAAACAACTGGGAAATTCCCTGGAATAGCAGTACATGTTATGAATAGAAAATAACCAGATTGTAGGTTGTATTGATAGAAGCAGCTGTGTGGTCCTATAATTTGATTACACTGTAAGATGGCTTTATCTCCTGTAGTGGATGTATCTATGATACGTCTTAATAGCTGTTTGAAGAGACATATTGTTATAGATTTACACTTTCCATCTCCACTAATAGTTTTTCCTCATCCTTCATTATGAATTTAGGAGAATCTTATGTTCAGATATGTATTTAAGTGGGAATATGCCCCTGTGATACTAAAATCTTTACAAGCAGGATTCAGAAATACATGCTTTGACAAATACTGCACAATTCAGTGGGGTATTCAAACATCTTACAATATTTAAGAACCAGAAGAATTTTACTGATTTCTCAGTTGCTACCTATCAAGTGGTAATGAATCTCTAACCACATGGCTTGACCGTCCCAATACAGAATTTTTCAGACTTAGAGGTGGTTATGGTATAGTCATCTGATTTCAGAATTCCTATATATGTAGGTGTTTAAATGTGCTGCAAAATTTCAACCTTAGATACCACGTTGAAAAATATTAAGTACGATTTATAGAAATGACTGCAGTATATACACTCTTTAGAGGATGTCACTCTATTGCACTGCAAACATGCAGATTAAGGCTTAGTAATTAATAATATTATAAAATAATAGTCAAATAATACAGGTTCATCTTAGTTAATTTTTTACCGGAAGAATGGTCATCTGTTATCTAAATAAAACCCTCTATCATTTGGGAGTTTGTGTGTCATGTTAATGAACTTTTTGATTTCTTATTCTTTATTTTTTTAATACTGCTGGCTAAAATTCCAAACAAGGAAAACTAGTCTACTTCAGTAATAGCTGTGCAGTCCAACTGTGAGATTTCACAGCATTAACAAAAGACAAGGTTTTACCTTCCAGCAAAAACTCATGGTGTGTCCTTTTTGGCTTCACAGGAAAAATTTAGCTGGCCCCTGCTTCTTTGGTGGGGCTGTGTCAAGGCTTATTTGAAGGGAAGTCAGACTTGCTCTTAAGCAGGGATAGGAGGTATAACATTTCAATGTATTCTTCACTGAGAGGATCTTTCAAAATACTTTTGATCAATTTGCTTCAAAGGCATTATGTACCCCTATTTCTAAACTGTATCTAACTGTCAAGATGTCTGAGATTACACATTAGAAACAGTCAGACTTCTGCTCCATCTGGTTCATCAGAGCTTATCAAGGTGAGGCTATTCAATGTTTTATATTTTTTATTATTTTTTTTTACTTCTTTTTATTGTATGAGAAAAATGCACTATAAGGGTACAGGCTAAAGCAAATATTTTGTAAATATAAAACCCAGAAATCTAAACTTTTTGCTACATAGTCAGAGGAGACAGAATCAACTCTCAGACTTCTATTATTTTCCTCATATCAGACAAAAGCTATAGAAAATTTTGCTGTAGATTCTGTCACGATACTATCATTTATAGTTTCACCTGTTCTGTATGAATATGTAACTGAGTGAGAACGTGCATTTCATATGCGGGGTTTTTAGTTTGTTTTCTATTGAAAAAATAAATTTTCTAAAGAAAATCAATCCACTTTGGAACCTCTAACACTCAAAACCCTTTCATTCAGACTGATAAAAGTGTAAAAATTTCTTTTTACTTTCCATGAAAAAGTTTCTAGATAAACTTTGTGAGAATAGTGTACAGATATAGCCATCTTAGTGGAACTGATCTTAGTAAATCCTCATTTTTACATACAATTTTCATCTGAGCAGAACATTGATTTATAAACACATATAGAGTATCTAAGAAGAAGAAAGGAAAGGAATGGAAAGGGAAATGGAAAGGTAAAGTTCTAAACTGAAAAAGTCTAGATTTAAATTGAGCATAAGGAGGAAGAACTTCACAAGGAGAGTGGTGAGACACAGGATCAAAGTACCTGGAGAAGTTGTGAATGCCCCATCACTGGAAGTGTTCAAGGGTAGATTGGACATGTGTTTGGGCATGCCAATTTAGTAAAGAATCTCCCTGTCCACAGCAGGAGGATTGTACTAGATGTTCTTTAATGTTTCTTTTCAGTCCAATCCAGTTTATTGTTCTATGGCTGCAGCGTCAACAGACATAGCTAACCACTGTGAAAATATAAACTACTAACAATTATTTGGTTTTATAGCCACTTAACTTCCATATCTAAGACTTAAATATCTTCATTTATTGGATAACAGAACAACATTTTCCACAGAATTCTTTTCAGGATTTATGTTGAAGTTCATGCTCATCCTTGCTGGCTCCCTGTGCATAGCATCATTTTAGCTGCTTACAGCCAGTTACTCATCTGGTCACTGTTGTCACAAAATTCACCAGGAGGTCACCATAATTCTTGTTTTTCTCAGCTGCTGGAGAAAATCACCACTAATCACTCTGTTCCTCTTGGAGAAGCAATCTGTCTCATCTATATCCTCTGTACTTCCTGAAGTCTATTTTCTTTTCCATAGTTGAATGGACAATGAAAACAAAGACTATGATGTAACAATTAACAGAGGGACTGCTTTGTCTGAGGCTGAACCCATACCTCAGATATCTTTCTGATTGTAAGTCTACAGATTGCTCCAATCACAACACAGGAGGTGAGAAAAGTATTGAGCTGTTTGTGTTCATGAAAACCAAATATGAATCAATATATGAACTAATCTCATTAAAGGTAATTAAATTGTCAAGGAAACAATTAATTTACAAGATATACCTAAAGAAAAATAATCATGGCATAGTATCTAAAGACTCTTGTGGTTTTTTTGGGTTTTTTTTCCATGTGTGCTTCCCTGTGTATAGAGAGCAGGAGGTCATGAATTCCCAAATAAAACCTGATAGATGGGGATTAGATGGCTTCTTCAGCTACAGTGAAAGATCAGTATCTTTCACTGAAATATCACCCATAGTCAGGTTTTAGATTTCAGGACATGACAAAAGTGAGTGCATTTGCTGAGAATAGATTTGATGCTGTAGAGACAAAATAGGCTAAAAACCTAGCTGAGGTCAGATGTGAGTAGGTATACAGTAAGAAAGATTATATGATTTTACTGACAAATAAAGATTGTATGATATCGGTGTCTGGGATTGACACAATAGATTTGCTGCACCAATTTACATTAAAGACTTGACATTTACAGTGGAAGGATATATACATTCTTTAACTGTCTTTATAATATCAGAAGTTTCCTGAATAGAAGACAGTCAAATAAAATGAGTAATTGAAATACACGATACATATAATTTTATGCTATCTTTCTTTAACATGAGTTTATGATCAAATCTGAACTTTTTTTTTGTTCTTTAGGAGTTATATATATATTCCAATTCCAATTTTGATCCAGTCAGCATGTGCTTGCTGATGATACTAAACTTGGATGTGTGTTAACTCTCTTAAAGGACAAGAAGAAGTCAAATTGATACATTCTATGCCTGAGAAGGAGTAACACCAGATGAGACAAGGAGATGGAGGGGAGCCCTGCACTCTTCAGGGAACGGGTCCAGGGCTTCTGGTCAACAGTAGCTCAACAGGAGTCAAGAGGGAGCCCTGGCAGCCGGGACCACAAAGCGCATCCTGAGGTGCATCAAACACAGCATCACCAGCCAGTCAAAAGAGGTGATTTTTCTCTGTGTTACTAGCATTGATGCAGTCTCACCTGGAGTGCTATGTGCAGTTCTGGACTCCACAATTTAAGTAGAATGTGAAGGTTCCAGAATGTGCCCAGAGGAGGGCAACAAAGCTGGTGAGAGGGCTGCAAAGAATTCCTTATGAGGAGCAACTAAGGTCACTGGGCTTGTCTAGTTTAGGAGAGGAGGAAGCCGAGGACATATCTCATTTGTCTCCTCAGCATCCTGAGGACAGGAAGTAGAGAGGGAGGTGTTGATCTCTTCTCCCTGATACCCAGTCACAGAACACACGAGAATGGTTCTCATTTGCATCAATTGTAGTGCAGACTAAATATGAAGAAATATTTCCTAAACAAGAAAGTGGTCAAACACTGGAACAATTTTCCTATGGAGGTGGTCAATGCCCCAAGATGTTCAGTGTTTAAGTGGCATTTGCACAACGTCCATAACAAAGTGCTTTAACTTTTGGTCAGCCCTTAAATTAACAATGGGCTGTACTTGATGCAGAAAAACCTAGGTATTAAAGGAACTGCTAAGAGAGTTTGTTCTTTTACCAGCAAAGGTATTTATTCAAGCAGTGCTGGAAAGCTAGCCAGCTAATGCTGGATAATTAGCTTCAAATCAACAGTGTAAAATGAGCCATTTTATACATTTCATTACATGATTACATCATGCGGTTTTGCATAGTGGTAAGATTACAACATCTGATTATGCATATTAATGATTAGGCAGAGACTAGGCCGAGTCTGGGCAGAGCCTTCCAGAATCTTATTTTGGCATCAGGATTAGGTGGTCGTTTCCAGTCTTCTGCCTCACTCTAGGAGTCTTTAACTCCTCTTCTTCACCTTGAACTCTCTGGTCTTTATTGTTCATGACATAGTCACTGAAACTTACAGCAACTACTGGCTTAAGGCCATTTTGCTCTATTGAAATGTCTACATTGTCATGATTAACAGCAATAGGCTGTTTGTATATAGGATCAGGTCCAGTGGTTTGAACAGAACACATCTCCATGTTCTCTGATAAACTTAAGCAAAGAAGGTGCTGAACAGTTTCTACTGATCTCATTAACCATCTCTGTGGTTCATCCTTGTTTCATACTAGATGATCATTGTAAGTCCCTTACAACTAGAAATATCCTCTTCTCTCCTCTCTTCTTGCTTGGGTTTCTCTTTTTTGGTGGATTTTGAGAAGGAAAGATGTTCAATGGTTTAAAATTTCATGAAGTACTACTAATAATACTTAACTTTTATATATATATATATTTATTTATTTATATATATGTATATATATAAAAGTGAAGTTGTGTTGACTGTAATATCATGTTACTCATTATAATGTGATTTTCTTTACATTGTGATAGGTTTGTCTTGTTTTCCTTTAACTACCGTTAGAGGGGAGGGGAGTAGAGAGGAGTAGGAAGGGAGGAGAGGAGGTGAGATCGTTAAGGTGTATAAATGCCTTATACACCTTATAAGTGTACAAAGAGGACAGAGCCAGATTCTTCAGTGGTAAGCAGTGATAGGACCAGAGGACATGGATACAAACTGAAACACCAAGTTTATCTCTGAACATCAGAAAACACTTTTTTAATGTGAGCATGACTGAGCACTAGTACAAATTGCCCAGGGACATAGTGCAGTTGCTATCCTTAGTGATATTCAAATGCCATCTGGACATGATCCTGAGAATCTGGGTATAGGTAGCTCTATTTGCACAGAGGGCATTAGATCTGATGACCTCCAAAGATCCATTCCAGTTTCAGCCATCCTGTGATTCTATGCGGTTAAGATTTTAGAGTATCAGTTATAATTTGTTGTAGGGATAAGGGGGGAAAGGAGTAAGGATATATACTTAAGACTTACCTGAAAGGTAGGTCCAGAGACAATAAATAATAATAATAAAAAACCAACATTCAAAACAAAACCCACAAACCAAAGCATTAAAAAAGTTGATGTATTAAAAAGAATGAGAGCTTTTCTCTCATATCAAAATTCTCCTTCAGAGATTGCTTTCATAACTTGACCTATGAAAATGAAAATACCAGTAAATGTCACAGTAAAAACATCAATTCCCTTCAATATTAGGTTTTTAATAAATTTTCTATATCTTATTTAAAGGACTGGTAAGGCAGATCAGATGACTTGCTTTGTGCTTTCCCTCCTTTTATACTGTTTTGGGTTTTTTTACAAGTTTGTCTCCATTGCTAGTTTCTTTTGTCTTAGAATTTTAAAGGGTTTTATTAAGTGACTAAATAGTTCAGGCTTTTTCCTACATGTTAACAGTGTCACCACTCTAAGGAAAATCATAGAACAGCAGATGAAAATGCTTTATGTAAGAGCACAGTGTGAACAGACGGTCTCACACAGCTCCAGCTTTACATAGTTCATTGTTGTTTAGAATAAGCTAGAGGATGGACTTTGGGAGTTCAAGCACATATTGATTTGGTCTGATAATTGTGATAGTGTGTTGGCTAGCAAGTGGTCTTTGTTAAACAGAAAGATACAAAATGCAGCTTATCTTAGAAAACTGCTCCAGGTGGTTGAAGACAAATGCACTTTCAGAATTATATGAAGTGAGCTCGTAGGTCATGTAGTCAGGTAGCTGTGCACGTATTTGCAGAAGTATTCATACAAGTCTGTTGCCTCATCTCAGGGGCTTTTTATTAAGCTGGGTGGTGTGTCGTGACTGTGATGATGCCTGTTATGAAGTAAATGTGTACAGGAATGTGCACATCAGAACACGAGACTTACTGAAAACTCAAACTTTTCTGTCATAACATCTTAGAATTTGCATGGAGCTGCAAAAGATCAAGTAAAGAAATTGGATTTTAATTTTGTAAGAATGTACGATACTGAAGTAGCAGTATTTTCATTGATAAAATTGTAGTTTTAGTGAGAAGGCTTCTCCTCTATGCAAAATATGCTCTTACTTTATCCTTCAAAGAGCATGCTTATGGAAAAGCAAAATCATGGGGTGCTCCATCATGGTTCACAGGGTGTAGTCTCGTTTAAGTAAGAGGAAGGTAGACCTTAGCATGTCTCATGTCTACGCGTGTTCACATTTAAAGCCACACACTTTCCCTTAGCAAGTTCTTCATTTCTTATAACAAATAATCAGATCACATTTTGTTATGTGTGCTTCTTTGCCATTGTCTTATCTGCTGTGATTTCTAACAGTGATCATAGTTATGATTTTGGACTGTCTTCATGATAGGACCTCACAACTGTAAGGACCTCACACTCTCCCTGTGTCAGTAAATTAGAAATCTTCTCTTTGGGCCACGATTACCTGGTGTCAGTAGTTAGTTATGTGGTATGCACCAGGTAGAGCATCCTAGGGAAAGCAGGCTGCACTCCCCTCTGGCAGGTAGTGTTCTACACATGTGTAGGTCATTTTTAGCAATGGAAAGTAGTTATGAGACAGTTAGGGAAAAAAAATTAAAAAATCTGTTTCTTAACACTTGATAGATATGTGGTGGTGCCTCATGTCAGGGAAGAGCCAGAGCAAAGTTTCTTCACAAAGGGTGAGAAGCTGGACGTTGAAACAAGCTATTCCTTGCTTACGCAGGATGGTGACCCCACCTTGACAACACACTGTTCCACAGCACCTGCACAGGGGGAGCAATGTCAGGGTGGTGGCAGTGACAGTAACAGATTCCACCACAGGCCCACAATAAGCAGGCAAAGGCAAGAGGAAGGATCAGGTTCAAGGTCATACTGGATTGTCCAGCAGGTCAAGAGAAGCAAGGGATGATGGTGGGTGCTGACCTGCCTAAGGTGTGGCTCAGACCTGGTCTGGATACTCAGTTGCAATAGTGTTCCTGAGCCATGGACAGGGGTCCCAGGTAGGGCTGGGCAGGGACACTGGGCCTCATGGGTATACTCATGCCTTATAACAAGTGCTCAAAACTGGCATGAAGTTCATTTCTGATAAATATTTGTTGTAGCCTAGAGATACAAAGAAACATGACAAATCATAATCCAATCGATTTCAACTTGTGCCACCCCAGTCACTAAGGACACATCCATATACTGTAGTAGGAAGCATTGTAGGACCAGTATTTTATTTTATACAGGCCTAAAAATCCTCAGAAAGAGTTAGAATTCATTATGAACCTGTGATAAATTTGAACTAATAACTTTTAGAAAAACTCATACTCAAGCACTGTTGCCTTAAGCAACCAAATATTTATGTAGTCTTATATGGATTCTTAGAGTATGATGTTAGATTAAGAGCAAAGTAAACAAAAGTTTAAAATGAGCTTATTTTTTTTTAAAAAATAGTCCATTTTTAATACTCTTGTCACCTCTCTGGACATATAGAAAATTATAACCATTAGAGAAGTGTATAATGGAAGTAGTTTAACTTTTTTTAACTTAGATGTTTTGTTTTACTTCATTTTGTACAGTCAACTAGTTAGACACTAGTGACAATATTGATGGCTGATGACACTAATTTGAATGTTGTTACATGAGTAACAACAACGGCCTTTTATGTATTTAATAATTGTATTATCTACCAATTTTCTTCATAGAAAACCAAAAGCATTATGGAGACAATAGTCTCATGAACTCAGCAGCTCTGCAAGTTTTTGGTTCACTTTTTAACCATTAGGTAAATGGCATTATCATGATGGCTATGATGATTTCGATGAAATCACTTCCTGTCTTCTTCTTAGTCATCTGTCTTCTGAAATATAGGTAGTCTGATGCATAATAGCACTGCCAAGGAGACTCAAATCCAGAATGGACAAAGCCATCAAAATATTCTGTATTTTATAATGTCTCACATAGAAAGGCTTTTGACAAGGCATAAATTCTGTAAGCCAACTCACATTTAAGAGAAATCCAGGAAGACTGAAGAAGAAAAGAGCACATTCAATTGAAGGCCAAAGCCCTCTTACAGGTCAAATACTTCTTACTTCTGCATAATAAAAGCATGGTACCTGAGGAAGGACAGGGCTTTCTCAACAAGATTAGCTGAGATTAGGTACAGTCATGTTTCCCGACACCAGGGGAGAAGCCATTCTTGCTTTCTGGAGCCAACCATTCAGAATAAATGAAAGACAAAGTCTCCTGCAAGCTATTGTTTTGGGGCAGACTCCTCAGAGGAAGAGACACAATGCAGCAATAAATCATATTGTGGTTTAGCATTTAAAATCACCTAGGAATTTAAAAGTACTTCAACAGATATGGTTAGACCAACATAAGAAAAACAGGGCCACTGTCACCTCTTTCAGTTTAAAAGCTAAAGTAAAAATTATATGGAAGGTGGTGTTCAGCAGCTACAACCTTCCTACTTCTCCACAAGGTCAGAATAGTATCACAGTGCTTAAGTTTTTACAGACTTGAGAATTCTTTTAAGCCTGTGGGCATAACTGGCCTCATAACTCTGGAACTGTTGAGCACATCCTTGTAAAGAATCCACTCAAAGGTTTGCAAGTGCTCAACATTTGCATACCAGTTTCCAAGTACTCCAGAGATGGATCTGTCCTGTAATGCATTTTCTGGTGGGTTTGGGGGAAGAAAGGACACAAAACCAATTTCACTTTGTCTCCTCTTTGCTAGTTAGCTCACAGATAGAATTTCAGCTAGTATTTGAATCTTAATCCTGGGCAACAAAAGTTCTAAGCCCCCCTCGAGAAAGTGCTTGAGACAAAAGCACAGAAATGCCCTTGCCACACTGTCGAAGGAAAGAACAGTTTATTTACAAAGTTCAATTTCCTAGCTGCATCCGACTCTGGGGTCCTCAGCACGGGAAGGAGTGTTTTGGCAGGTACAGAGAAGGCCACCAAGACAATTAGAGGGATGGAGCACCTCTCCTAGGAGAAAAGGCAGAGAGAATTGGGATTGTTCAGCCTGGAAAAGACAAGGTTTCAGAATTACCTAATTGTTGCCATCCAGTACCTGAAGGGAGCCTACCTGAGGAAGAAAGATGGAGAGAGATTATTTTCAAGGGCATGTAGTGATAGGACAAGGGGAAATGGCTTCAAACTGAGAGAGAGTAGGTTGAGATTAGACATCAGGAAGAAATTCTTTACTGTGAGGTGATTAGATGCTGGAACAGGTTGCCCAGGGAAGCTGTGGATGCCTCATCCTTGGAAGTATTCAAGTCCAAGTTGGTTGGGGTTTGAGTAACCTGGTCTGGTGAAAAGTGTTCCTACCCATGGAAGGGAGGTTTGAACTAGATGATCTTTAAGGTCCCTTCCAACTCAGCCCATTCTGTGATTCTGCCAAAGCTAACAGTTAAATCAATAAGAAACATGACATTTCCTTTGTGTTATGCATTTACTCAGAGAATCATAGATCTGTATTACCTATTCACATGGAGTAGTAGGTCTACTATAAAATACATTTGTTCAGAAATAGCCTTCAACAGAAGTAAAGTTATTATCTGGTTTTAAAAAGTGATTTGCAATAGCGGAGACCTGCAGAAATGAACACCTAAGGAGAAAATTTTAGCATAATTTACTAGTATTATCAGCAAATGCATCTTGCCTTTACAGGTATGGCATACCTGAAAAGCAGGTCTGTGACAGTTTAATGCAAAAGCAATTATACTCTATGCCAAAAGTACTAAAAGTGTTTTCCAGTGGAGGAGGGAATAGTAAAGAATCCCAGCATTTTAATAAATTTACTGCATTTTTTCCTTAGATCTTCAATATCACCTGTCAAAAAAGCATAAGAACCAACCATATAATTTTGTTCCTTGGAAAATGTACTACTACAGCTTTAGTTTGTAAGATCCTTCTTTCTTTTCTTACAATAAAGCAGACTCCAAAGGTAATTTGAAGCCTAAACCAATGTTTGGTTTTAGTTATTTATTTTTTATGGAATTATTCTAAAGCACCCTATTGACTCTGAAGACAGCCTGTAAAGTAACAGGCTTTCTGCATGCACAGAACAGTTCTCATATCTCCTGATTTCTTCCACTTCTTTTCCCTTATCTTTCTACAAAATTTATTCCATTTGGTACCAAAGCATGCACTTTCTGATTTCCTAATCTCAGCTATTACCATGCTAATTCTTTGTAATCTAACTTTTAGACATCAAAGATGTGTTTGAACAACCTTAAAAGACCAAGTTCTACTTCATTTTTATATAGATACAATTGGTTAAACTTTTAGTAACAAGAATTGACAGAGAAAATTCAAGGTGCCGCTAAGCACATAAACATCAGCAAAATGCATTCTGTAATTTTTTCCCCATTCTTTATCTCACCCACTCAAAGTAATTAGATAAAGCCTTTTCACTTCTGAAATTTCAGTGGCACTATATTTTTAGCACATATATTAAAAACACAAGTTGGGGTTTTTTTAAAAAATTCATTTGTTGTTTTTATTCGTCTTTCTTTGCAAGTTTAATCTCTGCTCTTTCATTGCTAAAGGAGTATCTGCAAGCTGAGAGTCATAATCAAGCAGAGAACTTTTGCAGAATTTCTGGGTTACTTTCACACATTTCTCACTGTGACTTTATATAAGATAAAGCTTCAAGATAAGTGGATTGTGCTGATTACTACACATCAGAATACTGGAATCTTATATTCAACAACTATCCCAGTCTAATGTAAAATGACCACTGCTAAAAATATAGAAAAAATACTTAGATTGCATGATAGAGTAACTTATATGGCAGCTCTTTTTCCTTCATGATCATCAGATTTATTTACAGATATTTAAGAAAAATGAAAGGAATTGTGTGTTTGTTGGGTGTGGTGCTCTGTTCTAACAACAAGATTCCTAATACTATTGCTCATTCTGTGATAGAAATCATGATAACTCATGCCTTAATGCTTACATAGACTCATCCCCATGTGTTTTTCATATATAATATATGAAGTCAAAACTCTAATATTTTAAATTGAAATCAAACAATTCAATTAAGTTCATGCATGGGTATTTCAAAATACGGCAAATGACCAGAAAATATTTTATTGTATACAATTGCACTCTTTTTTCATTAATAATTTTTAATAACATTCTTCATTTATCTTGCAATTTTTTAATAATTTCTCTATTTTGAGCTCACAGCTAATTGACATATATGACAGATAATATCACAAATGCATTATTCTTTGAACATTCTTATTTGTTTCATGAAAATGCTGTCATCTTTATCTTCATAAACTAATTAAAAGTTTAGGACATCTTGTTAAATATTTGGAAACTTAGGCATTGTACTGTTTGACTGCTCTGATCAGACATTCTATGAAGTATCTAACACTATTTGACCATTACATGACATCAGTAGCATTATTTTTACAGTGATGTTTAGAGTATTAATTTCAAATGTTTCCATAGCAAATAGAATCTTCTATGGGTAGTAGTGTACCAGAAATTTCTTACTAATAAAAGTTATAAGTAGGTCCATGAAATCTTTATAAAGCTAGTCTTTTTCTCGTATTGTCTCCCAGTCCATGTCAATTAATTGTATAAGGTTGGAAAATAATTTTTGCTGACTTCCTTTTTAGACACTTCCTTCCACACAGAATTTTCTTGCTGAAATTTCTCCATTTTCATCCTTTAATTCATGTAATGAAAGCAATGACCAAACTTCATTTTCAGTATTTCTCTAAGTAGAAGATGGTTTTGAACAATTTGTTAAATCCTGTTTCCAGCTTCTTCTGGATCATATCTGTGGATGCTAATGGAAATGTATCTAGACATTATATTATGAATAGGATCTAATAATTATTCATATCATTTGAATATTCATCTGTGCTAAAACTATGTAAGTTTTAATCTAAAATTTCTACAAGAGTATTTATAGTTGATAAATAAGGAAAAAAATATTCTGAGAAGAATTTATTCTGAACATAAGCTTTGTAGGAAAACTCTCCTGAAGACTTGTTATTTAGAAGAGGAAAATATGTTCATTGAGTGAGTCTTATGTTCATTGGCTTGAATATAAGAAGGCAAAACATTTAAATATCAAGGATCAAATACTCTAATACAAAGGAAAATTGAAAGTAAACCAATACCATTTAGGAAATGACCAATTACTTGAGAACAATTCTTACAGAGTGTACATTTACAACTACAAATAGCAAGACAGTTTAGCAATTTAAGTTTTCCTGAATATCTTTGGATGTGCAGTAATGAGTAGACTTTGTACCAGCAGTACTATTCCAGATTTATGAGCTAGTCATTTTAAATTTTTACACTATGAGCTGTTGACTTGACTGTAAGCAGGAGCAGTTCTCAGCATTTCTGAAAGACAGATAGTAAGATAGAAAACTTCCATATTTGTCATGTGATGAGAATTAGAAGGGTTTAGAACCCTTAGAAGGGTTTCCACTGTTTAAAAATGCCTGAAGATGCACATAAAATAATGAAAACATTAAAAACATTCGACAATGAAAAAATGCAGGCACAGGCTAAAATAGGTAATGGGACTCACAAGAATATCTTAGACGCATAAAATTTATTTATTTATTTATTTATTTAAGATAACATGTTGCATGACCAAAGCTTTCAGGATCTTGCTTAACCATTTTCTACTTCCTGGAATACAAACAAAATGAATAAAGGAAAAGTTCAGTCAGATAGTGTGGCTCTAATAAGCATTACTGGCATTCTTTACTAAAGAGCCTGTCATTTTTTAAGTACCTTTTTACTATGGTTGTAGTGAGTCACTTGCCCCTGTGGGCTTGTGGTATTTAGGTCCCATGCTAACTACTGTTCACCCATGACTCTTTCATTAAAGACAATACCTGAAAAAACTTTCTAGAAGGCACCGCTGAGCCACAGGGAAATTCAAGCTGCTCTGCATGCTGGAGTTAACAAAGCTGCGACAATCAAGGGATACAGTTCAAAATGAAGTAATTTCAGTGCAGTCTCCTTCAGAATGCAATTTATTCAGTTTTGGTTTTCACAACTATTTGTTGTATGTTATTTTTCCTAAACCAGATTGCTATAAATGTGAACAAAGGTAGAGAATCTCAGGGTTTTGTTATAAAGTAACAACTTCAATAAAATAGAATTGGAAAGAGTGCTTTCCAGATATGTTGCTTTCTATCTTGAGGTCTCAAAGGGCATCACTAGTATATATGTTGACCTGATTCTTACAGCAATCTTGATAAGGAGACACCATCCCAATACAAGAGCATTAAAAACAGATTCCTATATAAACCAGACTACATTATGCCTTCTACAGTATCATTCCTCTTCCAGATCTACCTGGCAACACCATTCCCTTGTGCCTCAACCAGATGCATGTCAGACACTAAATTAGCTGGTTCAGAGAGATACACAGACAGTAAACAGACAGTAGACTCAGTTTACAGACATTGTTTCATATAGTTTGGTCACTGTCATCTTTGATGTCTTAAGATCCTTAAGATGTTTTATGCATTTGTACATTTTAATATGGCTGTATAGTTTCTCATGCTTAAGATAACAGGTGACAGTTTCTAAATCCCTTTCTCATGGTTTGTGCCACATTCTTGTAATTCTGTTTAATGTTCTTTTCAAGGAAGAGATTTTAACAAGGACATCTTGTTTGGAACACATGCACAACACAAGTTAGAGCAATATAGAAGGCCCAGAACCCTTGGAGAAGCTCCAAAGCAGTAGACCTGAAGGAGGTTCTGGGGTCAGATTATTCTCAGGTAGGATGTATCCCTTAGATAGGATAATTAATAAATGTTATAAATTTATAAAAACCTCATACTGTATCATATACCTATGCATTTTGCTTCACCTGAAATCACTTTCATTAAAAGACCTATATTTTATCTATACTGATATTTTCTGGAAACTTCTTTTCTTCCATTTTAGGCAACATCTTCAACTCACAGTCAAACCATGATTAGGGCAAAAGGGAAGCTGGAAGAGAAGGTTAGAGCAGAACTTCAATAATCTTGTCTTATTTTAGTTTAAAGTGTCAGGAAGCCACAAATATCTATGTCCCACACTAATTTGCAAACGTTTTCCTTCTGTGTCTGGGTCAGAGGAAGTGCATGAATTATCCAAAATCAGGCTAGAATTCTGTTATGGACTTCAGAGATTTTGCCATGCCTCTATACTTCCAGGGCTTGAGACAATGTGGGCCACCAAAAGAGTGCTTTCCATCCAGTTTTCATCCTTGTATTTTAGTTTTCCACTAAAACTAGCACTTTTTAAGTCTCTTGGTAGGTAGGATTTAACCCAATTAAAAACTATCTTGATGAGGAAACAAAGAGAGGAGAAACCAAGGCTCCTCCATTCCTCCATTTTTCTTCTTTGTCATTTTTGAGGGGCTAGTTGTTTTGGGTTGGTTTTTGGGTTTGTTTAGGTTTTTTGTTTGCATTTTGGGGTTTTGTATTTAGTTGATTTGTTGGGGGATTTTGTTTGTTCATTTCTTTTTTTATGGTTTGGGTGGTTTTATTTATCTCTTTAAAACTGGCTTAAAGCAGTTCAAGTGCCAGAACCAGGACTCTCACTTTTGCTCCTGAACTGAGACTGAACCTACAACAGACAATTAAATATAGTCTTTAAGCTTTAAAGAATCACATTTATTTGTCACTGAGAGCATGCATTTTATCTACCTGCACATCAGGTTTTTCTGTGACTTTCATGCCTAATTTTAGATCATCCGTTTCAACTGAGGGTGAATAGTAGCCAAATTTCCTCCATATCACAACAGGCTATTACCACATGCCAGGAACACTCTGTCAGCCCTGGAGCTCTCCCATTCTAACAGTCCAGTATTCTCCGCTTCTGCAAAAGTTAAATAAATTAAACACTTGCTAGTCTCAGGATGAATATAAGGCAATCAGTAGAAAACAACCTAGTAATAAATTTTCTCCTTTTTATTTTCAGGAGTGACGGTGAAACCCTATACTACCGAATTTAGGACAACCATGATTTTAATATGAAGGTATTTTCTGGAACATTACTGATCTAGGGGAAAAACGTATATATGAAGACACTATTGCCTCGGAACACTGATATTTACCTGATACTAAGAAAGTTGAGCATGCATCAGGATAAATATTTATAATACTTATAAAGTAGCTTATGAAAAGCATGTATTTGAGATAAGTGTACACCATCAGTCTAGGTTTTTTAAGTATTCAAACCCACTGAGGCCCTCTTTTTTAGATTCTTCAGGTTCTCAGTTGTAAATACATATTATCTTTTACTAACCTTCTTTTTATTTTAGTAACCACTTCAACCCTTTTTTATGTACACACAAAGATGTGTGATAATTTTGAATTGTGGCAGAAGTTCTGTCAAGTTGAGGTTGTTTGTTATAGAGGTTAGCAAATATTTTCACGGTTCAATTTTCTATTCACTCCAATTAAGAGGGAGTATAATGACTGAGGAAGTAGCTCTGTCACTAAGACTAAAGATTTGGTCTCAAAACCATCTCAGTGAGCATCTTCAGACCGTGAGAAAGCAGGAACTGAAAAAATATATAGTGCCTAAAATTTCAACCATATTCATGCAATTTATTTTCAGGCTTTTCTAAGCAAAGAACAATCTTGGAAAGATAGAAAAGAAACAAAAACAAACAAGGTTTTCTGTAACTGCTGGTTTTAGAGCTCTGATCACTAATGTGTGCTCACTGAGAGCATCCTGTTGCCAAATCCTCTGATACAGTTTTCAGCCTCAGGAAACTTACACCACCTCTACGGTCCAGGCTGACAGGTAAGTGAAGAACCATGTTGCTTGCACCCATATTTCTTGTGTCACACTGTTGTCCACACTGTCACGGAGAGCTGGAAGTCGTAGTTCTAGAAAATTCAAGATATAATTTTGCTTGCTCATCAATTATATGAAAGGTTTGCTTCAGAAAATAATTATTTTTGCAGAGGCTAATGAATATTGATTTCCAATGCATGTGCAAATCATGGAAGAGAATTAAAAAAAAAAATAAAAGATCACATGGTTTCAGAAATTCAGAACACTAGATTAATAAAGAGGATCCTAAATTCAAATCAAGTAAAATAAAACATCCTCAGATATTTCCACTTGTTAAAGAACACTTTGACAAGAAGAGTTTTAGAGTTAAAATAAACCAAACCAAACCAAAAGCAAGAAAACAAAAAACAAACCACTTATTTCTACATGCAAAAACAAATACATAGTTAAAGACTTATTAAAAAAGAAAAAAAAATAAGATTACTGCTATCAAATTGATATTCTTCAAAAAACAATTATTTTTCCTTTCACATCTTTGTCAGAAATCTAGCTTGCTATAACACTTTTATATGGCAATGTTGCTATTATGGGCTTTTGCATTGTAATGCTGTTATGTTGTAATGAATTTTGATGTCATTACTGCAAGGGAACAGATGCTGCAATTAAGATCACTAAATGGAATTCCTCCCTTAAAGGTTCATATATCCTGTGTGAAATTTTAATGCCCTGTCTAACATTAATGACTTCATTGGTTAGAAGAGGATCAATAATAAAATTAGGACTACTGTAATGATTTTTCATTCACACTTTTCAGATGTCAGTGAAAAGACAGGGAGAGTAGAGAAACAGATGTATTAATTTAAATTGTGTCCATGAAACTTTACATATACTACTGAAAGTATATTTTTTCTAAAGCAAAGGAATATTCTTGACATAACTATTCACACGGTGTTAATGTAAATCACTTCATTAATGCTTTTATGTTTGCTTTTACATAGTTTGATTGCTATAATAATCAACCTGACATATCAAACAATTTTTTAGAGTGGCTTCAGTTTTTAAAAAGTGATGGAGCTAATATTCTGATTAAACACAAAAATTGAAATGCATTAAAACTTCTTTAGTGTTTGGTCTCAAAGATAACTTCAGAGTTATTTTGACTTCTAACTGTAATGATCCAACTTGGTCTGTAACCCACAAAAGTTGTATTATTTGCCAAAAAGTTAAGTTGTAAGGGCAAAGCTGAATCCAGACTCTTTTGTGATCTCAAACTATGGACTTCTAGAGTAATTTCTAGGGCAATTCAGAGGGATTTTTTAATGAAACCTTAAATGTTTCTAAATATTTTTGTAGATTACTATTGTAAGC
Source organism: Campylorhamphus procurvoides (assembly GCA_013396655.1). Lineage (NCBI taxonomy): Eukaryota > Metazoa > Chordata > Aves > Passeriformes > Dendrocolaptidae > Campylorhamphus > Campylorhamphus procurvoides. The sequence goes on from WBMV01003351.1 coordinate 805,945, forward strand.
AAGGATTATGACTACACCTGTAGAATTTTAAACTAGTGGACCATAGGGAAGCCTTTATTAAATAGTGATGCAAGGAATAAAGATGATTAATTTTTTTGTATTAACTTTCACCACTACTAGTAAGTTTTCTGTTTAGACAATTGCAGCTGTGAGAGAAAAATGTCAATTTATCTTGAGTGAATTAAGGCTTAATTAACCTTGCTTTCCCTGAAGGCCATTGATCTCGAAACAGCAAGTCAGTAATTGAATGTTGCAGCTACCACAACCCTCAGTTTCTTAAAACCTGTGATTCTTTTTCCCAAACTACCATGGGAGCAAGTGTCTTCTGGCTCTTAACAACCCTTTTGCTAGAGCTTTCAATCCATCAAAAAATATTCAAATTCATGATAGTTCTACTATGAAAACATTCAGTTAATTTAATGTAGTGTCATTTTAGGACAATTTTTCTTTTTTCCTAACAGTATTTAGTGGAGTTGAGTAAATTCTATAATTACATTAGTATGGGTGAAGAATAGATTATACTTTTTGTTAAAGGATACCAATATGCTGAAAGAGAACAAACCACATTAATTTGTACTACTGCACTTGTTCCCTGTAGAGCCAACCATTTATGTTAAATACACACCTATTCAAACTTCAATAGCTAGGGATCATCACATACCTTCAGACCCTTATTTACACTGCTTAAACTGGATTATGGCCACAGATTTCTAAAGGATATATAAGATCAAAAGAGATATAGCACTATGTTCTTTTGGTGTGGCAAAAGACAGTTTTGACTTCTGTAGTGTCCTTCATTGATTCAAATAAATAATACTACAGGTGGAAATGTATATCAATTAGATTTGCTGACCAATTGCCTTTATTAGTCTCACTTTCTGTTTAATTATTTTAGATATTTTATTTACCAGTACTGCCTATTCAGTTCATAGAAATACAGACTCCAGTATAACCGACGCTGCCAGGCCAAACTGCTTTTATGAGAATCTGCTGAAGGCATTTCACTACAGACAAAATCAGTTTTGTGGTTTTTCATCTGTTCTTACTAGTTTTTACTGGTATTGCCATTTGGACCTTGAAATCAACTCACAGTGTTTGTGGATTTTCTGTCCTTATGTATCTTTTAAAAAAAAAAACAAAACCAAACCTTTCTGGCATTCTTTTTGTGATTTCACTGAAAAGAAAAGGCAACTTTAGGCTCCTGATAAACAGATTTTCTTTGACTTCATAAGAATCTGTTTCTACATAATCATACAATTTGAAAGGCAATTCACTCTAGGCACATACTTCACTGACAAACTGTTCTCTGAATCTCTGAAGCACAGTTTCACCAACAGTGCTTGATTCTGCTCTCTAGAAAAAGGATGTTTCTTGAATTTGGTTTCTTTTTGATGACTCAGTTTATAGTTCTTCCTGGGACTAGGAAAGATCTAAAGTATTTTCCATTTTTTTTTCCCTGAAGAACTATTTTCTCCTCTTTTTATAAGATTTTAGGAATCTTTGTCTTGTTGACTGCTCCTAAAACTAGGCAGGAAGAGAGACTGTGGCTGTGTCTGTACAGCTATATATACCTGGACTGATTTGTGCCCTCAAGTCAGCAGAATAGTATTGTCCATTCTCTGCTGGATTGCTCAACAACCCTTCAAAATAGAGCCCCTTAGATGTTAATTGGAAAGTGGGGTTGTTGTGAGCCTTGAGCTAATACCTGATATTGTTTGGGATCATGCTACCTGTGAAGAACTAAATTCTTCCTTGAGTTGTTCTAGTTGTATAACAGTGGACACAAGACAGACGAGTACCTGGAAAGTTTCCTGAGACTAATTTACTGCTGTAGATGTCACCTGCACTCAGCTGCAGTTAAATTGAGCAAGCCTTTGTCAGACTTTTTGCCTCCTGAGGTCTGGATGTCCGAATCGTGCTTTCTGGTCTATGATATCAGCCTTGATGCTGAGGATGTGGATGCTGTTGACATTTTTAGAGGCTTGCTTTGGGAGTGCAACAACAGCAAAATCCTCTCATACCTTTCTTGTTTAAGTAACAGCAAAAATGTCCCCTATTCTTTATATTTTGATGTATTTTTGATAAAGCTTTCAGTCTGAAGAGATTCTAAAGGTAAGACAGAGATTTTTCCAACAGGTAAAATGATTCTGAATCTATTGAATATATTCCTTCAAGTTTCATTTAAGTTTATTTTTTATGAGATGAATTATCAAGAGCTATTATAAACCATTGAGAGTGACTGTATGTATAAAGTGATTTTTTAATCTATATTCTAATATTTCTTTTTATTGAATGGTTGTCAAAAAGATGTGTGTGCAAAGGTGAGACTTTTCAAACCACTGTATGAATCTAAGAAGTAACAATGTTCTTTGTATGAAGGATATACTAGTTAAAAGTATGGATATTATAACTATTAAAATTTGCATAAGAAATCCAAAAAGCTATTTCCTGGAAAATCTGTTAAGTCATGAATACATTGCTACCACACTACTGAAGTTGCAGGTGAGAACTGTAGCATTATGTGAACACAACACTTTACTGGAGCGGAGTATCAAAGTAAAGATATCCCAGTGAAGCAATAGGACAGTGAGATGTCACTGACTTCTTGAACAGTATGACTGAAAGATTACACCTCTGTTCCCTGAGCACAGAGGCTTCCAGTTACGTTTTTTCATTCATGTCTGTTTCAACATGCGCACTGATGTTACAGTTCTGTAGTTGGCATCAGATTAATCTTCAAAGCTAATAATGCTTTCCATTTTGCTTACATAGACATACACTGTCAATTTTAACAGCTAGATTTTTTGCAAATCTTATAACTTACATTATTAGGTCAATAAAATAGCTTGCCAATGTGGTTCAAAAGGAACCTCCACAGGCTGTATTTGCATTCTTATCTGAAGATAGACCTGGCTCCAGCTAGTTCAAATTTTTCTCTACATTGCTTTTACTACCCACAATATGAATGTGGCATTTCAAGATTCAATAATTTCAGCGGCATATGAATCAATCCACTTTATTCCAGACTTTATAGGTGGCATAGCAAAGTGTGATGTAGCAAGCTCACTTTCTTTCAAACATATACAAACTCAGTATAATACTGAGTATACTGAAGTATTTTCAGTAGTTTGGATTTATAAGTTCCTGACACCTCTGAACCACTCTTACTGGCTAGCTTCTGGGAAGTAATTCATTCAAAAATATGTTTTTCAAAGTTCCCTTGTAGAAAGCAAAATATGCTCAGCTATTCCCCCCCAAAAAATGCCAAAGCAGTGGAAAGGATTCAGAAAGGTTTATTTTGGAGGTGAGGAAACTGAAGAACTTCACAGTGTTGTGAGACAGAATTAGGCCTTGGGGAAAGGCAAACCTCCTGTTCATTCTCTGGGCTTTATCATTATTTTTTACCATTATTATTTACCATTACCAGTATTATTCACCATTGTTTTCCCCACCTCAGTTCCCCTGCTGGCTGCTGAGGACCTGTGGAACGTCTGTAAGCATTATCTCTCTTGTACCCAGGGAGTCAACTTTGTGGAATGCATATGGAGAAACATCTAAAACTGGGAAAGATGCCTCATTCCAGGCAGGAAATCTTCCTTAAGTGAAAATAACTGTCTCCTCTGTAGCAATATCTTCCTGAGAAGAGTTATTTATCCCTACACCATAACTGAGCTAAAATTATTTTGCCTTGGTTTTAATTTCGTATTAACAAGCTCTGATGCCCTAATGGTCATCAGCAACAAATGTTTAGCATTTGGTACACAAAAGGTTATGACACTCATCTCTGTTAGGAAAGCGTCTGCATGAAAGTGCATACTGGTCAGGTTTGGATTTAGTCTGTTCTCAAGGAAAGTAATGGCTTTAACCATTGGACCTTCTATTCCTGCCAGGGCTGGTAGAACACTGTGTTCCATGGTGATGAAGAGTCCTCATAAATTGAAAATCATTGTCCTGAAAGTCTTCGTTCTGTACACAAGTAAGAGGGGATAATGATTAGTAATAAATGTTCATCAAGGAACATCTGCATAAGGAATTACTTGAATTTGTATGTATGTAAAAATAACAACTTTTCTGTATAGGAAACTCCATTTTCTTCAATGCTAGTTTCTGGTCTCAAACTCCACGTGCATATTCTCAGATGCTGTGTTGCTAGTGCAACACTTCTCATGTAGCAGGTGGCTGACTAATGAAAAGACATTTACAGCAGATGCAGACCGGCATTTACAGATGCAGACTGTAATCCTGGAAAAAAATCTTTAAAAATAGATTTGCCTTTCTACTTTGCATCACCACATGTGTTATATGTAGGAGTTTTCTTGCTGTCATAGGTGTGAGGTGTGGGTGGCCTTATAATTTTTGCATGTGGGTGTGGGGACATCAGAAGACTGTTTCAGCAGATCGTTATGGAAACAGCTTTTATCTAGACTGAAGTTTCATTTTTCATTTATCTTCTGTTTCATTGGTTGTGATGGGTTTAATCATTAAATTTCAAAGAAAGATGGTTCTACTTGCTAGCTTTCTGAGAAAATTGAAGAAACTTCCTTAAAACTTTTATTTCCTCTACTATGTTTCTACATAAGGCAGCTGAGAACTTCAAACGAGTGCTTCCTACAAATCATTTCAGTAAGAAAAATCAAAAGCAAAAACAATAGTGTTTGCCACCATTTTATCTCCCAGAAATAAAACCAAAATAAAACAAATGGAAATCCATTTAAAAACGCATTTAAGGAATTTAAACACACCAAGCCTCTTAGATTTACCTGCTGCTAACTCATACAGGTCCAACAAAAACTGCCTGGAAAATTTCTGTATTATTTGAAGAGTTTTGGAGTGCATATTAAGCTATGTCTGTTTGTCGAAGACTTTTCAAGGGCACTGACAAGTACACTTTCTTTGTGTGCAGTGCAAAAAGATTCAGATACCAACAGAAAGTAAAATAAAATCAAGTAAAGCAAAACAAAATAAAATAAAATTAAGAGTTGGGTTTTTTTCTGATTTTGGGAGGTGTTTTGGGGGTTTTTTGTGTTTGTTTTTATTGCAATAATTTTATAAAGATGCTGCTTAAGAAATAAACATGTATTTTCTTAATTATGTAACTTACAGTACATGTACTCACATGTTCATTTAAACAGAGAATTCCTATCAGATTTCTCAATTCAAAAAGTACAGTAACACCATCACAGGACTGACAAGTTATTTAAAGGGAGATTGATTGCTTAACAGTGCATGGATATATCCTGGATTAGGTATGGTGCTAATAACAGAGTTATTGGATACCACAAAATGAAGCAGAGGACAGCCTAAAGAAGAAGAATGATGTCTGGGAAAAGTTAAATGTAAACATAAGGAGAGAAATCCAGACATGAAAAACAAATGGAAGGCCTTCCTGAGAGTTCTCACAGCTGAGAACTGTTTTCATGTGAACACATTTTTTTTTATATGTTCATAGATTAAATTTTTTCTAGTTGAAGATAAATGCCTATGCAAAGAGTAGGTATTTATGCTGGTTACCTGTTAAGATTTGAAGGGGGACGATCAGCGTTTTAATGTTCTAAATAATCAGGAAGTCTTTTTGTTCACAGAGAATTTCACAGTGAAATGTTCTCTGATGTTAACTACCTGTGTTTATATTGACTACTACAACACTTAGACTTGTCACCACATGTAGGTTTGATTCAGTACCAGTCATGGCAAGTCCTCCCATTCACTCCACAGTTTTGGATCCTAGTTCACATGCACAGAAAGTTTCCTCATTTTCTTTTATTTTCTGTTTAAAGGTTCTTGTTTTAATAGATTTGGGCCATGCTCCATCTTTCCTGCTTTCACATGTGTTATTTCTGGATCTTTTATTTGAATTTAAGTAGGATTTTTAAAGAATTATCACAGTGAAAAAAATGAATGGAGATTAAATGAATACTCAGACACAAAAACACTTGAAACAGATATGTGCAACTTCACAAATTACACAAATTCGTTGTTCTGAGAGAGAGAGATGATGCAGTCCAGAAAAGTCAGTCATGCAAGATTAGTTGTATCCAATCTATGCTGTGCAATGCAATACCTTGGCATGATAGCCCTAAGCCATCTCTAAATGGACTACTCTATCTTCATAGCAGAAAGTCGTGTAAAATGAAGCTAACAGAGGTCCCAACACAGGACGTGAGGTCCTTGTGATTTCCTCTTCCATGTTATTATTGCCTTTGGCTAAATCATGGTAAATGCCTTTTCAGTTTGAGAGCCCAGTTCTTCTGCTGAGCAATTTAATTGCAAGGTTCCAAGAGAAGACATTCATGTTGATATGATTGCTATAAAAAGAGAACACTTTACGCACAAATAATGACTGCTCGTGGAAAATCAATTAATGAGATATATAGACAGAAGAAGTGATGTCTTGTGAGGTAATCAAAGAAAACATACAGTCTTGTAAAAACTTCTACAAATCCTATGATTACACAGCAGACAATGAGAAAAATCCACCTGAAGAATCATAAACCAGGTCAGCTTTGCTTTGCATAAGGTTCTCTCTTGACATGATTTTTATTTTTTCACTTATTTATAAATGAAAAAAAAAATTATATTCAGCTGCAATGGCTTGGTTGCTGTAATATTTTCCTCAGGTAATCATTCATAAATTCCATCAACATTTGAGGCAGCATGTCCAAAAAATTTTGAAAAGTTGCCTCCATGTTCATCATGAAAAATCAAGGAAACAGCTAACCAGAGGACACTATCTGGTTTCTAGACACTTTCTTTCATGCCTGCACTGCACTTCATTGTGTGTCATAGGAAAATTTTAAACTCAGTCTGTACTGGAAATCCATCTCTTTTTTTTTTAGAAATTGGTGAAGTTTCTGGACTGAAATATTGATTGTATACAGTTTTGGAACTACTGGTCTACTTTATTGGTACACCTGTATAAATAAAGCAGCATACACTTTGAATATTTCATTATGTTTGATTCTGCTTCCATTAGGCAGTCCTACAAGATCCCATAGTCCTGCTGCACTCAGTAAATTATAGTGGTATATGACATACAAAATTATTGTTTTGGACAAGTCAGGGAGGGTTACAATGTGCCATTTCATTGCAAACAATTAACTGGATGATTACTCAGCAGAAAAGTGTCAGCAATGGGATAGTTCTAAATAAGACAAGAGTAAGACTTAATAACTATGAAATAAATAGCTATATTTCTGACAAAACTAAAAAAAAAGACAATTTTAAAGAAATATGTGTAACTGCACACAGAGGGTTGGAGTGTTCAAGTGTAACAAACAGTTAAGAGAAGGGGGGAAATATGAACAAGCTTTTTAAGATATTATTTTTATTTAGTCTTGAACTCTTTCCTTGAAAAGACTAAATCTGGGAAATATCCATAATTTTTCAGAGAAATATTGTACTTTGCAAGATAAATGAATTAATTTTAAGCTGCAAAATTTGTTTTCTTTCTTCAATGCTAAGCAGACATGGATCCTGTGTCAGTGAGGGCAACAGAAATGTTCATATAAAACTAAACTACATTTTGCCTCTTGGAAATTTGATTGCAAACATGGCTGAGTGATATTCTGTCGAGGGGAGTGGATTCATCCTGTTCTTAACACAAGCAGAATTAACAGCACCTCTTTGCCACAGCAGAGGACCCTTACTTATCTCACAGGGTCCTTCTCTTACGTGATGTGATACAAAAGACATTAAACTCCACTGATTTGTCAGGCACAAAACCTTGCTGTACACCTAGTTGAAAAGAAAATTTCAAATTGGCACATGTCCATGTCTTGAACCTCACTTACCACCATTCGCTTGACAGAGTTAGCTTGTTAGTTAAACTACACAGAAGTTTCCACCAGTGTCAAATGTACTAAGCTGTTAGTGCACCCTGTGACTTCAGTCAGAATTTACTGGCAAGGCACAGTAACACGTACTTATTTAGCACCAAGCCAATACAACTGCCACTGAAAAGCCTTTTTTTTTTTTCTTCACCTTTCCTTACCTGCTAAAACAGGTACTTGTTACTTCTTATCGTAGGATGTAAGGACAAGGGAAAAAATCAATGTTGAGCTCTAGGATATCATTTAAGGCACCAGAAGTTCTGGGGCATTAAAAATCTAAACTGCACATACATATAACTTCAGAAGAAACTGCCATCCAGGGACTGGTGAAAAGAAAGAGAAGGTATGGATCTTGCCTGCAAATAAGTGAAATAACCCAGGCGGCCATGACTAATGTTGAGATAAAACAGTCATTCAATTAAAAGATTTAAGGAAGGAAAACTCCTTCATATCCTGTACCTGGTCCAAATATTTTCTCTGTCTCTCATGCCCCCCTTGAGATTTCCCTTGTCTAGGAGCCCCTCCAAAGCAGTGTACTCCTTGTTAAAATACAAAAACATGTTATTCCCAGAGCAACAGAGAGAATCTTTCTGCATTCCTATCATGGTTAATAAGCAATGTGACCCAGCAACCAGACAGGAATTGAACCAGGGATCATAACAACAAGGATTCTCCTGCCTTCAGACCTTGAGAATCTCTCAAGTCTAATAGAAAGCAAATAAATTAAAATTCGAATAATGCACTAGAATTCGGTAATTTAGACATAAAAGTACCTTAGATAGAGCATTATTATGCATGTTCTGTACAGTTTCAAGAAACCAGACCACCACCACTAAGCTGTTCTTTCAAACAGCAAGTACATTTGTTTTTCTAAAGCCACAGGGCAAGATTTATCAGTTAGTACTTCTACTCCTACCTAACACGGAGAAAAAAAAGGAAAAAAAAAAAGAAAAAGAAAAAAATAGGTGAGAACATAAAAGAGTATATTATTGAATTTCTATTTATTTTTATAAACCATGTAAAATGTCTTAAATGTTTAAGTGGTGCCAGTGTACGGATGCAAAAACAAAGTAAAAAATACAGTAGTGTAATAATAGAGGTTCAAAGGGGCCAGATGTCACAATGTAGCTATCACTTTCTTCAGCTACTTGTACAAGTCTGAATGTGTTTGGGGAGAAAATATAACTAGATGACAAGCCCTAAAGTCTCTGAGTGACTGACATTTTGGCAGTTACCAGTAGATGGCTGCAATTTCTAGTTGCTGAAATGGCTCACTCAGAACTATTCTGCTCCAAACAGCTGCTGGAAATGAACCAAGCACTAGTGATATCTTGAAGACTGTTGCTTCTAGCCTTGTCCTGCCTATGCAATGGAAAAAATATGTGCCTAAAGAAAAATAAAATAGAAGTTTATAGACTGTATCCATGTCGTTCAGTATCTGTAGGATTGAGTAGATATTTACAACCTCTGGATCTCAAAGACTGCTCTTATTCTCCTCTTCTGTTAGTCGTAAAGTCCATTAGGCACACACAATTAAAAAAAATCTATGTGACACCCTCAAGCGACACCCTATCTCCACCCCCAGACAATCCAACATGCAGCTTTCTTTCTTTTTCCTGAAAAATAAATGCAGAAATTGATATTGCAGGGGACAGCATGTTTTACATTATTTTGTATAAAGAGAATTAACACTTTTTAAAAGATAACCACTCCCTTCTGCTGGTGTACTTTATATCTGGTTTTAAAATAAAAAAATAAAATCTAGGGACTTTTTTTTTATGTTCTGAAATTAATGAGGTTTGGTTTAGTAGCATGAACATTTATCAGTATGAATATATACAGTCCTATTTGCCACAGTTAGGGTGTTTTACCTTTATCAGTGCCTCAGTATCACTTAAACTGCTGCAGCTGTCAGTGATGAATGTAAAACATATCAAAGAGAAAACTGTGAAAGTTAAGAAAGCAAAGAAAAAGATGGGGACATTTGCAGACCACAAAAAGTACAACACTACACTAGGCACTGACATGGACACTTCTCATTTTTGAGGGAATTCTTGAGAGGAGAAGCCAAAACCCTGAAGGAGATAGTGCTTCAAAGAGAAAACCCAAAATATCCAAAGGAGATCTTAGTAAAGTCCTGTGGGATGCAGGTATAAATGGGCATCATGGACATGCACGAAATAACAGAGCTGGATCACAGCAGAGCTGGCAGTTAACAATCAAACTTTTGGAGTGGGGAAAAAGAGATTGCAGTGCAGGTGTACACAAGAAAGATTGTTATTTCATGAATGGAAAATCCTCTTCTCTCTCCTCTAACAAATAAGTGAACAGGCAAGTAATCATTTCAGTCTAATTTTCAAACAACATTATAGGAACAGTGTTAAAGAGGGCGAGCTCTCTCATATGAATGTGTTGAAATGGTTAGGAAGGGGTTGTCATACTATCTTCTTGCTCTCTCCAGGTGGGGACTCAGTGACATGTTAAAACAGCACTATGTTTTGCTGATGCATGTTGTTTAGTGAGTATTTTGAGGGATAGTCAATAAGTACATGGCTGTCTCCATAGTTTATGGGGCATAAAGAGAAGATCTTGGTTTCTGTGAATAATTGGCATTTTATATCTGATTTTATATCTGCTGTGCAATGCTGTTCAGGTAACACTGGTAGGAAGATTCAAGAGATTACAAATTCCGCAGTTTTCTGCAAGGAGCACTAAAAATGGATAATAATGGTGAATAAAATCATTATAGCATATTTAATTTTTTTTACCAATATACTCTTGAAATAATGTTCAAAAAGAAATTAAAAGCAAAAATATACATGGCATATACAAAACATGGATATTTTTTTTTAAATTATTCTTACCCACTGTGATATTTTTTTTTTCTTCCTGACAGTAGGCTTTATAACCCTTAAGACATTTTTTTCCTAGACTTCTGGTTGCTTATTGTTTCTATGTAATTCTCTCCCTACCAGTGGAGTTAGCTGATCATACGTATTTTCAGAAGCTGAGTATTAATATAAAAGTATAGAAATAGAAATGGTGAATGGTGACACAAAATAAGATTACTGGTATGGACACCGGTACTTGTGAATCAAAACTTTTGTATCACAGAAAGTGTTACTCCCACTCTACCAGGATGCCTAGATTCTCTAGAAATTCTCTGTCATAGCTATAAAACTAAAACACAATTAACACTGTAATAAAAGTAGATGGCAATAAGAATATTATGTGTGTGTATGCGTGTGTGTCTGTGTGTGTGTGTCTTAAAAGGGGGTTGCTTTTCCACTTCTGCACTACGTCAGATGAAATGTTTTGATGAAAGAGTTCTGATGTTACCAAAATGCCCTTATCTGAGAAAACATGAGTTGAGAGCAACTTTGTTAAATACTCATCAGTTCTTAACAGTTTAATATAATTTGGAGTATTGATTTTTATTGATTTTTATTATTAAACTGTGTTTTGATATTGTCTCATAGATAGAAACAGGTACCTGCAATATAAAGGATTTCAAAATGATGGAGTGCCACTATCTATCACAAATTCAAGGTGGCAATTATTATTAAATGAAAAATAAAATAAAACTAAAAGCAACCCCCGTGTCTGTAGTAAATCTGATTATTCAATGATAGCTTTTGCTGGTAAAAGATTGCAAGATTTAAGATTTAATTGTTAGCTGAAATAGGATAATTATTTTGAATTATTTGAACAAAAGAATGATTTAGGATAACTCTTTTGAAACACCTATCAGAAAAAAGGTCTGAAAAATAACTTAGTAGGACCAGGAAAATTGTTAGCTCATGAACATTGAATCTTAGCATATTTGCAGTCCCAACTTTTTAGATTTAAAAGTTTAACTTTTTTCTTGTCACTGGTATTAGAACTTACAATACTATCTTCAGTTCAAAGATAAAAAAAATAAGTGACTCCTTTAAAGAAAGATATTCTTCCTTTTTTTTTTTTAAAAAAAAAAAAACACGTGCAAGGACTATGAGAGTAATGGACTAAATTTTTTATTCATTTATAGAGCACAAAATACAGTGGTGTCAGTATTTTTGACTATAATCTGCACACAATGCCGTATTGCACACAGACACACACACACACACACAAAAAAATTGGTGAAGCTTTTGATTAATGTAAATTAAAAAATCAAATAACCAAATCTGATATTAGAAGAGCTCACTGATTGTGACCTATTGAGTTCATTTTCTTCTCTCTCGGGTTGTAATTCTATTTCTGAAATCAGAAAAATATATTAGTTTGGTATTTATTTCATTCAAGGAGATGAAATTCACTGTAAAAGGTTCTTTGTGAAAAACTCAACGCTTGAAATAAGTTGGACCTTCAATTTTGACTTCAGCAGTTCACTTGTGAATATTCTTGAAAAAAGGAGGAGATTAATTATCTTTCCCCAGGCATGTCAGAGAATTTAATTTTACTGGCTGTAATGTATGGGAAGGAGGATGACTGTGGTTAGGCAGGAGGTAAACGGGATATTTAGTTCATTTTTTTCTTAATTTTTTTGTAATTTTTCTTTTACATTTTTAATCAGATGCTAACAAATAATCTGTGAAAATACCTAGTTTTTATTAATTTTGTGAAAGTTTTTTTTTTCTTCTGATGGAATTATCAAAGAAGAAAGGTGATACTTTTTCTTACCCATCCCCCACAATCCCCAGATCACTTTTCAAAACAAGCATGTCAATTATTCTACTAAATGTGGAAAAAGCAGTCTGAAGCATTGTTAAATGAACTATATGAAGCCTTGAAGAGACCCAGTAGGTGGCTGAAGTGAGAATTGAAACTGCCATGTTCTTGAAGCTCACGCATTTTTAATATTAACCTTCAAAGTTAGCAATGATTGAAAGATCATTCCAGCCTTATGACATAATTAATTCCTGTAATTTCAGACATTTAAAAAATGAACAAGACTTTAATATAATGTTAATGAGAAGTAGTCTGATGGAGCTTCCATTTGTTTTTATACAGGTTTGGGAAGTATTATTAATGTTGAGGGTGCAGGTTGACTGTGGTACTGATTTTGAACATAGAGAACAATTTTTTACTGTTGCTTAAAATATAGCAACCACACTAAGACTATTGATTATTTTAGATAGTTCTCATATTGTTCTTCCTCTCCACCTGAACTATCCCAATTTAACTGTTTCTTGGTTTTGTTTCTCTTTAATCTGCCTAAGGACAAAGCTCCTCTTCTACCTAAGACAATCTGTAATGTCTGTTTACTCTGGCACACTGCTAAATAAACTAATTCTTTTTGCTGCTCACTGAAAGACTTCAAGCATGCCATAGCTACTCTGAATTTCCTCACTTCAGTTTGCTTTCTCAACTTTCTCCTGGAAAAATATTGATCATGAAGCATTTGATACTCATGTTTTGAAAGTTACACATCATTTTGGTGAGTGTCATAGTATCATTTGGTGAAAGTCATAATATACTTCCCATTCTCTGATTGGATGAACAAATTTGTAATTGGGAATCTTCAAAGAAATTACAGAGACTCCAGAACACCAGGAAGGGGAAACAGCGGTTTAAGGCTTGTGGAAGATTAGTGACTTTTGGAACATTTTAAGGATTTTTCTTTTTGAACCAGACATGTTTTTGGCAAGGTGTTATTGATAGAAAAAACAGGCAACTGCAAGATTTACTGGCTGGGTGCACAGTTAAAATTTTATTTTCTCTTGTCACAATAATACAAGGTAATTTTGATGGTTAATAGCAGCTTTGAAAAGGTGAGGTCAGGTTCTCATCTGGCCCATGTATTTGCCTCTGTGCCAGGGCTAAGCCAGAAGTTTGGGGAATGTTGTGTCAAGTGGTATCCCATTCCAAGTAAAATATAGCAAGTGCCCTGTGTTTGCTACTCTGTGACTTCTGCCAACGCATTAGTCATTAACACAAAGTAACATTTGTTTATACACGGCCCTGTTCTGAAGACCTTAGTCATGTACTGTGATACATCTACTTGCATCCATGCCAAGGTGTGCAGGAGATGTGGTATTAGGAATTTGCTCCTTGCACATAGTTTATAATCACAGAAATCATAGTTGACTCTTTCTCTGGGCCTGGAGGATGAACATGGTGATTGCCATAATAACAAAAAGGCAATCTGAAAAGACTTAAATTAGTGTGTTGGTTCCAGCATTTTAAATATAAAGCAGTATTCCTTTCTATGGCCCTCATGGTAGCTCTAATGGTGTTCAGGTTCCTGACAAATAATCTTGTATTTGGTGTGAGTGCACGTCCTGGTGCATGTTTAACATGAAGAAGACTGAAGAGAATGTGATGGAAAACAGGAACAGTAGTCCTGTCTCTGATTTGAAGGATAGCCAGTGAAAACATCTCTGAGAGCCACTGAGCAGGTCCTGGGTACACATGGTGTTTACATGGTCCATCTGCCTCAGCAGCACACATTCTTCAATACCTCTGTGCTTTGTATCAGTCTCATGGTATAAATAAAAGCCTTATTTCTACTGCACTCTTTCTCAGAAATAATACAGAGCACTTGGCTAAATAAAGCTCTGGTGGTGACATCAAGCCAGCCTTGCAATTGCTCTGACTAGAGGATGTTTCCCCTGAGGTTAATCTGAACTTATCTGAAACACAAGTTTTTCTTCCCACCACATCAGGCAGGACTTTGTAGTGTGCTGATAGATTGGCACGTATAGATTCCATTTCAAAGAACCCCTTATCTACTCTGATTTATTATTTTGAGTTTTAATAAAGCCTGTCTTCACAGATAACATGTCTTTGCCATCTTTTAGCATGTCCACTTAAGGTAAAAAGTCAGATGGCCCAATCTCCTCGTTTAGGGCAATAAGAGGTCTTGCAATAAGAAATTTGGGGAAAAAAAAAAAAGTAAGCAATCTACTTTTCTACTTTACAGGAACAATAATTTTGAAGTCCTAATTAATCCTAGATGCTTTAGTTAACAAAAATAGACAAAAATATTTTCTTATATTGATCAGGAGCTAAATGTTCCTTTTAAAAAGTGAGCAAGCTCCACCATTTATTCTTAATGTTTTTTTTTTTTCTTCTTTGCCTGAATATGGAATTAACTCCAGCTGGGGTCAAAGAAACTTACAAAATCATCAGTTTACATCTAACAAATGCTGGTTCATTCCAGAAGCATTTTGCTCTTACACTTTGTTCCCAGATAGAACTCAAAAATCACAGCTTGAACTCTGACTTCATAGGTTCTTAGATTTTTGAAAAAAATCTGATTTCAGAAATAAAATGTCTTGTAATATTTTCTGATTTCAGAAATAAAATGTCTTGTAATATTTTCTTCAAAAAAATACATGAAGTTTCATCAAAATTATGTTCAGAATATATCAAGAAAATATTTGGATAAGATTTTAAAATTTTATATAAGCTTTATATTTTGCTAGAGGATTGTGGTTTTTTATTTTCTTTGGTTGGTTGGTTGGTTGGTTGGTTGGTTTTTAATGGCACACTACTCAGAATGCTTGAATTTATCTTTATGTAACATTATCTTTACAATTTCTCAAAATACAAGAAAAATATGCTGTAAAATAATGAAATAGACCCTGATAGGTCAATTAATTTTAGAATTTATTTTTCTCTACAAACTAAATTAATATTAGTGAGTTAGTTTCTTCAAGGGAATAGTATGCAATTCTTTTATCATACATTTTACTGTTATTATTTTAGATTTTTATATTCTATCTTTTAATGCAATGCAAAAATCTTAAGGATGGTTGCTTCTCATTTGTGGTTTATGAACTTGCAAATATCACTGCAAATCTGAGAAGTCACAGACTGCTAACCCATCTTAAAATGCTGGATAATTCCCTGGATAGCTCAATGTGCGGTTTATTTAAGTTTTGATACCAATCAACTTCTATATGACTTTTCTATATGTCTAGTAAATGAAGAAAGTCGGCGAACTCCAGATGCACCTCTGTACTTTTCATGCATCTTTTACCATGTGAAGAAAGACTTTGAAAAAATAATATATAAAAGAATACACAGGAGTTATATATAGTAGACATGACTATTAGATTATTATGCTAAGAAAATGATCAGGCTTGCAGTGTCAGTAGAGATTCTCTGTGAGTTTTTACTGTTCAGACAAGTTATCAGTCAAGCAGAGAACACTTTTCTCCTGTGTTTCTTGAAAAGGTCTGCTGTCATCTTTGTTTCTGCTGATTTGCTATCTTCTACTTTTTTTCTTGGGATTTTACATGTTTCATGTCAGCATTTTTCTTTTAAGTCCTGAAATACTATTAGTCTCAACAGTTTTACCTCAGCCTGTGCATTTGCCTCCTTTACCTTTCAAGGTTTTAGCTTGCATAGTTCTTTATAGTTCAACATTTTTTCTTATTAATGCTAAGTCAAGGTCACACAACTGGGCTGTACTAGAATGCACAGACAAAGGCTGCAAGTAGTTGAACCCCAGCACTGTAGGTTACACAGAAGATACATCAGGTCCCAAAGGCTCAGATGGCCTCTTGAAGTGTCTCTTTCCCTGATTAAAGAGGAAGGTAAGATGAGGTAATCTCCTATTTCATGGTCCTTTTAAAGAGATGATATTAAGAGAGATTCAGTTCTTGATATGACTCCTTTTTTTTTTTTTTCCATCTGTCAAGCTTCATTCAGAAAAAGCCACAGGCATAGAAAATATGGTCTTAATAATGCAAACAAGTTGCAAGAAGTGATGGTGTTATGTACAAGAGAAAATTAAAGGAGAAATGATAAATATAGCTCCTAATTAAATTCTAACCCATGCTGTGAAAATGTGTCTCCATGTTCCAGGAGAATATAATTTTGACAAAAGGGTTGCCTTTCTTTAACTTTAGGATGTCATGAGGCATTCTGGCCTGTACAGAAAACAGAGAATTCATAGAAAGTTTATGTAAAGTGAAAGAAAATGGGCCTTTAAACTCAACACTCAGTACTAACCTTTCTCATTTCATGAATATAGGACTCAAAAAATCCAATTTCTAATGGTAACATAATTGATTTTTAAGCATTCTGCTATGTCATTTGGGAAAACAGATTAGACTTTCCAAATCCTTGTTCAAAGCTTCTTGAATAGACAACATTGTTAGGATTAACTGAAAGGTCAGATAGGATACTTACAGAATGTACTTAATGGAATGTACCAAAATTTTAGTTTGTTTTCTTTTTGACAATCAGCAAATTAAAAAAAAATTCTTGCAAGTTATTTGGGGTTTTTAGTCTTGTAATTTTAAGGTAAATAATATTCCTTTATTTTGATAACAAATTGATATAAAACATATTTCAGACAAAAATAAAAAGCAACCTGTTAATCAATCTGTTTTTAACCAATTAAACCAATTAGTTGTTAACCAATTTCTGTTTTTAAATACTTTCTAGCATTAATACATCCTTGTTATGCTCCTCCAGTTTACCATACAACTCAGAGAACTGAGATATTCTTTTAAATATCCTCAAATGCTTGTTTTTTACACGCTGAGTAAATGACACGTGCAAAAAACTTAGATGTCTGCATTACACAGACTAGTCCATACCTTGGGCTATTTTTATGATTGAAAGTCATAAAAATCTGATTGGTCCTGACTTGGTCCTTCTCAATTAAATGTTTTGATATTGATTATTTCCCAGTATTTATTAGCAGTCACAGGTGTTACTAGAATACTAATTCCTTGCTTTTTTATTGAAATGCAGTAGATGAAACGAGTCAGTTTTAATAACTGGGACCTATTGCTTCAATATTAAAAATAGTGTATTTGTCACAATCACATCATTTTAAAACTCAGTGTTAGGGTATAGAAGAAATTACCTAAAAGAATTAACAAGCATATCTTTTATTAGTTTTCATCTCATTGTTGGAAGTTGTCTTTCAGTTGTAGAACTTTTTTAGTCATGCAGCCATATGTAGTTACATAAAACATTGATGACTATATTTCAAGTAACTATTCTAGCTAATCTCTTTATTGTCAATGGAAAGCAAATACCCTATCACAGATGTAATGAGTGAGATGGTGGATGAATAATTGCCATTGGTATGATCCCATTTACTATAAGTAAGAACATTCACAAGCAAAACAACTATTACTTTTTGCCATCAATGTTGCATTTAGCCATTTAAGGTACAAGATAAATCACAAATTCTTGGAGAGGAGCACTGAAAATAACAGGTCATTCTTTAACTTCTGGTCTGTGACTGACCAGTAAACTCATAGAATAGAAGGAGGCCGGAGATGGGCAAGGGTGATTTGCCTGGGAAGCTTGGGGAAAAAGCCAGAATTTGACTGACCACAGCTCTTGCAAAGAGGCTGACTTCATGTCAGTGCAAAAGAGACCAGAGGTTAGACTTTGCATTACATAAAAAGCTATGTCAGTTGAGTGGATCAGCTGATGGTGTAAATGTTTTCCCCTCTGTTCATTCAAAGAGTGTGAATATTCCCCAGGGTTATCCCAGTCAGCATGAGTGGAGGGAATATGCTCAGCCCAACACAGAGGATGACAACTAAGAAACTAATGAAGGAATTTCAAAGAGAGCAGTGGGCTTGAGCAGGGTCCAACACAAGTTTTACTTTTGGGAAATTGTGGATGTCCGGCATCATGATGGTGAGCATATTATAGACATTCCTATGTTATATAATGGGAATCATGTTGTGACTCAACTGTATATTTTGTTAAGTGTTTTGTTATGTTTGCATCATGTTTTCAGTGTATTTTGTATCACTTTGATAAACCATAAATCCTATGTAATATCAAATATCTTCAAATAAGTAAATTTGACATGAAAAACTATACCCTGTGCATATAGGATATCTAAAAGAAACTTGTCAAAGACTGTAGGACTCTGACACAGTCCCACAGAAGATCTGATCTTTCTGATGGTTGACAATTGATAAGGGAATGTTCATAAGGTTCTATGACCTTAATTTATTTAATTTATTTAATTTATTGACAGGCACATTTAACTTTAATGTCCTTTTAAAAAAATCTTATTAATTAATATTAATTAATT
>WBMV01003352.1:0-32500 GCA_013396655.1 Campylorhamphus procurvoides
CAAAACAAAAATAAAAAAGGAAACATTAGTAATTGCTTTTTCTTTCTCAGGAGTCACAGTCCAAGTCCTTTCCACAGTCCCTGTAATGTTCAGCTACTGGGTAGGTTCCTACTACCATATTTTGTAATTCATATGTAGCAAAAGTTTTAGAATATAAATACATCTTCCTATAAATGAGGTGACTGAGGTAAAAAGGGAATTGTTCTGCTGTGAAAAAAAAAAGCCTGAAACGTAGTGCAGGTGTGAGAAGAGCCAGCAGGGTGTCCTGTCAGAGCTCCACTCTGGAGCACACGCAGTGGGAAGGAATGAGACAACAGCTGGATCTGCTCGGGGGCCTTCTGGGCACAGCTGGAGGTGCAGAGCAGGAATTCACACAACACCAGTGCATGCTTAGCAGGTAGACATGTGTTCAGACTCCATGCAAGGCAGACATCAAACAGTACTTTCTCATTAAGAAAAACCCCAAAGATATAAAAGTTGTATTTGTGGTTTTGTCCTACTTTCTTTTAAATGTGGCACGGGACTCATTGACCTAGAATATTTGAATCTTAGAATTCAGCAGCAAATTTAAGTTAATGTGCTTCCTGCGTGGTAATCTTGAATGCTTCATAGGAATAAAAACAGGCTGAGAAGGTAACTCCCAGCAAAAGGATGTTCTAAATGCATTCTCAGTTTGACTGTTTAGTGATGAGTGCAGGTCAAGAAGTGATATGTAAACAGATATGTTACATTAAAACCATTGTGCTAAGCCCAAAGAGAAGTAGCACCACCAATCTTCAGAATTTCTTGTTGAGTAACAGCTCTTTACAATTTTACTCTGGTGTCTAAGGGGACATTTTCCATTAAATACATATTGGGGGGAGTTGATGAAGAGTGATTGTATGGATACTGCACTTCCCTTATTAGAATTGTGACTGTTATTTCCTTCGAAATGTTAGAGAAGTTTGGTCAAGTTTTCTCTGTAGAATTCTCATGCTGCAGCATCTCACATTTTTTTATTTTTATTTCTTCAGCTCCAGTAATAGGAGAGTAAAAATTCATTTCTGTGTTTAAAAATGATATACTGAGGTTTTTGCATGGGGATAAACAGAAACAGGGGACTGGTTTACACAAACGACCAGTTACTTCAGTGCATCAACAACCTGGGCTTTATTACACTCATCCTGAGCAGTAAAGGCAACAGCAGTTGATAAAATATTCAAGGCAAGAAGCAGAACTGCACCCAGAGGTTTTAAAGTGAGGCAGAATTTAGTCCTGCAGGTTTCCAGCTATTCAGAACTGTAAAGCAAATTTAGGTTCAAACCCTGTCTCTCAGTTGGTTGCAGTGACATTTATCCAACATCCTCCAAAGGAGATAACATTTGAGAACTATATTTTAACGTACTATTCTGCTTAATATCTTACCAGGCCAAACCTCAGGATACTTTAGATCTAGCCCAGATATTAAATAATGATTTGGCTGCTACAGTGAGGAAGTACCCCAAGAGGTTTGTGGGCCTGGGCACGTTACCCCTGCAAGCCCCAGAGCTGGCGGTGAAGGAGATGCAGCGCTGTGTGAAGGAACTCGGGTTTCCTGGAGTGCAGATAGGATCTCATGTCAACCAGTGGGACCTCAATGCCCCAGAGCTCTACGAGGTTTATGCTGTGAGTAACTCCTGCTTTCCTTCTTTTGGGGGAATTCTATCTGAAAAGGTCTTGGAGCACATTCAAGTCATTGTTTGAGCCTTCTAATCTGCTCAGTGATCAGAGACGCCCAGCTTTCATTGTGTATGATAATTCATTTTAGGGTATAATGGTAACACAAAACATTCTGAAACATCTTTTATAATAATGAGCAGCATTTTTTTTTGTTATGTGTGTTCTTACTGTAGAGTTGCCTTCTTGGTTTGTGAGGGTAAGTGCAGTACCAAATAAAGCATTTCTGCACTGTTTGCATTTGGGTTCAAGTTGCTGTATCCAATCCTATTGAAACAATTGATAAAACTCCCCGAGATCATCAGAGATACCCAAAGAGCCAAAGTACCACATGGAATTATAGAAATAGGACCAAAGGTTTCAAACTATGTATTGATTATAAACCAGATTTTTAGATTGAGTTTCTTAAATAGCCTGAGGCCCAGATGAGGATGGTCATCTGTCTAAATTACAGCTTTAATCAGTGTACATTCTGCATCTGCTTCACAAGCTATTAGAGCTGTCAGCTTGAAATGGAGCCTCTTGTGCTGGGGTCTCTCCCTTATACTGTTCCTTCTTCAGCTTATGTTCCACACACATAGGAAGTAACCTCTATCCTCTGTAGAAACATCCCTGGATAATTGGGAAATTAAGCCATATTTGACAATGACCTTTGTCAATCCACCAAGACCGTGATTGAGTTGCTATTTTTAGTTTACAAATGTAGATGGCAACTACTCCCCACAATCCAAAAGTTGCAGCTTTATTTATGCATGTATGGGTAAATAAAACCAAATTTTTTCAAATGTGTGATAATCTCCTTAGCAACAAGAGGAGGTCCAGAAATACATCTGACAAAATGAAGCTGTTAAATCCTGGTTAAACATATGAATGACTCTGATGGCTAGATATTTAAATTGAAGCAAATAGTTACATTACTCAGTCAGAATCAGCATCCATCATCGTTCTTCTGTTTTCCTTTCCCAAGATGTCAGTAATTTGGGGGTGGAGATGGATTCTTGATCAGAACACAGCCATATTTTGAATACTTCCTACCCTAGGAATACTTTTAACTTTTTTAAAGCCAGGCAGAAGGTCAGAGGGGACAGATGTGGTGCATCTCAATGAAAATTCCTGAATGCAGCTGGAACAAATTCTGCAAAACCATCCTAAAATGAATCCACAAAACATCATTAGAATACATCCTCATACATGTAACAAAACCAAAGGAATATTTGCTTGAACTGACTTTTATACTCCAGGATGGCTGAATAACAAGGCTGGAAAAGCATTTTTGTACTGCATTGATCTGAGGAACACTTGGCTTCCTAAACAGACATTATCATCTATATTTCCAATCTGTGGTCACAGAAAGAGCTTTGCAGCTGAGTAAGCACTTCAGAGTATGGCCCAGAGGAGTAAACATAACTATTCTTCTAGTTCTTACTTGTGGGCCTGTCTTCATTACTAGTACTACTGTTCAGCACAGTTTTGCAAGTAATTTAAAAACATGATTAGGAACTAAGATGCATTTTGGTATAATTAGTCAAGATTTAGGCTTTTCCTTCTTTCTGCAGGCTGCTGAAAAATTGAATTGCTGTCTCTTTGTGCATCCCTGGGACATGCAGCTAGATGGGAGGATGTCCAAATATTGGTTTCCCTGGCTAATAGGCAAGTGTATATTTACTTTGCTTAACCTAAATTTATGAACTGGACTATGCCCAGCAGATTGTTGCAAAGTAAAGCCCTAGTACAGAGAAAATTAGGGGATGTATCAAACTCTTTTTGTACCAGGTTGTATGATTAAGTCCATTGTGTAAATTCAGCAGTCATTTGGTTTTAAGCTTGTTTAGTTTGTACTTAGAATTAAATTTTTTCAGACTAGCAACAGAATATGGTATTCTCTTTTGTCTTCAGTACAAAGAGCAGGTGGCTAAGGAAAAATGAATTGTCTCAGGAATGAGCTCCTCAAAAATAACAGGAGTAAAGGAAGGAGTGGGCAAAACCAAACATTACCTCCTAGAATTTATTGGATTATTTCTTAGAAACCAGTTAGTCAGAGAGGAAATAAATGTAACTTCACATCCACTGTAGTAGAAAGAATGTGTACTTTGAAAGCTCTCCATAGATGTAGGGCATTGTCTAGTTTCTGGTTTTTCCCCATTTGATGGTAAATCAGAATAACATTGAATAACAAGAGGAGGGTTATTCTGCTACCTCAAGATGTTTAAACCTCAAGCCACCCTCACTCTGTTTTCATAGTTTTGTTTTCATGGTTTTGCCCTGACTTCAGTCTGAAAAACACTGGAAAATCTTGCTATCCCAATCCCCAGTGCAGTATCTTAAACCGTTAGGAATTAGTCTTAACCAGAGCAGGCTCACCAGATTTTTAAAAGAGAATAAAATTACTACATTTTCTTGACAAAATACAAATAGAATATTTACCTACAAAGGCTTACAAGGCTTTGCATCTGAGTGTATGTGAAACATCAGTGAATAACCACCTTTAGATCTGGGTGGGTATTGTTTCCCCCATAGATGAGGGCAACTCAGTTCCTAATTTTTAGCTGGATGTCTGAAGTTAGGTGTTTAAATGGCATGATATTCTGAACCAGTTGGGTGGGCTCAGAAACTGAGGCTTGCTGTGGGAACCCAAACTGCTAGTATGCTCCTCACACAGGCCATCCAGCTTAGCCAGCAGCAAAGAGAGAGAGAGGTTATTTCAAAACTGTAGGAACTGGCATCGAGTCATGACTAAACCCCAAATCTCTGTTGGAATATCCACCAACACATCTGCCTCCCTTTCCACACAAAAGAAATCCAGAAGCACAGGTGAGAAGCTGGTATGCTCCAGACATGTCTTTGAGCTAGGATAAAGGGAATAAAGCCTGTACTGTGTGTTTCAGGACATGCCCAACCTGCCTGTTATCTGTCCTAGGGGTATAGAGTAAAAACTTGGAATGGAGAAGATCTGACCTTCCAGTCCTGTATCTTCCTTTCAGTTAATTGAAGCCCAGCTCTGTGTCCCTCTAGTAGAAACAATGCATAATCTTTGGCAGCTGCCCTCTAACTATTATTTTTGTCAGTAGGCTCAAGGCTAATGGAAGAAAGTTAACACATAAAAATCCAATAGGAGATTGAAAAAGTAAAACTCTTATACGATTGAGCTCTTTTTGTTCTTAGGCATGCCAACAGAAACAACCATGGCCATTTGCTCCATGATAATGGGAGGCATTTTTGAAAAATTTCCTAAGCTGAAAGTCTGCTTTGCACATGGAGGTGAGTGATGTACCCTGTGAAACTCCAGCTCCTCAGCATGGCATGTTACAGCTGCTCTTTCTGGTGCCTCAGCTAAGGATCAAAGGTTCAACCACTCAGAGCTACCACCAGCTGAGCACTTACTGCCTCAGATCTGCCACATCAGCTGCTTGTATGAACACTGTCTGGCCTGCTTCAACCACTGTTTGAACTGTCACAGTGCTCTTTGAGGGAAACCAGGAGGAAAGGGGGACAGGAGATGGTTTAAGGAAGGGGACAAAGAAGCAGCAGGAGGAATTTGGGCATCACAGTAGTGAAGAAGTGAGGAAAATAGAGAAAGAAGTTAATGAAGGGGAAGAAATAGTACTCGTTGCTGGTGCAAAGCACTTTCTAAATGACTGACAGTAAAACTTGTGGCTCTTGGGTGATAATGTGATGCTTTTTTTCCTCTCCTACATTATTTTCTGCTGCTGTCATTAAAAACTCCTTCCTGCAGGTGGAGCTTTTCCATACACAGTGGGGAGAATCTCCCACGGATTCAACGTGCGCCCTGACCTGTGTGCCATGGATAACAAGGTGGATCCAAGAAAATACCTTGGCTCGTTTTACACAGACTCCCTGGTCCATGACCGTGGTGCACTGAGGCTGCTGACAAGTGTAATAGGAGAGGTGAGTTCTGATGCTTCCAGGAGCAGGTGAGGCAGTATTGAATCCTCTGTGAAACAGCAAGAGGAGAAGAGAAGAAGAAAGCAAGAAGACAGCACCTTCACCCAGTGAAAGGTGGCCTTCTGCCAGGTTGATATGTTTTTACTACACAGAGTTATTGGAATTGTGGTTTTAATCCAGCAAATCATGCCCTGGGAGGCGGGTTCCTTCTGTATCCTTGCTCAGGGTGGGATTGCTTCATTTGGAGCCTTGTTTTCAAATGGCTTGATTTTCAAATTTTATTTCCACTTGGGAAGTTACAGACAGAAAAAAATAGTCAGTAATAAAGAAAGCTTTTGTGAGGATCCTGGAGAGAACATTAAACATCATGGGTTTGCAAAAATATTTCCATTATTTGTAAAGATATCTTTGTAGTTTAACAACCTGTTTAAGTCAAGTACAGCATGGGACAGAAAATCCCAAACGATTCAAATAATCCCTTCTCATTAGTAAATACTCAGGAAGAGGTTGAAGATGCCAAATTCCAATGGGTCACTACAAACCAACAAGGGACTTGTATTTGTGTCCTGATCTCTGGAGCTCATGGAGTCTGCAGCCAGCAGGCAGACACCCACCAGATGTCAAGGGCAGAAATGCAAGCTCTGACACTGACTTTCTGGTCTCAACAGCTGCAGTCCTGCTTCCTGTATACTGGTTTCTGGGCTCACATAGCATGGGGCTTCTCATGGAGAAGGTTTTGCAGAGATGCACTGAACCATTTAATCCCACATAAACATACTTCCTCACTTTTTATAGTCAGCATCATTAGGGATTTTGTGTTTATTTGGATTCACCTCATCACAGGGGGAGCGAAGGACTGCAGGACTTTTGCAGTCTTACAAAATTCTCAGAAATGTATATTTCTGCTCACTCTAAATGGGACAGGCTCCAACTAACCTGCACCCAAAACTAAGAAGGGCTGAACTTAACTGTGCATGACTCACCACGGCTGTGGCTGGATTTTAATATTCATCAGCTCAAAGCCAAGGCGACACATCCTGGTGCCAGGTAGAGACTGTTCCCCTGGGACCCAAAGCCATGTCTAAGCACATCTCCACACCAGAGAGTACCCTTCCTGCACAGCTCTTAGCTATCCTCTGGAGAGCTGTCCTATTTCAAACCTTCAGCTCGGAACGTCAGTGTAACCCCCAAGACTCAGGCACATTGTTTTCAGCCCAGAATTTATTAATCTTGGATGTGTTTTCCTGCCACATGACTGCACTGAAAGCACTGAGAGATTTGGTGTTTCCTTAAGCATTTGACACATGCAAGGGTATTATGTGAGAATATCAACTGCCACTAGAAAAAGAGGCAACTTTTTAATCTTCCGAGTTATAAAGTAAAGTTTGAAAACGTGTTGTGAATGTTTTTTTCTCAAGGATAAGATGCCTAAGGCTGTGAAAAAGAGAAAGCAAGTTCTCCTGAGTGTTAAAAGCATTTGTGCTTTGGGTATCTGACTCATAACTTTTCAGCACTGGGGTTCCACCTGGTGTTGCATTGCTTGAGCTCAAAATACTCAGAGGAGAATTAAAAAGGACACCAACAATCTGGGGAGTATGCAGGGCAAATTTATTGCCTGAAGAAACTTAACTTCAGAAGTCTGTTGGCAAAACAAACAAGACACCAGAGAGGCTAATGCTGAGTGACTTTTAGATTATCATATTACAATCCATAGTCTCTGTCTCCTCAAAGAACTAAATTCCAGTTTGAAAGACTAATCACGATTAAGGGCCAGAGTTTCTGTGTAGCTCCTCAGGGTGAAAGGTAGAAAAATTAAAGTGTGGTGCAAAGACAGCAGCTTTGCCCCAACAGCAATAGTTTAGAGCAGCCTTGGGCAGCAAAGCTGGCTCTGAAGCAGAACTGCTCTGAGACTTGCAAGCTACACAAGTTCAAAAAAGTGAAATTCGTCAGCAATGGATTAACATCCTGTTGTACTTTCCCTCCTGCCTTGCTCTTGACATCGACAGTTCAGCTGAACAGATTCAGAGCAGAGAAAGAACCTGTGGGTCTCAGACAAGCTGAGTCACAAAGCTGCTGATCTACCAAGGCCTTTCTAACAATGGCAAAACATGTGTCCCAACGTTTTAAAATGGATAAGAAGAAATAAGTGACTATGAGCTTGTGTCCTTGCATTGACAATTTAAAATTCAAGAGCTAGACTCATCCCTGTGTAGTATAACTGCATGTACAACAACAACATATTTTGGATGAACATGGTCTAGATTTGGGGAGATTTATCAGGAAAGGAAGTGACAGAAGGAAGGGCTGAACTGTTACTCAGTAATCCTTTGGGTGTCCTCTAAAATGGGCATGCACATCACACCCAGTGCAATTTTTTAGTCTATTATCAAAACACTTTAAAGCCACTTGATTACTCTAAGCTGCAGTAAATTCAAGAGGTAATGCATAGACAAAAGGTCTTGGGCTGTTGACCATGATCTATTTGCTGTTTAGGTGTTTGTAACACAATTTAAAAGAAGTCAGAACTGGGCTGGAGCCCTACTATCTTGTTAGAAACCCATCTGGTGCCTAAAACTCCACCTCTTGCCACTCTTATGGCACTGATGCCATAAGAACTTTCCAATACTAACAGCTTATTAGCAGATCTTTTGACAGGCAAACTCTCCTGGGTTTTATCTTATTTGTTTTTAATGGAAACTGGGCTCCATGGCAGTTTCTTTGCACATTCCGTGTGTCTCCCTCCACAAATCGATTTCTGGTTCATGGTGGATTTAAGAAAAAAGATACTCTGTCTCCTCAAAAGTTGTGTTGA
Source organism: Campylorhamphus procurvoides (assembly GCA_013396655.1). Lineage (NCBI taxonomy): Eukaryota > Metazoa > Chordata > Aves > Passeriformes > Dendrocolaptidae > Campylorhamphus > Campylorhamphus procurvoides. The sequence continues at coordinate 8,411 of WBMV01003352.1, forward strand.
GGAGAAGGATCCACTGAGGTTCATCATTAGCCCTATGTCTCTTTCTAAAAGGAGATGTGCTAATTAAGGAATTGAACTATAAGTCTCCTAGGGAAAATTGACTTTGTTGATATACTTATGGAACGATAAAATACTCCATCTCTTATGGTAGGAGTGGTATTTTATCTGAGAGGCTTCACAGGACTTCTCTGAGGCTGGTTGCTGCAGGCAGGGGTTGCAATCCCCATTTTGAAGACGGGTACAAAACTGAAGCTCCGAGAGTATAAATTAACAGCCTGACATCACCAGTAGCACAGCAAGAATGCTGTCTCTAAACTTTTCTTATCAACTTACAGCTCTTAATTTTACTACTAATGAATAGATCCCATGATTTGCTGTGAAAAACTAGAGGAAAACAGGAAAAGAAAAATATACCTATATATTATTCCAATGAGCATGTGGGATTTCTTTGTTTGGCTAGATAGGAGATGTAAACAGGGATGTAAAAACCTTCCTGCCTTCCTTAACCTTGCCTGGTAAATAGCTGGGCAAATTCTGTGTTTCCTTCTCCTTCACTTAGAAATCCATTTTCTCATATAAACCTGGTATTCTTATTAGTTGGGTTTTTTTGTAGCATACATTTGTTTTTTCTATCTAGATAAAATGTCTTGGTATTTAATTGAATATTGTAAATAAAAGAATATATTTAGATGCTTAAAAGTACATATTCTAAATATATTTTCTTTAATCTACTCCTCAGAAATTGATTTATTAGACAGAGGGTATAAATTCTCCTATCTTAATCTTATAGCAGGTCCTCTATAATAAATTACAACATCAATATGTATAGGACGGAACAATAGAATGTGTCTTCTGTTTGGGTTTTGGGTACGTTTGTGCAGGTTCCTCCAGAGACTCTCGGGTGACACCTACTGGGGCTTTAAAAAATGGAAAAAAGCATTTGACAAAAACCAAACATTTAAAAAGATAGCTGGACGGTGTTTCCTTCACCCTATTTCAGCATCGGTAACAGAGTTTAAACATTATGAAAAGTGTCCCAAATTAATGAGCTTGACATCAAATTCATGAGACATTTTAAAATATATATATTTTAATGAAAACTGTGGGTTTCAAATATTCATGTCTTCAGGAGATGAAGATTAAAGAAAAACAGACCTTTAATAAAATCAGGACAGTTGGCAGTATGCATTCTCCAAGGCAGATAAAATGGGGAAATATCACTCCAGGGAGAAAATGAGCCCAAAAAACATGACCCTGTCAAGGTTGTGCCTTTTCATCTCTGATAACAGACAGATTTTTATTGAATTTTCTTTTCATAGTCTTGTTTTCAGAAACAAATCATGTCATGTCACTCATATTCTCAGGTAGATGTTCCAAAAGCACATTTAATATCCAGTCCCAGTCAAAGACAATGACATTTTAAAAATGTTACAGACTTCCAGAAACACATAAAATGTTGTAAATGAGATTTAGGTTTTGTTATCTGAGGCTGAATACCAGTTAAATTAAATTAAATTGCATTAAATACTTCTATTAATTTCAGTGTTCTACATTGTATCATGCTTTAAGTAGTGTCACATTGCCATTATTGTACTTGTTAAGGTATCACATGAGGTAATTTTGGTATTTCTTGTTACACGTGTATGCAGCTTTAAGTTTGTGAGTGTCTGTGTGTATGAAGCCAAAAAGTTCAAATTCAGGAATGCAAATCTGACCATATTTTCTGAGTTTGGTTGGAGAACTTCCTGAGATTCTTAAAGAAATGTGCCCAGAAGTCTCACATCCATTTCAGACTGCACACAAGAGTGCAAAGTATGCAGTGAGTAAGTCAGAATTCAGAAGGAAGGATTCTGTGTGTCCTTAAATTATGGCAACACTTAACCAAGACCAATCACTGCATTTTAGGCAAGCTCCTTGCAGCAGCAGCATGAGCAGTGTAGGAGAACAACAGATGCCTATTTGTTACATTTCAAAAACGATTAACAAATAACCTGCAACTTTTTCAAACCTAAATTCACCCAATAAATTCTTGAGTCACTGTTTTCAAGATTTGTTCTTTCCCTAATGGAAGTTGCTCTCTTCATATTCACTTTCATAATTAATCAGTCCAGCACATACATGTAATTTCCTGTGGTTTATTATAAATTCCAGAAGGCACGTGCAACTACTACTGTTTAATGTTACTACAAAATGTACAACTCTTTTTATTACCAGTGCAAAGTTATTTTGGGGACAGATTACCCTTTTCCACTTGGGGAACTGGAGCCTGGAAAGTTGATTGAGTCAATGGACGACTTTGACCATAAACTGAAGGTATGAACTTTACATTAGAGTGGGTTTTCCCTCTCTGGTTTGAGACATGAGACAAAACACTGAAAAATCAGAGTGGTGCACTGATTTCTGCAAAGCCTGGAAGAAGCCCTTTAGTCTTCTTGCAGCCGTTCCAGTAAAAGCATTTGAGTTAAATATGAGTTAGGAACAAACATATATATGTTTTGTTTTTACAGGATAAACTCAAGGCTGGAAATGCTCTGGAATTTTTGGGTCTTAGCAGAAAACAATTTGAATAATTATGAAGAGACTAAACTTTGGAAACAACACTGAATCCTTAGGGATGCTGCTATTGGGATGTGCAATTGGATGTACAGGTGAAAAATAAATTTGACAAGAATCTCAGAGTCTCCTGTTATTTCCAAAACAAAAGCAAGGGTCCTGGAAATGACTGTGCACAGGTATTGCTGTGCATTTGAGGATTTAGACTATCTTTAAGCAATTCTGAAATCCCTAATAATAAAGGAGAGATCTCACCTTTTGAAGCTGTAAGAAGAATCTCCAAGTGATAAGCAATGCCACGTTATTAGGACTTCATTCTCAGCAAGGAAAGAGCTGAGAAAATGACGTACCCATTACATTTCAGTCTTTGCTATGACCAATAAACAGAATTTGAAAGGATCTTAGAACATAAACAACTTTGTTGATGCCCAAGGCAAAGCAACATTTGCCCTTACCCACTGCTGGCAAGTGCAGCACTGGCACTGCAAGGGCATGCACTGATGCTTTGTCAATGTTGTGACAAGATGGAAAAGGTCTCTGTGGAGAACTTTACATTTTAGCTGCCACCTACACCACTGGCAACTTATTCACCAGAAACTATTTGGACAATATGGTTGTAGGTGCAGAAATAACGTATTTTGTGTGGGTAATACTTGGTGTGTCACTGTCACTGTCAAAATAAATACTAGTGTTTGGCAACAATATGGTTTAATGTTCTGTTCCTTAAAAATACTTCCTAAAAGTAAGGTTGGATTCTTTAAATGTTGAAGTGTTGATGCTCTGACTAGTCTGAGTCCTGACATAGGAATGGAAAGATGGCTTAGTCTATAGAATATTGATTGAAACGGGTTGTCATTATTACCAATGAGTGCACAGCATCCTCCTCCCAGGAGGATTTTATACTAGTCAGGGCAATGCAGATGAGCATTACAGTCTTTGTGCTCATGGGAACATTTGCTGGCTCTGTGTGGTGTCACCATTCTGCTGTTTAGTCCTAGAACACTCCAGGCAAAACAGTATTAGGCAGACAGACATTGGGTTTAGGTCTGGCCATCACTGCCACAAACTGAACCTGGAGGATGTTGAACACCAGCAGTTCCTGCTCATGCCAACCTTTGCTGGACTACAAAGAAGGTTCTGTCCTTCTTTACTGGGGCAGAGTTAGTTTCTTTTCTCCAAATATATTCCATTAAAGACTAGAGACCCTCAGAAGCTGAAGCAGCCAGCAAGTCACAGGTTTAGAATACCAAGCATTTCTGTGAGAGGAAAAGAAGAGCTAGAAAACAGCTCTAACAATATTTACTGTCCTCAGGTTTGCAAGACTTCTGTTGACCTTTTTTATTTAAATAACCACATACGAGCAGTGAGCTACTTAAATGCAAGATTTTTTTAACCAGATTGTTTTAATTAAATTTCAAAGTAGAAAGGCAACTTCATTCTCCTATAATGTTATTTTCCTTCAGAATATGACTCTCACAGATGTTTAAATGGATTTAAGAGGAAAATACATTGTGATTACTCCAATACATTTTAATTGGATTGACTCTTCAATTTTTTATGAATGAAAGAAGTTAAGTTAGTGAGAATGCAATGTTACAACTTTGGGGACTGAGGTCTGAAACCTCTCCAACAGCAAGAACAGTATTTAATTGCCTTAACCTGTGACAGAATGGGTGATTGCAGCACTCTGCATGGCAGTTAATTAATGTGCACAGCCTGCATAAATCATATTCATTATGCACTGTCATTATTTAATGATATTCTACTTATTCTCAATGTGTTAAGATTTTTAAGACAGGGATATAAATAATCTTCCTTACACCTTCCTTGGCATTAACAAAGCTAATGTAAAATTCTAATGACAGTCAGACAAGAACATTCTTAATTCTCCTCCAATACTTACTGAAGGAATAAAAAAATGTAAGTTGAACACCCAAACTCATGAGTTTTATGCAGTGATTTAAACAATGAGGTAAAACATTGTACTTTGATTTTTACAGATGCAAAAATAGGAAGGCAAAAATCAGCTCCAAATTACAACAGAAGTCTTTGAGGTTAAACTTCCTCCTCACATGGTAGATCTTAAAGATGATGTATACTTGGGATGATCAGGCAAGTAATTCATATCTATCCTGCATTATACATCTGTATACTTCATTAGTATTCTGTTGGGCCTGGTTTATAAAAGTAGGTTATAAAATACCTACTTGTATAAAATCTGCACTGAACTTGTAAAAGAATTAATTGTAATGTAACTTCAGGCAAACAAACCCACTGTAGAGTGGTAGCGGCATGTGCTAAACACAACAGGAATGCCTGGAGCTCCCATTCTGATCCACGATGATCAGAACTTTAAATAAAGTACCTTTTTGTACCCTTTGGACTCTGAACCCATAAGCTGTTGCTGAAAAACAGTAACTAATGCAGAGCGCCCAGTGAGAACAACCTGCACACTGCACTGCAGGTTTAAACCAGATTTAAAGGGAGCTGCTGAATAGACCTGCTGGAGATGGGAGGAAATTCAGGAGGGCTGTGTAGGGAAAGGAGGATGCATTTGTTCACCTCAAAGCAGCGAAACAGAAGGTAGGGAGTTCCATTCCAGGGTTTTACCAAGCTGGTTGGGCACCAGGATTCACCTGGGAATGAGGTTGAGATTTAAAAGGTGTATACACCTGGGCCTGAGATCACTGAAGTGCCAGACCCTCAATTTCAACAGAAACCACCCACGTCTCTTTGGAATTTGTAAGGGGTAATTTGGTTTTATCCCACACCCAGCAGCACCTGGAGCTCGTCACTCACTGCTTCAGGGGCTGGAATGTCCCTGCCACTCTAGTGGAGCTCAGACCTCACAAGGATCAGACAGCACAGGGAAGCTGCTCTGAGAACACCTTCACACATTCCATGGTCTGCAGCAGCTCTGTGGTCCCATGATCCGGTGATCCCACAATCCAATGATCCCACTACCCCACAATTCCATGATCCCACAATGCCATTATCCCCTGATTCCATGATTCCACTACCCCACTATCTCCCGATCCCGTGATCCCGACTCAATGATCCCATTATCCCACGATTCAATGATACCGTGATTCGATTCCATTACCCCCAATCCCCTGATTCAATGACCCCACTACTCCCCTATCCCATTATCCCCCCATTCCACTATCCCGTGATTCAATGACCCCCTATCCCATTACCCCCCCATTCCACTATGCCCTATCCCATTATCCCCTATCCCGTGATTCAATGACCCCCCTACCCCNNCTCCGCGTCCACGTCCCGCTGGTTCTTCAGCCGCGAGCAGCTGGAGAACACGCCCTCGCGGCGCTGCGGCGTGGAGGCCGACAAGGAGCTCTCGTACCGGCAGCAGGCGGCCAACCTCATCCAAGACATGGGCCAGCGCCTCAACGTGTATCCGGGCCGGGCGGGCCAGGGCGGCGGGAGGGCCCCTTCCCTTCCCCTTCCCTTCTCTTCCCCACGGCCGGGAGCCCCTCGGGGCGCTCCCCGGGGCCCGGCCCGGCCCCAGACACAGGATGCGGGAGGAGGAGGAGGAGCCTGCCGGGCCCCGCAGAGCCCTTTGTGGGCGGCTGAGGGGCCGCGGGCCGGCCTGCCCGCCGGGCTGCATCCCGCCGGCCCCGGCACGGGCATTGCCTCCTTAGACCTGCTTTAATGGGATCTAAAAAATACGGGGGGGTGTGGAATAGAGCGAGGCCAAAACCTCGCTTCGCCTGCTGAAATAGTTGAATTGGAGCGAAACAAAAGCACTTGAGACGGTGTTTCAGCGCGCGTGTCCCCCATTGAGGAGTTTTCGTTCAGTGTAGGAATCGCCACATGGTCTGGGAAACAGATGGGAGAGATCCGTGTTAATATGGGCTAAGTACGTGTTAATGTCAGTTCAGTTCTGAAGTGTCACGTCCTGAATCCGTTCCCGACTGAGGACACCGCGCTGAGAGCACTGATTGATGTGGAAAGCGCCTCGCTTTCAGATCTTGTAAACAGTTTTCTTGATATGTCGTGTTTCCTTAATTTAGTCTTCCAGATCTCAGCTGACGATAAATACCGCAATTGTTTACATGCACAGGTTTTATATGCATCATTCCTTCACGAAATTTAATCGAAATGTAAGTATAATTTTATATGCGGTAATAACATGCCCATAACTTTTTTTGTCTAGCTGAGAAGTGTTACTTGCAGCAGTGTAAAGTTTGGTTTGCTTACAGAAATTGTAGCTTCTTATCAGTGATTTTGAAGCAGTAATGATACTTCTTTTCAACTTCGAATTACCTTAACTAGTGGCAGTTAGATTTTATCTTCTGCCATCAAAAGGAAAAGATAGGCACCATCATCAAGCACATTTCAGATGTGTGAAGAATGCATTGAGGCGGTTTTTATGTGTCTGTGCCTGGGTGCTGTCGTGTGAAAGGCTGATGTGTAGGAACACACGTTTTTGTTGATGAAGGCAGTGGAAGTGCTGGTGTTGTGTGTGTGACAATGATAATGTGCTCATGTGTGTATCCATATGGATTATGTACCCGTTCCTGAAACAGTGTAAATTCATTTAGCTGCTCTAGTCTTAAGTGGTGTGATGATAAGGCATATTAGACAAGGAAAATCTTTAAATTTGATAAGAGAATGCCAGCTCTCCTGTTTTAACTAATGAACTGACTATGCTCATTCTGGGCACAGAATGTGTTATAAAGAACAGAATTCTTCAGTAAAAGTATGACCTGTCATTGAGGAATTCCTGTAACAGGTATGTAACCTGAGGTACTGACTTGGAAATGTCAGACCTCTTGTTTTTTTATGTCCAGTACTGGCTGCAATAGCTAGAAAAGTAATAATTGTCTAAGTCTTCTTGAGTTTTTTTTGTTTGTTTTAAGCAAGGACAGTTAATAATGATGGTGGTATGTGTCTAAATGGTGAGGGTGAATGTTCTTAGATCTTTTAATGACAAAATAAACAGATGGAGACTGTCACAGATGTTAGGCCTAGACCAGAGCAGACTTTGATCTGCTACCAAGGGGTAGAATCTTACAAACCTTGCACTGTCTGCTACTGGGGCAGGTACAGAGTGGGCTACAGTGAGAGCCAATTCAACTCTTTTGTCGGGCATGGGTTTTTTTGCTGTTGGCTGAACAAATGGGCATCGTATTTGGTGTTTTTTTGGCAGGAAATACATATTTTGTAAGTATATTTTATTTTTTTGGTGCAAAATCTGAGATGAACTTTCAACAGCCTGTTTTGGTAACAATGTTGTATAATCAACAATGTCGTGTTGATTATACAAGTTCCTCTTTCTCCCCTCTGTGTACCTGCCCATGTACAGTAACCTGTAGCTGGTGGAAGAGCAGCTGGTGAGGCATCGAGTTTTCTGTGGCTGTGCATGACTTGTGGACTTGATAAGCTGGACAGAGCTGCTTGGAATGGAGGGATGGCTCTGTGTAAAGCTGCTGTATTTATATATAGACCTACATACCTCTTATATCACCTGCTAGAGTGTGTGTATTGTCATCTGGTAATCTAGGATAGATTTAAGTAGCAAGAAGCTTTAGCTGCTGTGTTTGGCTTTTCACTGGATACTGGTAAATGACAGTGACACTGGAAGCACGGTAGTATTTGGGTGTAATTTTTGTATGAAAACTATGCCTTATGTTATGCTTATGGATCTTAAAATTCACAAATAAGCTATATAAGGGCTCAATGCCATGGAAAGTGCAACTGTTACAGGAAGGGGGGAAGTGAATTGTTAAATTAATTCTCAGGTGATAGTATTCAAAGTTAGAGGCAAGTGTACTGCAGGTTTTCACTCAGTAATACCGGTTCTTGCTGAATTCCTTTTTGTAATTCTTAATGAGTGTAAGGCCAGAGCGCGCCTTTGTGTGTGTGCTGATGGGCAAGTGCATTTTCTTACTCACATTCCTGGAGGGGAAAGGGAGTGGTCTCAGTGAATGGAGCCACTCTTCAAATACTCCCAAACCATCTGTCGGGTTCTCTGTAGAAAACCAAAAGCCAAGGACTGTAATAAATACTTAATAGCGAATCTCCAGAGTACTCGGCAAGCTAAAAAATGTAGCAGTGTTCACCACTGCAAGAAAAAAGTAACCCTTAGAATTTAATAGTGAGGTACTGGCAGTCTTGGAGCTAAGACCTAGCTAAAGGATTCTACAGTATATGCAGTGTATCTCTAGTATGTCTTTGTTGTGTGCACGTGGTGCTGTTTATACGTGGCAAGAGGGAATCTGCAGGCTGGGGCTAGAAAATTAGATGACCATTAGTCAGAATGCCTTGTGATCTTCTGAGCTGAAAAAATGTAGCCTATGTTTTTTTCTTTTATTGGTAGATTAATGTTTTTAGCCAAGTAATAAGCACTTGTGTATCATGTATAATTGCCAGGTTATACAAATATCCATATATGTCTTATATAAATGTCACATGCACCTGATTGTTAATTAACTGGTCTTCTAGTGGAAGCTGAGTTACTGAATGGCTGTTGTCTTAATTCTTTTTTTTTTTTCTTTAGTGTAACTTACTGCCCAATAATTTTACAGGCTTTCAGGAGTGTGAGTCGTGTGACTAGGGAACAGAATTCCCAACAGTATCTTCAGTCTGTAGGGCCACAAGGGTGGCGTGTACCAGTTAATGTGTTGCATGTCCTGCTCTAATGACCAAATACCCTTTTTTTGTGAAGTTACTGTGGGCTGCAAGTCACTTATGAGTTGCAGTGGATTGCCTACAAACGTTTAGGTGCAAAGAAGAAAGTATTGATGTTTTGAAGTTGCAATCAGAGCAGGTTAAGACCTTACACAGTTGCTGTGCTCCAGTGATAGGGTGGAAACTTGCTTTACAAATTCTGGTAAGCAGAGTTGGATGGCCTGACTGCTAATTTCCCTGGCTGTGCAAATGACAGGAGTTTCTGTGGAACTCCTCAGCAGTAGGACAAATTACTCTCTCAGTGTTACTGTTGATGAGGGCATAGTAACTTTGGTTTGCTGAGTGTAAGGTTGGCCAGCGCTAATATTAGGCTGGGGAGGGGACCTTGCTGGTTTTTTTACAGGCAGTACCAGCCTGACTTATATTTAAAAGTACCTTGAAATTGAAATTCTTCTGCAAATACTGTTCCTGTAGTACTTGGTGTCTGATACTGTTAGGTAGCAAATAGTTCTTTTAGATGCGTATTCCTCAGTACACTGTGATTTGAAGAACAGAAAAGGGGGGAAAATCCTTGGTATGCTGGAAATGGGAGGTAAGGCAACCAAATGGTAGCTGTAGTTTTTGAATATAATCCTTGTAAATGCTATGTAGAATACCAAACAACCAGTTGAAAATATATTTGATGTCAAGGAGTTTTTGTGACATGCAGTGGAACTTAGTGAAGAGCCTAAAGTCGTATGAGGAATTTTTTTTCCTTCAAGTGCAAGGTAGGTGAGTTGTGTGGGGGGCGTTTTGTGTCCCATCCTTCTGTATTCCCCTCTCATACCTTGTACAAATCACAGTATTAAACAGTTGACTTTGCAGTTGTGCAAAGTTCTTAAAACTTTCATTATACACTTCAAGCTTTAGCGAGGCTGTCTTGGATACTTCAGTTCTGGTTTTAATCTTGCAGTTTAACATATTTGCAGCTTTTCAGCAATGCAGGCTCCTGCTTATAATAAAAAAAAATCCCTGCAGCTCTTTGTGTTTGAACTTGAAAACACTTTCCATAGACTGGAACCACTCAATGTCTTAAACTAAATTATATCAACTCTGAAACATACTAATGTTGGCTTTGAAAGGGAGAGGGAAATCTCAGAAAACTACGTGCATGCTGCATATGCATTCTGAGATTTTCCTGCATGCTTTGTCTTTACAGTGTATCTTGTGCTTTTTAAGTGAAAAGAGACACCGCATTTACCAATGAAACTTGCTGTATAATGCTTTTGGACTGTCTTAAGGCTCATAGGTTTGGGGATTGTTTTCTGTTTTGGTGGGACTTGGTTTCTGAGATACTCAGCTAGTAAAAAGTGGGATTTAGTTTCATAAATCCTGTCTGTTCTGAAGATATTTCTCAAAGTCTTAACGACTGTTTTGGGTGCATAGTAGATAATAACTTTATATTATTTTGATTGATGTCAAATTAAGATGTTTGTATGTAGAAAGCATATTGCTTTAAGTGTGCCTTTAATTTTGCCTTTTTGTTCTGCTTTGCTCTTTTTTGCCTTTTTTGGAAATTGGAAATGAATGAAAGCCGTTGAGTAACTTTGCCAGTTATACACTTAGCAGGGTGTGTCATCTTCACTGAAGACTGCATGTGTGCCAAGTCTGGAATTTTATTAGGATGTCTATTTTCTGAATAAATACCAAGGAAGATAAAATTACTGACCTACTCAAAACTGGGAGTGAGAACCCTTGTCCTTTATCAAGGCAAAGATCTGAAATTCTTTGGCCAGAAGACAATACTTCTTTTTGAAGGAAATAGATAATTGGGCTGTACAAAAATTTCTGATGAGCCAGAGTTACCTGACAGTTAATCAGCCCCCAGAACCGTGTTTGATGTAAGGTCTTGGAGATCAGCAATTGTGTGGAGACTTCTTGGCCAGAAGTGATCCATTTCAATAAATTAGAACGTCTCCTGAAGTCAGCCTGATGAAGAGGCTTTTTTGGACTGAAGGAGAACTTTGGTGCAGTCAGACAGCAGAATAGGGAGTGAGAATTTGCTGGTGTTGTGTTTCAAGTTGGTGACTTGGCTCAAAGAATGCCTCTGGGAGATGGAAGTGTTTTCAGCCTCATTGTTGGAAGTGGATTTTTCAGAAAAATAAATAGTGAAAATTCCGCAGACTGTGTAGGAAGAGACCTGGGCTTTTCTGGGTGCAACAGCTCCACATGAGAGAGCGTTGCCTGGCTTGCTGCATTACTGGGCTGCAGCACAGTTTGTCTGCTCTGTAAAAGGCCTTTCCATGATGTGCGTGTTGGGTTATACATGTGTGTGCTGCTCTACATCTTAGGCGTTTTCAGGCACTTCAGAGCTGCTGATACTCTCACCTTCTGAACTCCAAAAAGTCTTTCCATCACATTCACTGTTTAAAAGTTTTATCTCCCAGCGTGAGACGTATTTCAAGAAGGATGTCCCTAGCAAAGGGAATTCCTTCCAGAATTTCAAGTCATTCCTTCAAGCAGTGGGGATTGGAACTTCTAAAGAATCATCAGAAGTCTTAAATGACAGTGCAAATATGGCCTTGTTCAGCATCACCTCACTTCAGGTTTTTATTTCATTCATTCCTAAGGCTCAAGTTGCAAGCTTCTTAAAAAGAAAGCAGAGGGGTTTTTTGTGTCCCCTGTAGAATTTGCTCCCTGTGACTTGTTTTGGGGGGTTTGGGTTTTCTAGAATGCTGGATTTCTTGGGGCACACTTCTACTCATCAAAGGCTATTGCCTTCCCAGGGTGTCAGTTTTCAAGTCTGCCAACTTTAAAGATTTTCATAGGATCCAAGCAGACATTTCAAAGTGATTCAAAGATGCAAAAAGTATTCCCGCAATACATTTGAGAGGTTCTAAGATTTAATTCCTTAAATGCTCAATTCTAATCAGTTTGTTGCACTTTTCCATATGCTGCAAGTGCTTCATTTTGCTATAACAAAGGGCTGCTTGCTGCTAAAAAGAAGGCAAAGCTGCCTTTGGGGGTGGATACCTCCTATTCAGTCCATTGCTATTTGGGCATTGAATGAGAAATCCAATACCTGCACTACTTGCACCATGCATTAATTAAATGCTTAGCAAGCAGCTGCTTCAATCTCTGAAAATGGTTTATACTGGCTTAATTTTAACCATTTTATCAGCTCATGTCTAGATGATTTCTGCTGCCATTTTAATTCCTGTTTAACACTGGCAACTTTTGCGTACAAGAGCCTAATCCTTCAGTGTTATGTGGTTTGCTGTGTTGTATGTGTGCACACATTAGTCATTCTAGCTGACAACAGACATCAAAACTCTACTTCATGTCTAACTCCTGGGTGAGACTGAACTGCCAGTGGGAGTTTTGCTGCCAGCTTATGACACCTGGAGTTTGATACCACATTCCATTTTTAAATGTAATGTGTAGTCTTTACCAGCATTGGATATAACTGATGTTTTATGAATCCTTGTGCTTTGTTCTTCAGATACTGCTGGGTATATAGTAAAGTTTCTAAGAATATGTATGTATATATGAAGTTTCTTTTACTTACACAGCCTGTGTTTGTATAACAAGCTGTTTTTATTAAAGTTCTGTGCAAAGTTTCTTACTCTTTAGGAGAATCCAATGCTAGCAGAACTTGTGATCAGCTGTTTTGACTTTTACTGAAGAGATGGTGCAATGACTCGCTCTGTGCAAGGAATTGCATGAACTTTCCCACGAAGTATATTTAACTTGAAACAGCCTGTTCTAGTGTGACTAACTCTTCTGGACCAAATTATTTTTTTTATGTTGAACTAGAATTAGTTTGACCTCAGCCATCTTACTCACAAATGTAATTTAGCATTATGCTACTCCTTCCCTGGGCTGCTGGGAGGATTACATCAGTTATAAAATATAACTAGTTATATTTTTATTGCCTTGCATGACTTCAAAACCAGGAAAAAAGAGCCATAAATCCAACTTTTTAAACTTTTCTATTTATTAATTTAGACTCTCCATAAAAATTCAAGTCCTGCTTGTAAAAAGTTAAAAAATGCACGTGTTTTTCTTCTCCAGATAATGTCTCCTACGGCATTGTTTTTGGCTGCAAAAGTGGAAGAACAGCCACGGAAACTTGAACATGTTATTAAAGTAGCAAATGCCTGTCTTCATCCTCAAGAGCCACAACTGGACACAAAGAGTGATGTAGGTGGAAGTTACAGTTTTAAAGATGAACAGATGACACTTCATTTTCTGGTCTGTTACACTGTCTTACTGGATTACTGCTGTGCAGTATAGGAAAAAGCCTTTTGTTTTTAACTCTTGTGTTACTTAATGCAGCTTATTAAAGACTGATATTTATTGTGCAACTTGAAATGGCATAGTTGTCAGTGCTGTACATCAGTCTTCCTTTGTTTTGTCAGAGTCTGTACAGCTTCCACTTTTTATAGTTCACATTTGATTCCCTGAGCCACAAGCCAACTGAGCATCTCCAGCTGTATTTCTAAAGTACTTGTAAAGTGAATAACCTGCCCAGAGATATTTGAGTTGATTTGCACTGGCAAACCTCTGCAATTCTTAGAGTGTTGTGAATTGTCAGTTCTGTCTGGCCTGGGTGCTGGTCTTGTGTTGCCAGCAGTGGTGTTCAAACAGGCAGTGTGTGATTGAAACTCTGAGGGGAGGGATTGCTGCCTCTTCACCTGTGTGTGCTTTTTTGTTTCAGGCTTACCTTCAACAAGCCCAAGAGCTGGTTATACTTGAAACAATAATGCTTCAAACTTTAGGTATGTCTTTTGAAATATTTCCTGTGCAGCTAACTTACCATGAAGAAGTAATGGGACCCAAGTAACTGGAGTTTTAATGTGCTGTTGTTACACTGGAATTCTGCTGTTTTCGCGTATAACTTCTGACCTGTGAATGTAGTTTTGTACTAGGTGCACCTGTACTTAGGAAGTAGATGTTTCTTATAGTTTGAGTTAGAAATGTGTAGGCTTCCAAACAGATTTTACTCCAAAGCAGTGATTACATTGATATTTCATCATATAAGGTAACATGTTTCATGGGGTTAGCTGTGTATGTGTCCTGGAACGGTTGGAAAGAGCTTTATACCAAGTGCTCTTCCCTGTCTTGCCTTAGAATAGAACAACATCATGTAACTGAGCCTCTGAACATCACAAGTTGTAGTGCAACCACTTAATGGATGATTCCCAAATTTGAAGTGGAATGTTGTGATAAAAAATTCTTCTGACTTTAAAATGCCATAGAGACAATTCCAGCTAGCAGGCCTGAGAACACAGAATTGCTCAGATATTCTTAAGTACTACTTTGAGTATGTTGTTCAAAAAGAAAATAGTTCACAGTAGTAACCTCATGCTTAAAATAGTGTCATAAACAAAGGTTTTTTAAGTCACTGCCCTACAAATCAACTTAATTTGTAATTCCGTAGATGCAAATTGTTTCCAGTCCTAGAAATCAAAGAATAAAGTGCATATACATGTATTTCAGTATGTCTACAGTACAGTTTTTACTGACTGCAGGTATGTTCAACCTTAAAAATCCAGTAATATCCCAGGTTATATATGTGTGCAGGCATTAAGATTATTGAGGAGATAATTTACTAATTGATCATGAAGTAGCTATACCATCTGCCATTCAAAAGTATGGAAAGGTGCAGAATAAAAGGCATTTAAATCCTGCTACTTGTTCTGCAGTGCAAAGGTTTAGTGAATATTTTAGATTGGTGGGGAATCATAGGGGGTTTGGCTTTTTTATTGTACAGATGTAAATGTGTAATTCTAAAATGTATTTGTAACTCTTCAGGTTTTGAGATTACCATTGAACATCCACACACAGATGTTGTGAAATGTACACAATTAGTGAGAGGTCAGTGACTTTTAACCACTTCTGTAAGTCCTTTTTTACCTTTCTCATAAAATTTGAAAGTAAAGTTATTGTGTAATATGATATGTTTAAAGCTAGTAATTAAAAGCTTGATCTTAGCCTTTAGAGATTGATAAAGAATCCAGTCCTCTATTCTCCATATTTTTTTTGTTTTCTTATTACCTTTGAGTTTAATATTACCTGGTCTGTGCTTGACTGACAGAAGCAATGAGTAGGTGAGAAGTGATTGCCCACTGAAGCAGTTCTACCTGATGGCTAGTGCCAGTTGGTTTTGTCTTAGCAAATCTTTTTAGGTAATGAACTGAGGGATAAAGAGAGGGCATAGCAAGTCTGCTGTCACATGCAAATACTTAAAGATGTGACTAATTGTTTTTCTGGAGCCTGGTGTACTTACTTGTTTTGAGTGGTAGAACGAAGCCCCAAATATTTGGTTAAACATACCCTCTGACTTGTATGCAGCTCATTAATGTGACTGGCTAGAAACCTGGTTTATTCTTGAATATTCTTTTGTGTGGCATTTTGGCACACCTTTAATTCTTAAACTGGTTTCGTTTGGAGCTTTAAAAAAAAAGATTGTAAAAAAAACTCTAATAAGATGAAGGATGAAGAAAATCAGGAATCAGTTGTAAAAATACCTAAAATAAGCTTTTCACTTTAATAATGTTCCTTAGGTAAAAAGTGTTTGGAAATTATTAGGCCATGGCTGTTAGATTTTAGCCATTGGCTGGTTTTGCTGTGAAAAATGCAAAGTGCTTCAAAGCTTTTGGTGTTTTTTCTTCACTCTATAAAATATACAAAACTTAGGTACAGCTCCATCATGGTAACTAGCTTTGTTTTGTAGGAACTCTGGAATTACTGGTGTCCCTTTGAAGGAAGAGTGTCCCTTATTTTCAAGTAGCTCACTGGTGTAGTGTCTTCAGAGCCTGAGTAGGGCTGGTGCTGTAACTTGTTTGCTTATAAAGCAGCTTTATTGCTGTTCTTGCTGTAAGATAATGAGTCTGCTTTCTGCCCAGATGTGGTTGTTGTGACTGTGTGCATGAGTGTAATTACACCTAAAGCCTCAGTATTCTGCATCAGCAGCTCTGTAGGATTTGCTTTGGGTATTCTTAGCTGTTGGGCAGTATAAATGTGAGCACATTTTCACTGTTTTGTGGGAGCCCCTGCACTTGTGTTCAGCATTTGGGCTGTGGGGAGGGGTGAAGGCAATGTTTGGGATTTCTTTGGGATTTCCACATTAGTGAGTATCTTTGGCTGGAGCCTGCAAGAAGGAAGGCACACTAACCAAGGGTAGATACCACTCTGACAGTCCAGCCCCTCCCTTTGTGTTTGGTGTACTGATTCTTTTGTACTGACAAAATTCATACTTTGAGGGTACTGCTAATTTTTTAATTTGACATCTTAAAGCTAATATTTAATGTCAGCAGACTTGAAAAAATACTTTTAGAATTCTGAGCATGTCAAGTCTTGAAATTCAAGACTTCAGTGAGGGCTGAAAGTCCATGTACCTCAAGGAGTGGTGCAAAGTGAGTGTGTGTGATGCTTGAAAACCCATCCACTGGAGTAGCTGTGCTCCCTAGTTATGTGTGTGTGCAAGTGGAATCCTTGGCAGCATATGCTCCTGCTAGGAGTGGTGTAGGCTGTGAACACTAGACTAGAGTACCTAATAAAAAGGAAGCAATAAATTAATTTGAAACATCAAGCATGACATCTGTAGTCAAGGACAGAGTAATTGCCCTGGAACGTTGGTTTTATGTATTGAGATAACGGAGATGGGCTTGTGGGCACAGTGGCATAGGCTCAGAGACACAGTGGTATGAGTTTAGTTCTCTGTCCCTGGACATTTATTTATTGGACAGTGTGGTTTTTAATCAATAGATGTAACACTTGGGTATTTAAGTCCTCAAGCTTTCAAAATATACCTAAGACTTGTCAGTGTTAAACCTTTAGTGCTGAAGGGATTGACTGGGAAGTTACAGAAATCCAAGGTTACTTCATCCAGTTTTGGTAACATCATCTTGGACAAAAAACACCTTTCAGAAGGCAGAGATACCTTTTTTACTTAAAGTGATTAACTTGTCCAAGACCATTGTGATTAAAACCTCCAACTGCTTTGGGAGGGAAGGAAGGGAGGATTCTAATGTGGCCAAGTATCAAAAAAGAGGAAACAAAGTTAGCTGAGGTGTGGAAATGTACTTGATGACTTGGCTTAGCATGTGTGCACTGCATTGCCATGTGGTGAGAAGGTGCCCTTTGCTGGCTAAACTGCAGTGCCTGAGAGAGTGGCTGGTTCTCTAGGTCACTTTTTGTTGTCTGGCATCCAGGGGAATGTGCTTTATGCTGTCACTGTTACTGTATTAACCTGTAAGCTACCTCCTTCTAAAAACAAAATGAAAAAAATTAAAGTTGGTTTCTGTTGATGATGCTCAAAAGCTTCAGCCAAGTCCTCTGTCAGAAGACTGTCTAGTCTCGTAGTGGCACACCAGAATCAATTGCTGGAAGCCGAAGATGATGTAGTAAGTGGGAATTGGTGCAGATAAACATAATTGCTTTGACATACAACCAAAGAAAAAGTTGAATTCTTCTTCTCTAAGATTGAAAGCCTTTTTGAAGGCATTATTAGACACCATGGGTCGGTGTAGGTAAGGGGTGACTGGATGGATACATAATGACTCTTGATGTTCAGGCATATGGTATCTGGTTATTCCCTCTGGTGTTCAGAGACTCATGGGTTAATGGAATTGTTCCATCTTTACAGTTTGGTCACTAAAGCAGACCAGGAAAGTGGTGTGGGCTTAGTCTTTTTTCTGCACCATTCTTCCTCAGTGTCAAGAGACTGAGAAGAGGAGACAGAACCATCATTCCTTAGGATCCCACAGGTCCTCTGTGGAATCTGAAGGCAGTGGATGTGTGAGGGCCTGTCAGCAAGCTTCAGTGCCCATTCCAAGAAGGCTCCAGTACTGAAGAGAAGAGGAGAAAAAAAAAAAAAAAGAAACCACTAAAACACCAAACCCAGTTCTGTTGTTAAATTCCCTTGCTGGCTTCAAGACTCGTTGAATGGTCAGCAGTGAAAGTGCCCTAGTGCCGAGACCATGACATGGCCCTCTTAAGCTCTGGTGCAGAATCAGTCTGTTCTCAGCCTGCTTCTGGCGAAACTTGAAGGGGAGGAATCTGTATCCTCATCTCCATCTTGGGAAGTCTTCAGTCATTCCTTTTTCTGTGTTGGAATACAACCTTTTGGAACTGAAGATGGGATCTCAAGGATTTCTAGGATTGTTCTCGCTGCTCTGCAGGTTCTCAGGTACCTTGAACACCCATGATCCTTACTAATCTTTTGTGGAAATTGTACTGTCAAATCCTTCAAACGTACCATAGTATCTGTGTGCACAGGTGCCATTGGTTAAATCAGGCTGAGAAAGACAAGGTCAGCAGAAGAGGAGGTGAAAATGCATCAGAGGGTATTCTCATGAGGAAAATTTGAATCTTAGTGTGTGTACTAAGTGGTGTGGAAAGATCTGAAACATCAGCAGCACCAGCACTGCTACAGGTGGCCTTCACATCCTGAACTTTGATCCCAGGCTTTTACAGGCCTGATCCCAAGGTTTACACGCTTTCAAGAAAGTAAAGCCACCAGGACTGCTCAGACCTGAATGCCTACACCATGGCCTCCTCCAGCCCTTTCCCCATGCAGCAGGCATCCACCAGCAGACCTCTGTTCAGAGCCTGTGGCCCTTTTCCTTTTGCCAGAAGGACTTCAGCAAGCTTCTCTCTCCTGATACTGCCTGGCTTATCTGCAGTCTCCTCCTTCCAGGGAATGCTGCCAGATGTTGACAGGGTCCAGGCATAGCCACCTACCACCCTCCTGAGGGGGACTTGGCAGTCACATTTCCATGAGTATCCCAAGATCCAAGATAAGCTGTGTTGAAGAAAAGGCTCAGATATCTTGGAATTGCAACCGGTTGGATTGTGTGGCTATGCCCAGTAAAATGCATTTTGGGTTCCAGTTGGCCGTTTCTTGGAGACGGCCTTTTGGAAGGTGTATGGGACAGGAAGTCCTGTTTCAAAATACTGATTCCTGCCTTAGTGATCCCCTGCCTTATGGTTGCTTCTGCAGCAGTGAGACAGGATGGTGTTTCAAATCCCTCTTAAATGCTGAAATCTCCAACTGGTCAGTAATGGCTGGTGTTGTAGCCATCGGTCCTGTGGCTTGTGAGTTGTAAGAGCAGCTCTGCTGGCTTGTCTTAGCCTCTGCTTCAAGAGGATTTCAATTTGGAGATGCACTTTTCACTACTGTGATGGAAATAAAACACCAAAATATGGGAGCCAAAGTTCATTAGCTTTAATTTCTGTGATGGATTCTGCTGAACCAAAGCTGTCCCAAATAGAAGAGTTTGGGGCGGATGTTTCCAGTTGTGCCTTGTGTTATCAAAGGCTTTAGTTGGGAGCTGAAATTTCATTCTGGTTTTGGTGATGATTATGATTTAGTTGTAAGTAAGTTGAAACAGTATCACTACTTGTAGTATAGGTAAGGTATTTAGCATATTAACTTTTGACTGAGGCCAAAATGTGTGTTTCAAGATGTGATTCTTTTCTTCCAGGTATATGTTTTGATTTACTCAACTTCCAAGCCAATGTTAAATAGAAGTTTTCTGGCATCTGCTTCTGTTCCTTATTCAAAAGGGACATTTCAGTGAGAGTAGAGATGCTTCTTGGTCCTGGTCCCTTTATTCGAACGTGTAACTTTACAGAGTATATAAAACATTGAAGATCTTTTAGACATTGCTTTGAAAAATGAAGAGCAAGACATGAATTTGAGTCTCATTCAACCGTAGTGTGTTTTCATTTGTTTTGTTATGACAGTCTCATTTCACTTTTTTTATAATTCCACCTTAGGTTTGTTTAGATGGGAGGGAAAGAAAGAGGTTGAACTCTGGTTATCTGGCCTGCAATTACCATTATGGTTTGCAAACTAAATATTATAGTGTAACACTTTGTCAGTTCACGTTCTAATTATTATAGATTAGTAGAATTTGTGTGTGGGGACAGATCCTGTTACCTTGCTACTTCCACATTCTTCTGGGATTATGGCACTGTGGGACCAAATCTGATTTGTACTCCCTGGGAATCATTAGAAGTTGAGTTAAATCACATCTTATTATGCTTTTTAAAAATTAAGTTTAAAAGCCGCTGTAGTATATCTCAGACTTTATGGATTTATTATTATTAAAATAAAAGCTTAACAATGTTCCCTTTGACATAAAATTCAACACTACGCTCTCTGCAGGTAGCACTGATTTCAAGTGATAGTGTCAAAGTAAGAGTTGAATGAAGGCTGCATTCAATCTGCGGTTAAAACCCTTGTGCCCAGCTATCCCATTAATGCATGTTACAGTAAGTTCTCTTGCCTGAGTGAGGAGTTGGGGTGTCACTGCAGGGGTCAGCACTACACGGCTGTAACAGCCTGACTCAGTAGCTTTTCATTTCTGGCATGTTGCAGTCCTGTGGTTTGGTTTTTTCCTGACTAACTAAAATGTAGTTAGTTGTTTTCTGTCAGAGCTTTGCCATAGGTTTAACAAATGTGGAGCAAAAACTTACAAGCACAGTGCTCTTAATTATAAGGAGCAGAAAACTGATTTTTTTTTTTCCCCCTCTAGCTTGGGGGCTTGTGGTGTTGTAGGGCTTTGGGAGAGAGGGACATGGCTGTTTTGGGGGGGAAGGGGGGGGCAGTGGGAGGGGTGTCCTGCCATGCTCCTCTCCGAGAGCAAACAGGCACTGTGCTGTGAATTGGCTGTGAGTGCTGCTGTGCTGCAGCCCAGGCTAGGGCAGGGATCACCTGCAGGAGAGGGGCAGGAAGCAGCAGAGGAGAGAGAGCTCCCCATTAGGTGTTGGAGGGGGGATCAGCACAGGGAGACTGTTCTGTGGGTTCTCCAGAGGGAGGGGCAGTGAGTGGAGTCCCTGGCCCAGCGCCAGTACTGAGTGTAAGGGCCTCTTGTAAGTGTCTCAGAAAACATTATTTTAAAGGCTAGTTAGCCAATTCACATCAGTTCTTTAGAAATACCCAGCAGTGATTTTGGAAGGTGAAACTGCTTTAATTTTGGAATGAACCCGAGGAGTTAGTGCAGATCTTTAATCTCTCTGTTTTTCTTTTCTTACAGCAAGCAAGGATTTGGCACAGACATCCTATTTCATGGCTACCAACAGGTTGTTATCCTGAACCTCTTTGTTGCACTGTTGTAGCACACTATAGCTTCCTTTACTGCAGGGCCCCCTCCATGTGTCTTACCCTTGTTGCAGCGGGAGACTGGGCCATCTCCAGTGGTGGTTCCTTCCCGCCTGCAGTGCGGTGTATTGGACAAGGGCCTCGTGGCACAAAGGGGTTAAATGCACAATGAGAAGTGTAGTGCTGCTTTCTGATGACATTTTCTCGATTGTGAGTGCATAAGTCTAAAATTGGTAGCCTGAATAGCAGCTAAAGATTACAAAGAGATAAACTTAACCTAGAAATCCGAGCGTCTTGGTAAGTACAAAACTATTTTTAGTTTACACTTGTAGTTAATGGCAGTTTTCTCTTAAAGTTAAATATTTTGATCCAAGCTTAACTTATAAAATTTTAGTGGGCCTAAGTTCTTTTCAGCTAGCTGATTTTTCTTTTTAGATATACTAGTAAAAGCCAAATGTTCTTCCTTTTAAAAACAGCTTTTTAATCTTAATATATAGTTTTAAAACTTAAATACTTAGATAAATGTAAAGTTCTAGGATTTCAGATGGGTATTTTGTATACATAGCCTGTCATAGAAAGAATTAGAGAGCAGACTTTAGCCTTGATTTCTTGATTACTTAAATTTACTTCCTGCAAAACAGCTTCAAGCTTTATTTAAGAGGATTACATTTTGTGTACATAGTTTTTAAGCAATATCTGCTGGTTATCAGAACTGTACACAATCAGTAAATCAGTCCTGGTGGTTCCTTGATGGGCAGGATTCTGTGCTTAAGCACATGTTAAGTTGTGCTCAAGCAGTGCAACTGAGCCAGCTGGAAGCTGAAGACAAGTTCACAAGTGTCACAAAGCCAAGCCTATGAAAGCAAAGCCCACAAGTAACTCACCTGGCTTCTGTGGAACTGCTGGGGACCTTCTGGTTGTCTCATTCAGAGGCTGCATAGTCAGCTGTGTGCTTTTTACTGCAGAGTTTTAATTGACCACATTATACTTCTTTCTTTTTGGTACTGAAGTACACTAGAATAGTTGTTAAGTTTATTTACTGTTCATCAGACTTTTGATAGGAAAAGCAAACTAAACTTTTCTACTAGATAAATGCCCTGCCCCTTGTTTTCTTAGGGCAGTAAGATACCTTATGAACTTATTCAGCAAAATGTTTAACTGCTGTTGCTTGACAAGTTACCTCGTTCTGTGTGTTAATGGTTGATTTGTTTGGGTTTTCTGTTTTACATGTTTGATTTCCTTTGGTTCCTCATTACGAAATTTGTGCAACAGTCTTCACCTTACTACATTCTGTCTTCAGTACAAGCCCACAGTGATAGCATGTGTGTGCATTCACTTGGCCTGCAAGTGGTCCAACTGGGAGATTCCAGTATCAACTGATGGGAAACACTGGTGGGAATATGTAGATCCTTCAGTCACTCTAGAGCTACTGGATGGTAAGTAATGCTGCCTTTCACATCTTGAAATGCAAGGGTTGTCAATGTAAGGATGGGAGTTTAGTATATAGTAAGAGCTTTAAGCCTAAATTAAGTCTCACTGACTTCATGTACCATTATCTGCAGGTGAGAGAAAGGGATAGGAGAGGGATAATGGCAGAAGACAAACTTGGGTTTAGCCCTTTAGTACATCCACATTCCTTTTGCAGGTGGAGCTTAGAATCTTGGCTTTAAGGACTTTTCAGAACCCAGAAGGATGGAAATCTAGCAGTGCAAATTCCTGCAGTCCTGGTGCTGCACTGATCCAGAACAGCAGTGTTCATAAGGCCATACATAAAACTGCTGTGTTTATGCAGGCAGTTCTGCATTAGCAATTTGGCATAGCCTGCGAGATCTCAATGTCCTGTACAGCAGTTTTTCTTGTTAAATGGCCTTTCCCAAAGAAAGCAAACACCAAAACTCCATATTCCCAGAAGTTTACTGTGTTTGAAACAGTGCTTATTTCAGTGCAGTCTGGATTTAAGGCTCACACATGCTCTGTACTGGGAGTGGGAGTTCCTGGGGCTTTCAGGTCTGTGTGTTGGACATTGTTAATCCTGGAGTGAAATGTGTAGTTTGGAATAGTGGTGGAGGTCTCCAGGGTTCCTGTGGCCCAGCATGGCTCCCCGTGGCCTGCTGCTTTGCTCTGCAGAGCTTTGCTTTCTTAATGGCAATTTTTGGGTTTTTTTAAAGTGAGAAACTGAGGAGATGTCACGTGAAGCACAGAATTACAGTGAGCTTCAAAGTGCAGGTTCAAATGTCTCTGTCTTAATGGGCTTCTTTAAAGTATGTCTGGTTCCAAATGCCACCCTGCTTCCTTCCCACATGGCTGTGGGTTTGGTAAGCATACGTTGTTTGGACTTGATGATCTTGGAGGTCTCTTCCAACCCAGTGGATTCGATGTTTGAATTTATAAAATCCCAGGAGGGAATGCTGTGAGCTCATTGTGAATATGGCTCTATTCTTCAAGCCATTATGGAGCTGGTGTGTGTGATAGACTGGGGCACACCAAAGGCCTGAGGTAGTTTTGCACTTGGGAGCAGCTTAGTTTATAATTTGCTTGTGGAGTTCTGGAGAAGCCAGTTCTTCCAGACTTGCAAAAGATGTACTTTTGCATTCAAATTCTGACTGTACCTAATTATGAGTAAGATTAAATTTCAGTGGAAAGTATTTTTATTTGCAGCTGACAAGTGTGGAGACCTGCTTTTTCTTGTGGACATAGTAATGGCAAGGATCTCTGGTTTTTAACACAGCCAAATAGTCTGCCTTGAACACCAAATATTTCAAAGCTGTTGTTTAAAACCTAGTGCTTCCAAG
>WBMV01003352.1:37500-51475 GCA_013396655.1 Campylorhamphus procurvoides
AAAAATCTTCCCTGTTTGTGAGATATGAGGTTTGTAGAATAGTGAGATTCTTTTCTATGTTGAATCTTGATCTGTTCCTGATGGTGGGAATGCTGGAGTGATGTATCTCACTGTGAGCTGGTTCTTGGCTATTTGCATAACATGGCAGTTCTGTACACTCTTTTGGCTAACTGTAAATATAAATGTTTCATAATAGCTTAGCTGGATTTTTGAGGTACAGCCATTTGTGTGAGATTAGAAAAAACTTTATTTCTAAGAACTTGTAAAAAAAAAAAGTATTTTCAATAAAATTCCCTACCTCACTTCTATTGTGCAGAAATTATCCCATTTTCCTATGTTCAATTTTTCCAACTTCATTTGTAAACGTGAAGTTTCCCTTTCAGTTATTGGCTAAACATTGCTGGTTTTTCTCAAATCAGTTGAAAGTCTGATGCCTCATTTGTTTCCTTTGCTCCCTTGACCCTGTGGTGATCAGGTATTTGGTACCCAAAAAGCAAGTTCTAGAAGAGTTATGCCATCTCCAGCTGCTCCCTCCCTGTGCCCTGGGGACACAGCCTGGACCCTGGACTTGTGTTTTGTAGGGGCTGAACAGGCTTGGGAGGGGGGTGTTATTTTTAGCAGGTAGGGAGTGGGTGACAGTGGCACACCAAGCATCTTTCCAAGACCTTAGGGGGAAGGGTTCCCAGTCCTTGTTTTGCAGGGAAGGGAATTGAACAGCACTTTGTTTGCTTTCTTAGTTGGGATGTAAATGCACGTTCACATAATTGGCTCTAAAAATAAATGTTTTCAAAGATTTGGAAGTTACACCAAACTGAACTAGCTAATTAATTCCTCCTTTCTCTGAAATGCCTAACTTCTTACACCTTAAAAGAATAGATAATTAGGGCCAGAAGTGTTCTCTCCAGTGGCTGCTGGGAATTACTATTTCTCTGGCTTCTGACATGGATATAGCAAACCCAAAGACGATTTTTAACCTTAAAACTTCCAGTACTTGGGTTTGATTTCTGTACATTCCTGCACTTATAATGGCAACATTTTTCTTGCTATAGATTGCGTTCTTTGACACCACCTGTAAAGTTTCTGAGGCTTCCCATGGTGCAGAAGGGAAAAGGTGGGGAGAAAAGGCAGTGGGCTGGGGGCCCTTCCTCAGGAAAACACTTGTTCTTTTTTGCTTGTGTAAGAACCCGAGATTTGACAGGAGGGGTGGAGAAATTACCTCAGTTCTTGCTGAGCTTTGTGAAAAAGCACTCATTTTGAACCCAAATAATCTCAGGAGACTGGGTTTTCTGGGCTCGGTGTCTGCTTCCTTGGAAAGAGGTAGATGTATTTTTAGATGGAAATTTTTACATCCTATTGCTGTTGGTAGTTCCAAGACCAGTGTAAAATAGATGGGTTGGCATTCCCAAGAACCCTTCCTTCTCCTGAGATGTGAGCAGTGGGCTCAGAGCTTCAAACATTACTGTGTGAAAGAAATAGCAGGTACCCTGCAGTGATAGAAGACCAGTGTATTTTCAGGTTCTCAGATTTAAGCTCCAAATCTTGAGGAAACCTGGAGTCACAATAGAGTGGTCTCCCCTAGTGCTTGACAGCCTGGCATGCCTTGCAGAGGGCTCTTCCAGGTTTCAGTGAAGGTTCTACTCTTCAAACCGGTAAGGTTTGCCCTGCCTGAGTACTAGAATTAAACAAGTTTGACTGAGCCACTTCTTGTGGGATACAGAGTTTTCAAGGCTTTGCACCCTTTCTCCTGATTGCATTGGACACCTGGAGTTAAGCACTGGATTTTGATGTGAAAATCTGTGATCTCCTCAAGTGAGAAATATGCAAAGTTAGACTTGTTTCTAGAATGTCCCACCAGACTGGCTCAGGCACTTGTCCCAAGGCTCCCCAACCCAACAGCTGTGCTGTGCCCTGGGCTGGGCTGCAGGTCCCTCTCCTCATCTCCAGCAGGTTAGGCTGAAACAGCTCTGTGGCAAGTGCTGGCCTTAAACTGCCACCTCCTTTTCAAAGCCTGGCTAAATGAGCAAAAATGTGCTTTCACATTTTGATTAAAAACTCAGGTTCCAGTTTTACAAACCTCTCAAGTTACCAACTAATTTTAGTGTAATTAGCTGGATTAAACTGGACACTTAAATGGCAAATAAGTAGCAACCTTAATATTGGAGAGCTCTAACAAGTTATGTTAGTTTTGTGTATAAGTCTGTGCATAAGGAAGGGGGCTTGTAATGCTGACATTTTATTAATTAGCTATATGTTCTAGAGCATTCCCATTCTTCCCCACTTAAGACTGTCATCTCAGTTTCATTTCATGCTAAACAAACCTCACATTTACTTTGCTGCTGTGCTGGAGACTCTACATTAACCCGAGAAGAATTAACGTGCATCATGGAATGATGTACATCCCACTTGGGTTCATATGCCAGGGCTCCCACCTTGACTCTGCAAGGTACTTAAGGTGAAGATCTTTTAAAGTGGCCTGTCCACGGATTCCTGGCATGAGCACCAACCAGTATTCCTTGAAATGGGACTGTTAGCTGCTTGAACTTTGAAGATTACTGTGATGTTAGGATTTCTCTTACACTGGCATAATGTTCTGTCATTGTTATGTGACATTATACCTACAGAAATTATCAATAAAGAATTTTGCTAGAAGTACTACTGGTTTCTCTTTGCTTTTATCAAGTCATGCTGGAATAAAGCAAAACTTGAAAGCTGTTCAAGTAACTAAAATGTTTAGCACTCTGGGGAAATTTGGCTTTATATACAACTTAGAACTTCCTTCTTTCCCTGTTGTAAAACACTAATTTTCACGTTACTGCTGGCCCTGAAGTCAGTGCCCTGAATCCTTGAGAGCTGAGCTCTGAACAGTTGTGAGGCTGAGTGTTCCTGCATCTCTTCCTGGAGCTTGGTGCTCACAGATTTAAGGCTTACCCCATTTTGATAGGAAGAAGCCTTACCCAAAAGAGGACATTCTAAATATTAATACCTGCTTTTGTTGCTTTGTTTTATTAATATATACTACTTTTTGAATTCTATTCAATTCTGTGCAGTTAGTAGTAGCTAATTCTACTAATTGTTACAATTACTTTTGCAGTGCATGGAGACTGTTACATGTCCTCTGATTCCACAGAGCTCACTGCAGCGTTTTGAGAACCAAACTTAGTTCCAGTTTCCAATGTGTATCAATACCTGATGAGGACAGTAAGGAAGACAAAGCCAGACCTTTCAGTGTCACCAGTGACAGGACAAGAGGCACAGCCTGACCTGCAAGACAAGTCTGTTCAAACACAAAATCCTTTTTACCATGAGGGTGGTTGAGGACTGAAGCCTGTTTAACCAAAGGTCTAATAACAGACTCCTTGGACACAACTGCTCTCCACTGTCACTTAAAGTCCAGTTCCTTCTGGTTTCTTTTCACAAGTGGAAATCTTTAATATGGAAAATGTATACTCACTTGGCAAGAGTTTTGAAAAATTCACTGTCTTCACAAAGGGATGGTCCAGCAACTGCAGAGCAGAAGGTCGTTCGTGCTGATCTCTGCATTGAAGGTTCCAAAAATCAGGACATAAAGTTAATATTGTGCTTCTGATGGAATTGGAAAATCTAAATGCAAAATTAGCCTTTTTTATTATTATTTCTCCAGTCACCACTCATTTTTATGTTTTTTGATAAAAAAGAAGGGAGGCTTCAGGGGATAGAGTGTTAGATTTTATTTATTATAATAAATATTATAATAAAGAAATCATTCTTTATTGCTTTAAATTCCTTGCAGAGCTTTGAGTAATTCTGCTGATTTGGCTGTTTCAGGTGCATAAAATGTATTTTTAAGGAGTGTGATAATTATTTGTTTGATCCTCTCAGTCAGGCTGTTCTGTCATCTCCAGTCAGTCATACATGTTAGGAAGCCCAGAGAGTGCCCAGAAAAGCTGTGGATATCCCATCCCTGGAATTGTTAAAGGCTGGATGGGGCCCTGAACAACCACCCCTCGTTTAGTGGGTGGAGTCCCTGCCCATGACACAGAGCTGGAACTAGATGGTCTTTATGGCCCTTTGCAACCCAAACCATTCTATGATTCCTATGGAATTAGAGGACAACTGGTAGACCTTTTAAACATCTGGGACACAGCTGATTGTTAAAACAAACATCACAAAAATAATTTGTATAAAGGGTGAATGCTGGTGGTTTGGGATTTTTATAAAGAGAACTTTATGTTTCTAGTAACTATTACGTTTCAAATAAGTATGTATTTCCTGGACTGTCAGTGATAATAGATTTTCTCACTGTAGAAGATAAGAATTAAGCGAATGCCCTTCAATTTAGAATATTGTCCTCAAAACAACTTGCCTGACATAGGCCAAACTCCAACAATACTGGATCAGCAAAGCACTTCAAAGAGATTTATCAAACATTTTGTCTAAAACTTAGCACTGCCTTGTTTCTGCATGAAAATTACAGGGAAAGTAAATGATGAGTAAAAGACCTACAAAAAGAGAATATTTGAGGGATTTTTTATACCTTTACACAGAGTAAAGTTTTTTAATATATACTATTCTTTAAAGGCTTTCCTGAAATGCTGAGAAGCCCATGCACTCACAATGGAGACATGTATATTATAAGAGGTAACCTAAGCTCCCACCAACAGTCCCTGCAACCCAACCTGTCTGCATTTCCCCTCTCATTTCTCAGCCAGAGGTCTCCATACCTGGTCAAGCAGGCTTGCACAAAATCCACCGCAGCACTGGAGAATCCATCAGGAAGGGAAGGCATCAGCCCCCTGTGGGCGCCGATGTAGAACATGGCTGCAATCCTGCCCATGGACGCCAGGGGTGGTTTCCCCGTTGCCATCTCAAACACGGTGCAGCCAACGCTCCAGATGTCGGATTTTCTCCCATACCCAGACTCATTGATCACCTCTGGAGCCATCCAGTAGGGAGTGCCGTGCACGGAGCGCAGCGTCTCGCTCTGGGTACCTCCAGGGCTGACCCAGGCCAAGCGCCTGGCACAGCCAAAGTCAATCAGCTTCACTGTCCCGTTGGGCATGAGCATCACGTTGTTACCCTTGATATCTCTGTGCACCACACAGTTGGCGTGTAAATAGGCAACCCCCTGGAGGATCTGCTTGGTGTATTTGCAAAGGACAGCCTCTGGCAACGGGCCAAAGCGATTAATAACACTGGAAATGGAGCCACCAGGAACAAACTCCATGAAAATGCTTAAAATGTTGTCTTCCAGACAGGTTCCTAAGTAAGTTACAATATTGACATGCTTCAAGGTCTTCAAAAGATCAACTTCCTCATGGAACTTCTGGTACTCCTTTTCTGTGGTGGCTTGATCTGATGCATCCAAAACAATCTGTTTTACAGCAATTAGTTGTCCCTGGCTGGTCAGACCACAGTACACCTACAGTGAAAACAGGACTTATTGAGAGAGGACACGGGAGAAAAATGAGTACTGACCTACTTTATCCTTGTGTTTGTCAAGTTTCATGTCTCATAGTGTAATCCAAAATACTGAAGGCATTGTTGAATAGGACAGCAGCCAGTGATGAGATAAAGTGTAGCTCAACAACAACCAGCTCATCTCTTAACACATTCAGACATTAACTTACCGTGCCATAGGCTCCCTTTCCAAGGACTTCTCCTCTTGTCCATGTGATAGGATCTCTTTTAGTTAAGCTGCTTCCTGGTAATTTAGTAGACTCATCAAAGTTTAGAAGGCCACTTTCTCCTTTTGATGCCAAAAGGGCATTACTGCAACTCTGCTTGGAAGATGTTGGTCAGTGTTGGGAGAAAGTAGAGAGAAGAAGAAAGGCTTCAAATTGTCCTTACATTTATTTTTAAGGAGCAATTTTTTCTGGCATGAGTCTGCATTATATATTTTTATATTTTTTTAATATGTTTATATATATATATATATACACCAGGTCATTGATACAATTGCTATTCTAGGTAAGCCTGTGTAAATATTTTCAAGTATACACACAACAGTGCATAGCCAGAAGATTGTACATGACATCTTACTGACTATCACCTTGAGTAACTTATGTAGCACAGGTCCAGTGAAAATAAAAGGGACATGACTCCACAGGGAGAAGAGACTGCTTCAGAAAGAGGGCAGCAATTCCTCCACCTAGCCAGGGATCTCTGAAGTGAGAACGGAGGCATAATTGGCACCTGTCTGCAGAAGCATAAGGGAGTGTAGCAGCATTTAGTGAAAGACATTTCCTTATAGATTTGTAATCTAAATAGCCAAAAAGCTCACAGGGCAGAGGAGAAGCAATACTGGTAGATAAGCACCTTAGGAAATGACAGCTCTTAACTAACTAGGGCTCCACTATATGAGCCTTTTGAGCTCTAAGTTTTGATTAAACATTAATTAAACACCCTTAAGTCAGTCTGGTAAGCCAATACTTGTAGTTTCTACCTATAAAAGAATCTGACTGTACTCAGAGATTCAAGGCAATTGCCCTCTTGGATATACAGGGACTGTTTGTAGTGTCTTTTCATATTCCTTAGCTGTCAAGATTTCAAGAGTTTTTGCTTTGCCTAAAACATTTTATGCATGCTCTTCAATTACAATAGCCTATTGTCTTCACTCACAACAACTTCTCAGTTTATCTTGGCCCACCGTATAAGCTTTGACAGCTACTCCTGTCATGCCTTAGTACCTTCTGCCTTTTGTCCTGCCATGCAGTCTCTACCACAGGTACCTTCAACCGAGCCCTGGAAGAATCAGTGGGCAGCTGGCCCAAGGGAAAGAGGTTTGATCTCTAATAACCACATATTTCCTGTCTTTCATCCAAACTTGTGTGAACCATCACTCAAAAGAGGTACAAAGTTAAAAGAAATTATTTTTACCTTTTGTAGAGCACAATTTACTATTGCTCCATCTCCATTTGTCATATTTTCTTCTTCTTCTGTATGTGTGTTTTGCATTTTAGAACCATTATGTTTTGTCCTTGAAGAGCTGATGTCTTTTTCTTCAAGCATTCGCAATTCTTTGGCCAGGCAACAAAACAACTCATCAGTCACATCCTTAGTATCTGCCCAGGACAAATTGTTTTGACTTGACTGGAAACTGGGGTTTTTAGCATTTTTTGTCCAGATCACTGAGGGCTGAGTCAATTCATTTGCCAAACCACCATTTTGAGATGTGTTTGCCCAACTGTGACTTAACGTTTCTGTAGGGGACTGACATTCCAGTCTATCTGAAACGGGTAATGCTTCACATTTATTGACAGACTTGAAGGAGGCCTGGTCTGATTCCAGGCCTTTGGCACCATCCATATCCCCCCTGCCCCGGGGCACACAGATGTTCTGGGCTGTTGTTAGCAGACTGCTCCTTGGAGCAACACGGTCTCTGCAGTCTTCATCACTGAACTGAAGGAGAGTCTGGCTACAGGGAGCAGCTCCCTGGTGCTTGGACACATTGGGGCTGTCTAAAGACTGCTCCAAAGTTACTTCTTTAATAGTTGGTAAGTTTGAATGTGAAAAAATTTCATTTTGCTTAGTGGACTGAGAAAGCTCTTCTGAAAACATAATCTGATGATCTGTGTCTCCCTGAGACAGTGTTGTGTTCTTTGATATATAAGTCTGAAAATCTGAATCAGAAGTTTTCATATTATCATGCTCTGTGCTGCTGTCACCCAGCTTGGTACTTCTATCCTTTATGATCAAACTTTTCTGCTTTTGTTTAGTGCCTGGTGTTGTCTTCTTTGGCTTGGAATGTGCCTTCTTTGGAGTGTTTCTTACCTGGCTGCTCCCCCTCCCTTTGGTGCAGGTACATCTGCAGGTGTTGGCAGTGCCACTCCCTGAGGGAGCAGAGCAAACACCTTTGTAAAATCTGCTCTCGTGTCGCTCAAGCTCCCGCGTGTGGGAATAGACAGGAGTGCCAAACATTTCATAAATCCCTGGGCCTTGGTCATTTGAATTGATTTGCTTGAACATGTCACTGTATTTCAGATCTACAAAATCCGAGGCAGACGGCGCATGTGGCAGAGAAAGGGGAGTGGCACATTTCTTTAACGTAACTGAACTTTTGCAACTGCAGGAGAAACTTTGCTTTTTAAGTTTCTGAGCCCTCTGAGCAAAATGGCTTTTGTCTCCTTGAAGGTCTTTTTTCTGATGCTTCAGGGAAGTCTCAGATTTCACTTGTGGCAGGGAGGGAAAAATCTGACTCTTGGCATTGTATTTTGTGGTAATCTCATCAGAAACAATGAAGTCTTCAGATATCTTTATCTTGTTATTCATTTTAGCTTTTGATGAATATTTATTTCTATTGATCTTTCTTTTATTTTTGTCATTTTCTTTGTGAGCAAGAACGTTGAAGCTGTGAGTAACACGAGGAGGCAGGCCACGAACACCACTCTTTTTTGTGGTGGGTTGTTCAGCAATGTGTGGTTCCCTGGCTGGCTTTTGTTCAGAGAATGTAATATGAACAACAGGTACAAGCTCATTTTGGTCTTCTGAAGTTGCTTCTGACATTGCTTCTTTTTCCATGTCAGATTCAGAGGGACAGACTGTCTGTTTTCCAGGGGTATCTCGAATTTCTGCTCTGGGAATTACTTCAACTACAGAATTACCTTCTAAGGCATGGTAGGCCTCTATCACTTTGTTTTTACAGGAAGGATCTAAATCATGATTGTCAAGCACGAAGTTTGCACTCTCATCACCTTCATGTGGTGTACAGTCCAGTTCCATCTCTGCAACATTTCCAGTGCTACAGCAATCCTCTGCTGCCCTTTGCTTACTGCCAGCTCTTGAGGCATTGCTGCTGCTTGACATTGTAAGTGTTGCCTGAGCTGTAAATGTGCCCCCGTTCACCAGAGCACCACCTGAGCTCAGGTAGGGGTGACTGTCAGCACAGAGCCTGGCTTGGCTCATCAGGTCCATGTTCTCACAAACCACTGGACACTGGCCCTTCAGCTGGTCATTCCTTTTAGTGTGGGCACCTACATCAGCTTCCCTCCATTTCAAAGGGCTCTGAATTCCTTCTTCCATGTTGTTGGGGTGCTCATTACAGTTCCTCATGCTGAAGTAGTACAGGTCTCTTGCAGGTGTCAACTGATCAGAAACTGTAGCCACAATCAAGTCTGAAGACTCTTCACTGTGCCTTTTTAATAGACTGTCTAACTGATGATGATAAAATTTACTAACTGGTTTTATAGGCTGAGGAATAGAGTTCACAATATTTAAAATGTTTCTGATGGCGCTGCTTTCATTGACAATATCATCTTCTTGAGGAGCAAGATGAATTGCTCTTACAGGCTGACACGTCACTGGTGGCAAATGAAACTGTAATTTCCATAAAAAAGCATTAATAATGTGTTACAACAGATAAAGGTAAAACCTAGTCACTAACAGTTTTAGGTACACTGGAAGAGAGTACAGTCTGCACTTGAGTTTCAGTGAAGGCAAATGGCTAAACCCAAAGGCCATTTTCATATGGCAGCTAACACAGAAGTCTGTTGGGTGGGGATGGCTTTTATTATTCCTCCTTTCTTCCTTCTCTTCCCATCACATTAGTTGAAAGTTTCCATCTATCTTTGAAAGAGTACAGGTCTGAGAAATGGAGTGCTCTGTTGTGACTATTCAGATGAACAGTGAGAATCATTTGCTGAAAATAGTACTCCTTTATTTTATAGGAAATGAAATAAAAATAAACTTGAATGTACTGTATATTTTTATGCAAATGAATGCAATAGAAATAATCACACAGTCATCTGCTCTGAGTACTTATTTGCATGTCTATATTCAACATCAGTTTGCAATCTGCAGGACATTTTTGTTTGCATTCCAAGGGCAAACAGATTTGAACGTGCCAGGAAAAGCAATACATGTTGGTTGGAAATTTACAGTTGTGAAGGCCTTGCCTAGCCTGTGTGGCACTAATAGGAATGCTCAGTTCACCCCAAATGATATGCCTTTAGAATCACCAGAGCCCAAGACGCGAATTAAAACTGTATTAAATCACACTGGAATCAGCTAAATTATTTTTCTTAAATATTTCCTCCATTTGAAGTGGGGTTTTTTCCGTAACTCTTTATGATCCTGTGTCAGATCTCTTGCTCCTACTTCTACACTTCTCTTTACTTTTTTTGCTGTGAATTCTGCTGTATCCTGCAGTGGGCTCACTGAAGTTTACAGAAAATTTCGTAAGAGCAATCCTCTAATATCAAGGCTGATTTATGGTTAAACTTTGATCTTAAATTACCACGCAAGAAAAAGTCTTGGATTTTTTGGCAAAACTTCTTTGTTTAGCATATGGAATGCTCATACTTTAAGTGAACTCCCATATTTCTATTTTAAAAGCCTTGAACTTTGGACCTTTTAGCTCCCAAAGTCCCTGATGTAAAGTCTTACTGGCAATTTGTTGATATACATCTCAGGATTTGCTGACACAAACAGATAGAAAATCAATGTAAAAATACTTCACACTCTTTAAAAAAAAACCCACTTGTGACTGAGCAGAGAAGACTACCCACACTACTTCTGTATTTCTATTTTTAAGGTTTTGAAAGCATATAATACTTTACACAGTGATCCATTTTATACATAACCCCATCTTACCTCAGTTCTTTTGTTCCTGGTTTTTAGCGTTGTTATATTTAACTCTTAAAAGACAAAACAAATGAAATGTTAATTTGATATTCTTAAACATGCTACAATTCTCATTTATAAACTGATTCCAAACTGTTCAGGGGGCCAAGGATCTGTCTGATGAGTAGTCTCAGGACTAGGATACAAATCTACAGTGCAGAAAAAAGTTGTAGGTTGAAATTTAATTCTGATACTGAGCTTTACAATTCCATTATCTAAAGAAAACTATAAAATGTTATACTTTTTAAATAGTTTTGCATTAATACTTTAAGCAAACACTTCAAAATTTTAGATGCTTGCTAACTACAATATGTAGCTAATTAATATTCCCAGTATGAAGTAAAAGGGATGCCATCGTGGCCCCGCTCTGGGTACAGAAAATTAAATTTACATTTTTTGGGCTCAGTTTGGTTATGCAAAGTAGCAGGAATGGTGAGGTTTGTCATTGCTTCTCTTTATCTCCTTCATTCTGCAAATGCACACACATGTATAATTAAAGAAGGGGGGCCAACATGGCTGAAGACTCTGTGAAGAACTCAGACATAAAGACAACTTTAAATGTTAAAGAAAAAGAACTTCTAAGGCTTTGCCATCTAATATGATAACCAATATATAACTTCATATAAAATGTATTACTTTTAAATTGAATTTACTTTGTTGTGTTTCTTCTTTGATTATCTGAAAAGTATCTAAATCCATGAATGATTTTAAAATGTTGTATTCTGGGCATGAGGTCTGTAGCAGAAAGCTGAAGTCAAAGGCATATCCCATCTTCTCTTTTTTTGGGAAGAAAGGTAAAGAAGTGAGATGTCTTCTGTGTAATGCCAGCTGATTTTGACTTGGAAAACATGCCACTTGGTCTGGCCATGGTCTGGATGTTGGTGCTGTTTGGCTAAAA
This sequence comes from Campylorhamphus procurvoides, assembly GCA_013396655.1. Taxonomy (NCBI): domain Eukaryota; kingdom Metazoa; phylum Chordata; class Aves; order Passeriformes; family Dendrocolaptidae; genus Campylorhamphus; species Campylorhamphus procurvoides. Next base: position 48,995 of record WBMV01003352.1, read on the forward strand.
GGCAAAATCAAAAACCAAAATACAGAGCAAAGTAAGTGGAGGGAGCCGGCTCAAACAATCATATGACTGGAGAGTGATGTGGACAAGAAGTTTGTAAAATCCAAGAATGCCAAAGGATCTTTTCTTTCTTTATCTGGGAAGTTGCGCCTCTCCCTGGAAGAACCTGATTGCAGTGTCAGAGATTGTCTACAAGTGAGAATGAATGACAGTGTTAACCAAGCAACTGCAGGAATCAGAAAACATATTGTTCACCTTCCCCCTTGACAAAAATTGATTGCTTCCAACATCTACTTTTTATGAATCATCAGGGAAGTGTGCCAGAAGAATTTTGAGGCCCAGATGTGCCTTTGTTCCTTAAAAAATATGCTATGGCCTGCCTGAAGGAACAGAGACTGTGCAGACAAGCCTCAGATTCCTGACACTTGTTTTCTGAAGAATGAAAGATATGGAAAAAACGAAATACTGTAGCTGAAAAGAGGTACAAAAATACAGTCTAAGTTACTCTTAAAGCTGTATGCAGTAGTCTGGTTTTAATAAGTCAAATGGTGATGTAAAAGTATCATACCATTTTTTTCATATTCTACCAAATAATTTGTTAATCTAATGCAATATCCTTCTTCCAGCAATGGCCAGTAATTGCCATTGGGAAGAGATAAACACTACACAACCTATATGGCTGTATATAATGTGTGGCACTAAGGAAATGTTTCCTTTCTCATAGACTACTACCTGCTTTGTCTCCTTTTGTGCATACCCAACTGCAAATTAAATATTCATACTACTAACCTGTTTTTCCCTAGAGCTTTGTATGACTGATGCATTTCTTCCATTATCTTATCTCCATTCTGAAGAGCAGCAACACTTCCACAACCTGTAACAATACATTAGTATTTGCATCAGAGCAGCAAAATTCACTGACCAGCAACACAGTTATTTGGGGGCATTAAAATATCATGAAGAAGTACAGGGAGCAGCTATCAGGAAAAAAAGACAAGAATATGCTACGTTTGACTAATTTTTGTAACTATTTTTTAAATCTGAATGCAAAACTCTGACTTAATTTTAGTTATTTGGTGTTTTCATTCATTGGACTATAAAAGCAAAGAACATCTGAAAAAATTCCTGTTCCAGCTGCTAGTTCAGTAGAAGTGAAATAGAAGACAATTATTAACAGAAACCCTACAGAAGCAGAGCATTGAAAAATATGAAAACTGAAACAAATCTCAGGGTTTTATAAAAGTAAAAAGTAACTCTGGGTTTGCATTCGTATTTTGCTATAGTTGCTTATTTTTGACAAATATCCAGATTTCTAGTTATTATTGTACTTCTCCTTCTTCAGATCCCTCATGTTATACCTTACACACAACCTTTGGTTAGAGTACCTTTTTTGCTTCTCTTCTTATTTTGTTGGTTGTCAGACATACTGTCCTTAAATGTATTAAAGGTCCAGAAACCTGGAAAAAATAGCATATCAATTGATTTCCAATTTACATGTACAAAGCAAAAGTAGACAGAAAACCACTCTTGATCTCTCATTCTTACAGATATTCCATCAAAATGTTTATCCCGTTACATAAGCCCATTAAGAGCCAGATGATGAACTTCTCCGAACTTTGCATATTGTTTTGGATACACAAAACCCTGTTCAAAATAAAGACTGAGAAGGTTCTATCAAAAGGCACGGACAAATCTTACCCTGTGCTTCAGTAGCAAGGAGTGAAAGAGGCGCAGCAGCCCAGGGGCAAGTCAGAAAGCATTTCCAGCTCTCAGCTGTCTTCCCAGCGAGGAATTCCGCAGCGACTCCGCAACACTTTTGATTTTGGGGGTGTTTTCCCCACGGCGGAGCTCAGGGGCTCTCCCGCAGGCAGCTCCTGCTCCACGAGGCTGGTGAGTTTACGCGGTGTTGCTGCGGTAACACCCCTGGGGTGTATTTTACTTGGAGGAGTTTAATTCACAGAGCAGCAGTGACCTATGAGAACAAACGCGGCCCGACTAAACGGCGGAGGTTTAAGCTCTGATCACACGGCAGGTCTCCCAGCACGCCAAAACGAACACTATTCTTCTCTTCTGTTTGCCTTTGTGCTTTTAGTACTTTATCTGTTTCTACATCATTTTAACATCGCGTTCAGTCCCCTCACCGTCACTCCTGGGTACTTTTAATCTCCTTTCTAGCAGCCGTAAACAGCAGGTTTTAAGGATATTTCTTCTTTTTTTTTTAAGTAGCAGGCTGTGCTAAGAGGGAAGAAAGGATAAAAAAGGTATAGCGGGGCTCAGGCTGAGTTGAAAGGGTGTTTAAGGGGGATGTTTTGCTGGATGCCAGAAGGGCTTGGCCACCATCCCCCAGGACAGGGCTGTGGGGAGGCACAAGGGATGGGGTGGCTTTGGGGTAGGTGGGAGGGGGGACAGCAATCCTTGGGGGGACAGCAACGCTTGGGGGGACACCAGCCCCTTGGGGACAGCAGCCCCGAGGGGGGACAGCAA